>OZ024684.1:2622500-3099012 GCA_964016965.1 Diacarnus erythraeanus | reverse complement strand
GGAAGACGAAGATATTTATTTTTGTAGATAATGTGGTGTAGATTAAAGGAAAAGTATCCATTTCAATCCAAGTCGTCTTACCTTCTTTTTTGACTTATACATTTAAAATGCTCATAATAGGCTTATCTTAGTACTTTTAAGCGTTTTAACAAAAAAAATATTTTTTAGTTGTAGCTGATCGACAGTACTAAGGAAGACGAAGATATTTTATTTTAGTAGGTAATGTGGTGTAGATTAAAGGAAAAGTATCCATTTCAATCCAAGTCGTCTTACCTTCTTTTTTGACATATACATTTAAAATGCTCATAATAGGCATATCTTAGTATATTTAAGCGTTTTAACAAAAAAATATTTTTGAGTTGTAGCTGATTGACAGTACTAAGGAAGACGAAGTTATTTTATTTTAGTAGGTAATGTGGTGTAGATTAAAGGAAAAGTATCCATTTCAATCCAAGTCGTCTTACCTTCTTTTTTGACATATACATTTATAATAGACTTATATTAGTACTTTTAAGCGTTTTAACAAAAAAAAATATTTTTGAGTTGTAGCTGATCAACAGTACTAAGGAAGACGAAGATATTTTATTTTAGTAGATAATGTGGTGTAGATTAAAGGAAAAGTATCCATTTCAATCCAAGTCGTCTTACCTTCTTTTTTGACATATACATTTAAAATGCTCATAATAGGCATATCTTAGTAATTTTAAGCGTTTTAACAAAAAAAATATTTTTTAGTTGTAGCTGATCGACAGTACTAAGGAAGACGAAGATATTTATTTTTGTAGATAATGTGGTGTAGATTAAAGGAAAAGTATCCATTTCAATCCAAGTTGTCTTATCTTCTTTTTTTACATATACATTTAAAATGCTCATAATAGGCATATCTTAGTATATTTAAGCGTTTTAACAAAAAAATATTTTTGAGTTGTAGCTGATTGACAGTACTAAGGAAGACGAAGTTATTTTATTTTAGTAGGTAATGTGGTGTAGATTAAAGGAAAAGTATCCATTTCAATCCAAGTCGTCTTACCTTCTTTTTTGACATATACATTTATAATAGACTTATATTAGTACTTTTAAGCGTTTTAACAAAAAAAAATATTTTTGAGTTGTAGCTGATCAACAGTACTAAGGAAGACGAAGATATTTTATTTTAGTAGATAATGTGGTGTAGAATAAAGGAAAAGTATCCATTTCAATCCAAGTCATCTTACCTTCTTTTTTCACATATACATTTAAAATGCTCATAATAGGCATATCTTAGTAATTTTAAGCGTTTTAACAAAAAAAATATTTTTTAGTTGTAGCTGATCGACAGTACTAAGGAAGACGAAGATATTTTATTTTAGTAGGTAATGTGGTGTAGATTAAAGGAAAATTATCCATTTCAATCCAAGTCGTCTTACCTTCTTTTTTCACATATACATTTAAAATGCTCATAATAGGCATATCTTAGTACTTTTAAGCGTTTTAACAAAAAAATATTTTTGAGTTGTAGCTGATTGACAGTACTAAGGAAGACGAAGTTATTTTATTTTAGTAGGTAATGTGGTGTAGATTAAAGGAGAAGTATCCATTTCAATCCAAGTCGTCTTACCTTCTTTTTTGACATATACATTTATAATAGACTTATATTAGTACTTTTAAGCGTTTTAACAAAAAAAAATATTTTTGAGTTGTAGCTGATCAACAGTACTAAGGAAGACGAAGATATTTTATTTTAGTAGATAATGTGGTGTAGATTAAAGGAAAAGTATCCATTTCAATCCAAGTCGTCTTACCTTCTTTTTTCACATATACATTTAAAATGCTCATAATAGGCATATCTTAGTAATTTTAAGCGTTTTAACAAAAAAAATATTTTTTAGTTGTAGCTGATCGACAGTACTAAGGAAGACGAAGATATTTATTTTTGTAGATAATGTGGTGTAGATTAAAGGAAAAGTATCCATTTCAATCCAAGTTGTCTTATCTTCTTTTTTTACATATACATTTAAAATGCTCATAATAGGCATATCTTAGTATATTTAAGCGTTTTAACAAAAAAATATTTTTGAGTTGTAGCTGATTGACAGTACTAAGGAAGACGAAGTTATTTTATTTTAGTAGGTAATGTGGTGTAGATTAAAGGAAAAGTATCCATTTCAATCCAAGTCGTCTTACCTTCTTTTTTGACATATACATTTATAATAGACTTATATTAGTACTTTTAAGCGTTTTAACAAAAAAAAATATTTTTGAGTTGTAGCTGATCAACAGTACTAAGGAAGACGAAGATATTTTATTTTAGTAGATAATGTGGTGTAGAATAAAGGAAAAGTATCCATTTCAATCCAAGTCATCTTACCTTCTTTTTTCACATATACATTTAAAATGCTCATAATAGGCATATCTTAGTAATTTTAAGCGTTTTAACAAAAAAAATATTTTTTAGTTGTAGCTGATCGACAGTACTAAGGAAGACGAAGATATTTTATTTTAGTAGGTAATGTGGTGTAGATTAAAGGAAAATTATCCATTTCAATCCAAGTCGTCTTACCTTCTTTTTTCACATATACATTTAAAATGCTCATAATAGGCATATCTTAGTACTTTTAAGCGTTTTAACAAAAAAATATTTTTGAGTTGTAGCTGATTGACAGTACTAAGGAAGACGAAGTTATTTTATTTTAGTAGGTAATGTGGTGTAGATTAAAGGAGAAGTATCCATTTCAATCCAAGTCGTCTTACCTTCTTTTTTGACATATACATTTATAATAGACTTATATTAGTACTTTTAAGCGTTTTAACAAAAAAAAATATTTTTGAGTTGTAGCTGATCAACAGTACTAAGGAAGACGAAGATATTTTATTTTAGTAGATAATGTGGTGTAGAATAAAGGAAAAGTATCCATTTCAATCCAAGTCGTCTTACCTTCTTTTTTCACATATACATTTAAAATGCTCATAATAGGCATATCTTAGTAATTTTAAGCGTTTTAACAAAAAAAAATATTTTTTAGTTGTAGCTGATCGACAGTACTAAGGAAGACGAAGATATTTATTTTTGTAGATAATGTGGTGTAGATTAAAGGAAAAGTATCCATTTCAATCCAAGTTGTCTTATCTTCTTTTTTTACATATACATTTAAAATGCTCATAATAGGCTTATCTTAGTACTTTTAAGCGTTTTAACAAAAAAAATATTTTTGTGTTGTAGTTGATCGACAGTACTAAGGAAGACGAAGATATTTTATTTTAGTAGGTAATGTGGTGTAGATTAAAGGAAAAGTATCCATTTCAATCCAAGTCGTCTTACCTTCTTTTTTGACTTATACATTTAAAATGCTCATAATAGGCTTATCTTAGTACTTTTAAGCGTTTTAACAAAAAAAATATTTTTTAGTTGTAGCTGATCGACAGTACTAAGGAAGACGAAGATATTTTATTTTAGTAGGTAATGTGGTGTAGATTAAAGGAAAAGTATCCATTTCAATCCAAGTCGTCTTACCTTCTTTTTTGACATATACTTTTAAAATGCTCATAATAGGCTTATCTTAGTACTTTTAAGCGTTTTAACAAAAAAAATATTTTTGAGTTGTAGCTGATCGACAGTACTAAGGAAGACGAAGATATTTTATTTTAGTAGGTAATGTGGTGTAGATTAAAGGAAAAGTATCCATTTCAATCCAAGTCGTCTTACCTTCTTTTTTGACATATACATTTAAAATGCTCATAATAGGCATATCTTAGTATATTTAAGCGTTTTAACAAAAAAATATTTTTGAGTTGTAGCTGATTGACAGTACTAAGGAAGACGAAGTTATTTTATTTTAGTAGGTAATGTGGTGTAGATTAAAGGAAAAGTATCCATTTCAATCCAAGTCGTCTTACCTTCTTTTTTGACATATACATTTATAATAGACTTATATTAGTACTTTTAAGCGTTTTAACAAAAAAAAATATTTTTGAGTTGTAGCTGATCAACAGTACTAAGGAAGACGAAGATATTTTATTTTAGTAGATAATGTGGTGTAGAATAAAGGAAAAGTATCCATTTCAATCCAAGTCATCTTACCTTCTTTTTTCACATATACATTTAAAATGCTCATAATAGGCATATCTTAGTAATTTTAAGCGTTTTAACAAAAAAAATATTTTTTAGTTGTAGCTGATCGACAGTACTAAGGAAGACGAAGATATTTTATTTTAGTAGGTAATGTGGTGTAGATTAAAGGAAAATTATCCATTTCAATCCAAGTCGTCTTACCTTCTTTTTTCACATATACATTTAAAATGCTCATAATAGGCATATCTTAGTACTTTTAAGCGTTTTAACAAAAAAATATTTTTGAGTTGTAGCTGATTGACAGTACTAAGGAAGACGAAGTTATTTTATTTTAGTAGGTAATGTGGTGTAGATTAAAGGAAAAGTATCCATTTCAATCCAAGTCGTCTTACCTTCTTTTTTGACATATACATTTATAATAGACTTATATTAGTACTTTTAAGCGTTTTAACAAAAAAAAATATTTTTTAGTTGTAGCTGATCAACAGTACTAAGGAAGACGAAGATATTTTATTTTAGTAGGTAATGTGGTGTAGATTAAAGGAAAAGTATCCATTTCAATCCAAGTCGTCTTACCTTCTTTTTTGACATATACATTTAAAATGCTCATAATAGGCATATCTTAGTACTTTTAAGCGTTTTAACAAAAAAATATTTTTGAGTTGTAGCTGATCGACAGTACTAAGGAAGACGAAGTTATTTTATTTTAGTAGGTAATGTGGTGTAGATTAAAGGAAAAGTATCCATTTCAATCTAAGTCGTCTTACCTTCTTTTTTGACATATACATTTATAATAGACTTATATTAGTACTTTTAAGCGTTTTAACAAAAAAAATATTTTATAGTTGTAGCTGATCGACAGTACTAAGGAAGACGAAGATATTTTATTTTAGTAGGTAATGTGGTGTAGATTAAAGGAAAAGTATCCATTTCAATCCAAGTCGTCTTACCTTCTTTTTTGAGATATACATTTAAAATGCTCATAATAGGCATATCTTAGTACTTTTAAGCGTTTTAACAAAAAAAATATTTTTTTGTTGTAGCTGATTGACAGTACTAAGGAAGACGAAGATATTTTATTTTAGTAGGTAATGTGGTGTAGATTAAAGGAAAAGTATCCATTTCAATCCAAGTCGTCTTACCTTCTTTTTTGACATATACATTTAAAATGCTCATAATAGGCTTATCTTAGTAATTTTAAGCGTTTTAACAAAAAAAATATTTTTTAGTTGTAGCTGATCGACAGTACTAAAGAAGACGAAGATATTTTATTTTAGTAGGTAATGTGGTGTAGATTAAAGGAAAATTATCCATTTCAATCCAAGTCGTCTTACCTTCTTTTTTCACATATACATTTAAAATGCTCATAATAGGCATATCTTAGTACTTTTAAGCGTTTTAACAAAAAAATATTTTTGAGTTGTAGCTGATTGACAGTACTAAGGAAGACGAAGTTATTTTATTTTAGTAGGTAATGTGGTGTAGATTAAAGGAAAAGTATCCATTTCAATCCAAGTCGTCTTACCTTCTTTTTTGACATATACATTTATAATAGACTTATATTAGTACTTTTAAGCGTTTTAACAAAAAAAAATATTTTATAGTTGTAGCTGATCAACAGTACTAAGGAAGACGAAGATATTTTATTTTAGTAGATAATGTGGTGTAGAATAAAGGAAAAGTATCCATTTCAATCCAAGTCGTCTTACCTTCTTTTTTCACATATACATTTAAAATGCTCATAATAGGCATATCTTAGTAATTTTAAGCGTTTTAACAAAAAAAATATTTTTTAGTTGTAGCTGATCGACAGTACTAAGGAAGACGAAGATATTTATTTTTGTAGATAATGTGGTGTAGATTAAAGGAAAAGTATCCATTTCAATCCAAGTTGTCTTATCTTCTTTTTTTACATATACATTTAAAATGCTCATAATAGGCTTATCTTAGTACTTTTAAGCGTTTTAACAAAAAAAATATTTTTGTGTTGTAGTTGATCAACAGTACTAAGGAAGACGAAGATATTTTATTTTAGTAGGTAATGTGGTGTAGATTAAAGGAAAAGTATCCATTTCAATCCAAGTCGTCTTACCTTCTTTTTTGAGATATACATTTAAAATGCTCATAATAGGCTTATCTTAGTACTTTTAAGCGTTTTAACAAAAAAAATATTTTTTAGTTGTAGCTGATCGACAGTACTAAGGAAGACGAAGATATTTTATTTTAGTAGGTAATGTGGTGTAGATTAAAGGAAAATTATCCATTTCAATCCAAGTCGTCTTACCTTCTTTTTTGACATATACATTTAAAATGCTCATAATAGGCATATCTTAGTACTTTTAAGCGTTTTAACAAAAAAATATTTTTGAGTTGTAGCTGATTGACAGTACTAAGGAAGACGAAGTTATTTTATTTTAGTAGGTAATGTGGTGTAGATTAAAGGAAAAGTATCCATTTCAATCCAAGTCGTCTTACCTTCTTTTTTGACATATACATTTATAATAGACTTATATTAGTACTTTTAATCGTTTTAACAAAAAAAATATTTTTGAGTTGTAGCTGATCGACAGTACTAAGGAAGACGAAGATATTTTATTTTAGTAGGTAATGTGGTGTAGATTAAAGGAAAAGTATCCATTTCAATCCAAGTCGTCTTACCTTCTTTTTTCACATATACATTTATAATAGGTTTATCTTAGTACTTTTAAGCGTTTTAACAAAAAAAATATTTTTGAGTTGTAGCTGATCAACAGTACTAAGGAAGACGAAGATATTTTATTTTAGTAGGTAATGTGGTGTAGATTAAAGGAAAAGTATCCATTTCAATCCAAGTCGTCTTACCTTCTTTTTTGACATATACATTTAAAATTCTCATAAAAGGCTTATCTTAGTACTTTTAAGCGTTTTAACAAAAAAAAATATTTTTTTGTTGTAGCTGATCGACAGTACTAAGGAAGACGAAGATATTTTATTTTAGTAGGTAATGTGGTGTAGATTAAAGGAAAAGTATCCATTTCAATCCAAGTCGTCTTACCTTCTTTTTTGGCATATACATTTAAAATGCTCATAATAGGCTTATCTTAGTACTTTTAAGCGTTTTAACAAAAAAAATATTTTTTTGTTGTAGCTGATCGACAGTACTAAGGAAGACGAAGATATTTTATTTTAGTAGGTAATGTGGTGTAGATTAAAGGAAAAGTATCCATTTCAATCCAAGTCGTCTTATCTTCTTTTTTGACATATATATTTATAATAGGCTTATCTTAGTACTTTTAGCGTTTTAACAAAAAATATTTTTTGTTGTAGCTGATCGACAGTACTAAGGAAGACGAAGATATTTTATTTTAGTAGGTAATGTTGTGTAGATTAAAGGAAAAGTATCCATTTCAATCCAAGTCGTCTTTTTTTTTTTTGACTTATACATTTAAAATGCTCATAATAGGCTTATCTTAGTACTTTTAAGCGTTTTAACAAAAAAAAATATTTTTGAGTTGTAGCTGATCGACAGTACTAAGGAACACGAAGATATTTTATTTTAGTAGATAATGTGTTGTAGATTAAAGGAAAAGTATCCATTTCAATCCAAGTCGTCTTACCTTCTTTTTTGACATATACATTTATAATAGACTTATATTAGTACTTTTAATCGTTTTAACAAAAAAAATATTTTTGAGTTGTAGCTGATCGACAGTACTAAGGAAGACGAAGATATTTTATTTTAGTAGGTAATGTGGTGTAGATTAAAGGAAAAGTATCCATTTCAATCCAAGTCGTCTTACCTTCTTTTTTCACATATACATTTATAATAGGTTTATCTTAGTACTTTTAAGCGTTTTAACAAAAAAAATATTTTTGAGTTGTAGCTGATCAACAGTACTAAGGAAGACGAAGATATTTTATTTTAGTAGGTAATGTGGTGTAGATTAAAGGAAAAGTATCCATTTCAATCCAAGTCGTCTTACCTTCTTTTTTGACATATACATTTAAAATGCTCATAATAGGCATATCTTAGTACTTTTAAGCGTTTTAACAAAAAAAATATTTTTTAGTTGTAGCTGATCGACAGTACTAAAAAAGACGAAGTTATTTTATTTTAGTAGGTAATGTGGTGTAGATTAAAGGAAAAGTATCCATTTCAATCCAAGTCGTCTTACCTTCTTTTTTGACATATACATTTAAAATGCTCATAATAGGCATATCTTAGTACTTTTAAGCGTTTTAACAAAAAAAATATTTTTTAGTTGTAGCTGATCGACAGTACTAAAAAAGACGAAGTTATTTTATTTTAGTAGGTAATGTGGTGTAGATTAAAGGAAAAGTATCCATTTCAATCCAAGTCGTCTTACCTTCTTTTTTGACATATACATTTATAATAGGCTTATCTTAGTACTTTTAAGCGTTTTAACAAAAAAAATATTTTTGAGTTGTAGCTGATCGACAGTACTAAGTAAGACGAAGATATTTTATTTTAGTAGGTAATGTGGTGTAGATTAAAGGAAAAGTATCCATTTCAATCCAAGTCGTCTTACCTTCTTTTTTGACATATACATTTAAAATGCTCATAATAGGCATATCTTAGTACTTTTAAGCGTTTTAACAAAAAAAAATATTTTTTTGTTGTAGCTGATCGACAGTACTAAGGAAGACGAAGATATTTTATTTTAGTAGGTAATGTGGTGTAGATTAAAGGAAAAGTATCCATTTCAATCCAAGTCGTCTTACCTTCTTTTTTGACATATACATTTAAAATGCTCATAATAGGCTTATCTTAGTACTTTTAAGCGTTTTAACAAAAAAAATATTTTTGAGTTGTAGCTGATCGACAGTACTAAGGAAGACGAAGATATTTATTTTTGTAGATAATGTGGTGTAGATTAAAGGAAAAGTATCCATTTCAATCCAAGTCGTCTTACCTTCTTTTTTGACTTATACATTTAAAATGCTCATAATAGGCTTATCTTAGTACTTTTAAGCGTTTTAACAAAAAAAATATTTTTTAGTTGTAGCTGATCGACAGTACTAAGGAAGACGAAGATATTTTATTTTAGTAGGTAATGTGGTGTAGATTAAAGGAAAAGTATCCATTTCAATCCAAGTCGTCTTACCTTCTTTTTTGACATATACATTTAAAATGCTCATAATAGGCATATCTTAGTATATTTAAGCGTTTTAACAAAAAAATATTTTTGAGTTGTAGCTGATTGACAGTACTAAGGAAGACGAAGTTATTTTATTTTAGTAGGTAATGTGGTGTAGATTAAAGGAAAAGTATCCATTTCAATCCAAGTCGTCTTACCTTCTTTTTTGACATATACATTTATAATAGACTTATATTAGTACTTTTAAGCGTTTTAACAAAAAAAAATATTTTTGAGTTGTAGCTGATCAACAGTACTAAGGAAGACGAAGATATTTTATTTTAGTAGATAATGTGGTGTAGATTAAAGGAAAAGTATCCATTTCAATCCAAGTCGTCTTACCTTCTTTTTTGACATATACATTTAAAATGCTCATAATAGGCATATCTTAGTAATTTTAAGCGTTTTAACAAAAAAAATATTTTTTAGTTGTAGCTGATCGACAGTACTAAGGAAGACGAAGATATTTATTTTTGTAGATAATGTGGTGTAGATTAAAGGAAAAGTATCCATTTCAATCCAAGTTGTCTTATCTTCTTTTTTTACATATACATTTAAAATGCTCATAATAGGCATATCTTAGTATATTTAAGCGTTTTAACAAAAAAATATTTTTGAGTTGTAGCTGATTGACAGTACTAAGGAAGACGAAGTTATTTTATTTTAGTAGGTAATGTGGTGTAGATTAAAGGAAAAGTATCCATTTCAATCCAAGTCGTCTTACCTTCTTTTTTGACATATACATTTATAATAGACTTATATTAGTACTTTTAAGCGTTTTAACAAAAAAAAATATTTTTGAGTTGTAGCTGATCAACAGTACTAAGGAAGACGAAGATATTTTATTTTAGTAGATAATGTGGTGTAGAATAAAGGAAAAGTATCCATTTCAATCCAAGTCATCTTACCTTCTTTTTTCACATATACATTTAAAATGCTCATAATAGGCATATCTTAGTAATTTTAAGCGTTTTAACAAAAAAAATATTTTTTAGTTGTAGCTGATCGACAGTACTAAGGAAGACGAAGATATTTTATTTTAGTAGGTAATGTGGTGTAGATTAAAGGAAAATTATCCATTTCAATCCAAGTCGTCTTACCTTCTTTTTTCACATATACATTTAAAATGCTCATAATAGGCATATCTTAGTACTTTTAAGCGTTTTAACAAAAAAATATTTTTGAGTTGTAGCTGATTGACAGTACTAAGGAAGACGAAGTTATTTTATTTTAGTAGGTAATGTGGTGTAGATTAAAGGAGAAGTATCCATTTCAATCCAAGTCGTCTTACCTTCTTTTTTGACATATACATTTATAATAGACTTATATTAGTACTTTTAAGCGTTTTAACAAAAAAAAATATTTTTGAGTTGTAGCTGATCAACAGTACTAAGGAAGACGAAGATATTTTATTTTAGTAGATAATGTGGTGTAGATTAAAGGAAAAGTATCCATTTCAATCCAAGTCGTCTTACCTTCTTTTTTGACATATACATTTAAAATGCTCATAATAGGCATATCTTAGTAATTTTAAGCGTTTTAACAAAAAAAATATTTTTTAGTTGTAGCTGATCGACAGTACTAAGGAAGACGAAGATATTTATTTTTGTAGATAATGTGGTGTAGATTAAAGGAAAAGTATCCATTTCAATCCAAGTTGTCTTATCTTCTTTTTTTACATATACATTTAAAATGCTCATAATAGGCATATCTTAGTATATTTAAGCGTTTTAACAAAAAAATATTTTTGAGTTGTAGCTGATTGACAGTACTAAGGAAGACGAAGTTATTTTATTTTAGTAGGTAATGTGGTGTAGATTAAAGGAAAAGTATCCATTTCAATCCAAGTCGTCTTACCTTCTTTTTTGACATATACATTTATAATAGACTTATATTAGTACTTTTAAGCGTTTTAACAAAAAAAAATATTTTTGAGTTGTAGCTGATCAACAGTACTAAGGAAGACGAAGATATTTTATTTTAGTAGATAATGTGGTGTAGAATAAAGGAAAAGTATCCATTTCAATCCAAGTCATCTTACCTTCTTTTTTCACATATACATTTAAAATGCTCATAATAGGCATATCTTAGTAATTTTAAGCGTTTTAACAAAAAAAATATTTTTTAGTTGTAGCTGATCGACAGTACTAAGGAAGACGAAGATATTTTATTTTAGTAGGTAATGTGGTGTAGATTAAAGGAAAATTATCCATTTCAATCCAAGTCGTCTTACCTTCTTTTTTCACATATACATTTAAAATGCTCATAATAGGCATATCTTAGTACTTTTAAGCGTTTTAACAAAAAAATATTTTTGAGTTGTAGCTGATTGACAGTACTAAGGAAGACGAAGTTATTTTATTTTAGTAGGTAATGTGGTGTAGATTAAAGGAGAAGTATCCATTTCAATCCAAGTCGTCTTACCTTCTTTTTTGACATATACATTTATAATAGACTTATATTAGTACTTTTAAGCGTTTTAACAAAAAAAAATATTTTTGAGTTGTAGCTGATCAACAGTACTAAGGAAGACGAAGATATTTTATTTTAGTAGATAATGTGGTGTAGAATAAAGGAAAAGTATCCATTTCAATCCAAGTCGTCTTACCTTCTTTTTTCACATATACATTTAAAATGCTCATAATAGGCATATCTTAGTAATTTTAAGCGTTTTAACAAAAAAAAATATTTTTTAGTTGTAGCTGATCGACAGTACTAAGGAAGACGAAGATATTTATTTTTGTAGATAATGTGGTGTAGATTAAAGGAAAAGTATCCATTTCAATCCAAGTTGTCTTATCTTCTTTTTTTACATATACATTTAAAATGCTCATAATAGGCTTATCTTAGTACTTTTAAGCGTTTTAACAAAAAAAATATTTTTGTGTTGTAGTTGATCGACAGTACTAAGGAAGACGAAGATATTTTATTTTAGTAGGTAATGTGGTGTAGATTAAAGGAAAAGTATCCATTTCAATCCAAGTCGTCTTACCTTCTTTTTTGACTTATACATTTAAAATGCTCATAATAGGCTTATCTTAGTACTTTTAAGCGTTTTAACAAAAAAAATATTTTTTAGTTGTAGCTGATCGACAGTACTAAGGAAGACGAAGATATTTTATTTTAGTAGGTAATGTGGTGTAGATTAAAGGAAAAGTATCCATTTCAATCCAAGTCGTCTTACCTTCTTTTTTGACATATACTTTTAAAATGCTCATAATAGGCTTATCTTAGTACTTTTAAGCGTTTTAACAAAAAAAATATTTTTTAGTTGTAGCTGATCGACAGTACTAAGGAAGACGAAGATATTTTATTTTAGTAGGTAATGTGGTGTAGATTAAAGGAAAAGTATCCATTTCAATCCAAGTCGTCTTACCTTCTTTTTTGACATATACATTTAAAATGCTCATAATAGGCATATCTTAGTATATTTAAGCGTTTTAACAAAAAAATATTTTTGAGTTGTAGCTGATTGACAGTACTAAGGAAGACGAAGTTATTTTATTTTAGTAGGTAATGTGGTGTAGATTAAAGGAAAAGTATCCATTTCAATCCAAGTCGTCTTACCTTCTTTTTTGACATATACATTTATAATAGACTTATATTAGTACTTTTAAGCGTTTTAACAAAAAAAAATATTTTTGAGTTGTAGCTGATCAACAGTACTAAGGAAGACGAAGATATTTTATTTTAGTAGATAATGTGGTGTAGAATAAAGGAAAAGTATCCATTTCAATCCAAGTCATCTTACCTTCTTTTTTCACATATACATTTAAAATGCTCATAATAGGCATATCTTAGTAATTTTAAGCGTTTTAACAAAAAAAATATTTTTTAGTTGTAGCTGATCGACAGTACTAAGGAAGACGAAGATATTTTATTTTAGTAGGTAATGTGGTGTAGATTAAAGGAAAATTATCCATTTCAATCCAAGTCGTCTTACCTTCTTTTTTCACATATACATTTAAAATGCTCATAATAGGCATATCTTAGTACTTTTAAGCGTTTTAACAAAAAAATATTTTTGAGTTGTAGCTGATTGACAGTACTAAGGAAGACGAAGTTATTTTATTTTAGTAGGTAATGTGGTGTAGATTAAAGGAGAAGTATCCATTTCAATCCAAGTCGTCTTACCTTCTTTTTTGACATATACATTTATAATAGACTTATATTAGTACTTTTAAGCGTTTTAACAAAAAAAAATATTTTTGAGTTGTAGCTGATCAACAGTACTAAGGAAGACGAAGATATTTTATTTTAGTAGATAATGTGGTGTAGAATAAAGGAAAAGTATCCATTTCAATCCAAGTCGTCTTACCTTCTTTTTTCACATATACATTTAAAATGCTCATAATAGGCATATCTTAGTAATTTTAAGCGTTTTAACAAAAAAAAATATTTTTTAGTTGTAGCTGATCGACAGTACTAAGGAAGACGAAGATATTTATTTTTGTAGATAATGTGGTGTAGATTAAAGGAAAAGTATCCATTTCAATCCAAATTGTCTTATCTTCTTTTTTTACATATACATTTAAAATGCTCATAATAGGCTTATCTTAGTACTTTTAAGCGTTTTAACAAAAAAAATATTTTTGTGTTGTAGTTGATCGACAGTACTAAGGAAGACGAAGATATTTTATTTTAGTAGGTAATGTGGTGTAGATTAAAGGAAAAGTATCCATTTCAATCCAAGTCGTCTTACCTTCTTTTTTGACTTATACATTTAAAATGCTCATAATAGGCTTATCTTAGTACTTTTAAGCGTTTTAACAAAAAAAATATTTTTTAGTTGTAGCTGATCGACAGTACTAAGGAAGACGAAGATATTTTATTTTAGTAGGTAATGTGGTGTAGATTAAAGGAAAAGTATCCATTTCAATCCAAGTCGTCTTACCTTCTTTTTTGACATATACATTTAAAATGCTCATAATAGGCATATCTTAGTACTTTTAAGCGTTTTAACAAAAAAATATTTTTGAGTTGTAGCTGATCGACAGTACTAAGGAAGACGAAGTTATTTTATTTTAGTAGGTAATGTGGTGTAGATTAAAGGAAAAGTATCCATTTCAATCTAAGTCGTCTTACCTTCTTTTTTGACATATACATTTATAATAGACTTATATTAGTACTTTTAAGCGTTTTAACAAAAAAAATATTTTATAGTTGTAGCTGATCGACAGTACTAAGGAAGACGAAGATATTTTATTTTAGTAGGTAATGTGGTGTAGATTAAAGGAAAAGTATCCATTTCAATCCAAGTCGTCTTACCTTCTTTTTTGAGATATACATTTAAAATGCTCATAATAGGCATATCTTAGTACTTTTAAGCGTTTTAACAAAAAAAATATTTTTTTGTTGTAGCTGATTGACAGTACTAAGGAAGACGAAGATATTTTATTTTAGTAGGTAATGTGGTGTAGATTAAAGGAAAAGTATCCATTTCAATCCAAGTCGTCTTACCTTCTTTTTTGACATATACATTTAAAATGCTCATAATAGGCTTATCTTAGTAATTTTAAGCGTTTTAACAAAAAAAATATTTTTTAGTTGTAGCTGATCGACAGTACTAAAGAAGACGAAGATATTTTATTTTAGTAGGTAATGTGGTGTAGATTAAAGGAAAATTATCCATTTCAATCCAAGTCGTCTTACCTTCTTTTTTCACATATACATTTAAAATGCTCATAATAGGCATATCTTAGTACTTTTAAGCGTTTTAACAAAAAAATATTTTTGAGTTGTAGCTGATTGACAGTACTAAGGAAGACGAAGTTATTTTATTTTAGTAGGTAATGTGGTGTAGATTAAAGGAAAAGTATCCATTTCAATCCAAGTCGTCTTACCTTCTTTTTTGACATATACATTTATAATAGACTTATATTAGTACTTTTAAGCGTTTTAACAAAAAAAAATATTTTATAGTTGTAGCTGATCAACAGTACTAAGGAAGACGAAGATATTTTATTTTAGTAGATAATGTGGTGTAGAATAAAGGAAAAGTATCCATTTCAATCCAAGTCGTCTTACCTTCTTTTTTCACATATACATTTAAAATGCTCATAATAGGCATATCTTAGTAATTTTAAGCGTTTTAACAAAAAAAATATTTTTTAGTTGTAGCTGATCGACAGTACTAAGGAAGACGAAGATATTTATTTTTGTAGATAATGTGGTGTAGATTAAAGGAAAAGTATCCATTTCAATCCAAGTTGTCTTATCTTCTTTTTTTACATATACATTTAAAATGCTCATAATAGGCTTATCTTAGTACTTTTAAGCGTTTTAACAAAAAAAATATTTTTGTGTTGTAGTTGATCAACAGTACTAAGGAAGACGAAGATATTTTATTTTAGTAGGTAATGTGGTGTAGATTAAAGGAAAAGTATCCATTTCAATCCAAGTCGTCTTACCTTCTTTTTTGAGATATACATTTAAAATGCTCATAATAGGCTTATCTTAGTACTTTTAAGCGTTTTAACAAAAAAAATATTTTTTAGTTGTAGCTGATCGACAGTACTAAGGAAGACGAAGATATTTTATTTTAGTAGGTAATGTGGTGTAGATTAAAGGAAAATTATCCATTTCAATCCAAGTCGTCTTACCTTCTTTTTTGACATATACATTTAAAATGCTCATAATAGGCATATCTTAGTACTTTTAAGCGTTTTAACAAAAAAATATTTTTGAGTTGTAGCTGATTGACAGTACTAAGGAAGACGAAGTTATTTTATTTTAGTAGGTAATGTGGTGTAGATTAAAGGAAAAGTATCCATTTCAATCCAAGTCGTCTTACCTTCTTTTTTGACATATACATTTATAATAGACTTATATTAGTACTTTTAATCGTTTTAACAAAAAAAATATTTTTGAGTTGTAGCTGATCGACAGTACTAAGGAAGACGAAGATATTTTATTTTAGTAGGTAATGTGGTGTAGATTAAAGGAAAAGTATCCATTTCAATCCAAGTCGTCTTACCTTCTTTTTTCACATATACATTTATAATAGGTTTATCTTAGTACTTTTAAGCGTTTTAACAAAAAAAATATTTTTGAGTTGTAGCTGATCAACAGTACTAAGGAAGACGAAGATATTTTATTTTAGTAGGTAATGTGGTGTAGATTAAAGGAAAAGTATCCATTTCAATCCAAGTCGTCTTACCTTCTTTTTTGACATATACATTTAAAATTCTCATAAAAGGCTTATCTTAGTACTTTTAAGCGTTTTAACAAAAAAAAATATTTTTTTGTTGTAGCTGATCGACAGTACTAAGGAAGACGAAGATATTTTATTTTAGTAGGTAATGTGGTGTAGATTAAAGGAAAAGTATCCATTTCAATCCAAGTCGTCTTACCTTCTTTTTTGGCATATACATTTAAAATGCTCATAATAGGCTTATCTTAGTACTTTTAAGCGTTTTAACAAAAAAAATATTTTTTTGTTGTAGCTGATCGACAGTACTAAGGAAGACGAAGATATTTTATTTTAGTAGGTAATGTGGTGTAGATTAAAGGAAAAGTATCCATTTCAATCCAAGTCGTCTTATCTTCTTTTTTGACATATATATTTATAATAGGCTTATCTTAGTACTTTTAGCGTTTTAACAAAAAATATTTTTTGTTGTAGCTGATCGACAGTACTAAGGAAGACGAAGATATTTTATTTTAGTAGGTAATGTTGTGTAGATTAAAGGAAAAGTATCCATTTCAATCCAAGTCGTCTTTTTTTTTTTTGACTTATACATTTAAAATGCTCATAATAGGCTTATCTTAGTACTTTTAAGCGTTTTAACAAAAAAAAATATTTTTGAGTTGTAGCTGATCGACAGTACTAAGGAACACGAAGATATTTTATTTTAGTAGATAATGTGTTGTAGATTAAAGGAAAAGTATCCATTTCAATCCAAGTCGTCTTACCTTCTTTTTTGACATATACATTTATAATAGACTTATATTAGTACTTTTAATCGTTTTAACAAAAAAAATATTTTTGAGTTGTAGCTGATCGACAGTACTAAGGAAGACGAAGATATTTTATTTTAGTAGGTAATGTGGTGTAGATTAAAGGAAAAGTATCCATTTCAATCCAAGTCGTCTTACCTTCTTTTTTCACATATACATTTATAATAGGTTTATCTTAGTACTTTTAAGCGTTTTAACAAAAAAAATATTTTTGAGTTGTAGCTGATCAACAGTACTAAGGAAGACGAAGATATTTTATTTTAGTAGGTAATGTGGTGTAGATTAAAGGAAAAGTATCCATTTCAATCCAAGTCGTCTTACCTTCTTTTTTGACATATACATTTAAAATGCTCATAATAGGCATATCTTAGTACTTTTAAGCGTTTTAACAAAAAAAATATTTTTTAGTTGTAGCTGATCGACAGTACTAAAAAAGACGAAGTTATTTTATTTTAGTAGGTAATGTGGTGTAGATTAAAGGAAAAGTATCCATTTCAATCCAAGTCGTCTTACCTTCTTTTTTGACATATACATTTAAAATGCTCATAATAGGCATATCTTAGTACTTTTAAGCGTTTTAACAAAAAAAATATTTTTTAGTTGTAGCTGATCGACAGTACTAAAAAAGACGAAGTTATTTTATTTTAGTAGGTAATGTGGTGTAGATTAAAGGAAAAGTATCCATTTCAATCCAAGTCGTCTTACCTTCTTTTTTGACATATACATTTATAATAGGCTTATCTTAGTACTTTTAAGCGTTTTAACAAAAAAAATATTTTTGAGTTGTAGCTGATCGACAGTACTAAGTAAGACGAAGATATTTTATTTTAATAGGTAATGTGGTGTAGATTAAAGCAAATGTATCCATTTCAATCCAAGTCGTCTTACCTTCTTTTTTGACATATACATTTAAAATTCTCATAAAAGGCTTATCTTAGTACTTTTAAGAGTTTTAACAAAAAAAAATATTTTTTTGTTGTAGCTGATCGACAGTACTAAGGAAGACGAAGATATTTTATTTTAGTAGGTAATGTGGTGTAGATTAAAGGAAAAGTATCCATTTCAATCCAAGTCGTCTTACCTTCTTTTTTGACATATACATTTATAATAGACTTATATTAGTACTTTTAATCGTTTTAACAAAAAAAATATTTTTGAGTTGTAGCTGATCGACAGTACTAAGGAAGACGAAGATATTTTATTTTAGTAGGTAATGTGGTGTAGATTAAAGGAAAAGTATCCATTTCAATCCAAGTCGTCTTACCTTCTTTTTTGACATATACATTTAAAATGCTCATAAAAGGCTTATCTTAGTACTTTTAAGCGTTTTAACAAAAAAAAATATTTTTTTGTTGTAGCTGATCGACAGTACTAAGGAAGACGAAGATATTTTATTTTAGTAGGTAATGTGGTGTAGATTAAAGGAAAAGTATCCATTTCAATCCAAGTCGTCTTACCTTCTTTTTTGGCACATACATTTAAAATGCTCATAATAGGCTTATCTTAGTACTTTTAAGCGTTTTAACAAAAAAAATATTTTTGAGTTGTAGCTGATCGACAGTACTAAGGAAGACGAAGATATTTTATTTTAGTAGGTAATGTGGTGTAGATTAAAGGAAAAGTATCCATTTCAATCCAAGTCGTCTTACCTTCTTTTTTGGCATATACATTTAAAATGCTCATAATAGGCTTATCTTAGTACTTTTAAGCGTTTTAACAAAAAAAATATTTTTTTGTTGTAGCTGATCGACAGTACTAAGGAAGACGAAGTTATTTTATTTTAGTAGGTAATGTGGTGTAGATTAAAGGAAAAGTATCCATTTCAATCCAAGTCGTCTTACCTTCTTTTTTGACATATACATTTAAAATGCTCATAATAGGCTTATCTTAGTACTTTTAAGCGTTTTAACAAAAAAAATATTTTTTAGTTGTAGCTGATCGACAGTACTAAAAAAGACGAAGTTATTTTATTTTAGTAGGTAATGTGGTGTAGATTAAGGGAAAAGTATCCATTTCAATCCAAGTCGTCTTACCTTCTTTTTTGACATATACATTTAAAATGCTCATAATAGGCATATCTTAGTACTTTTAAGCGTTTTAACAAAAAAAAATATTTTTTTGTTGTAGCTGATCGACAGTACTAAGGAAGACGAAGATATTTTATTTTAGTAGGTAATGTGGTGTAGATTAAAGGAAAAGTATCCATTTCAATCCAAGTCGTCTTACCTTCTTTTTTGGCAAATACATTTAAAATGCTCATAATAGGCTTATCTTAGTACTTTTAAGCGTTTTAACAAAAAAAAAATTTTTTTGTTGTAGCTGATCGACAGTACTAAGGAACACGAAGATATTTTATTTTAGTAGATAATGTGGTGTAGATTAAAGGAAAAGTATCCATTTCAATCCAAGTCGTCTTACCTTCTTTTTTGACATATACATTTATAATAGGCTTATCTTAGTACTTTTAAGCGTTTTAACAAAAAAAAATATTTTTTAGTTGTAGCTGATCGACAGTACTAAGGAAGATGAAGATATTTTATTTTAGTAGGTAATGTGGTGTAGATTAAAGGAAAAGTATCCATTTCAATCCAAGTCGTCTTACCTTCTTTTTTGACATATGCATTTATAATAATCTTATCTTAGTACTTTTAAGCGTTTTAACAAAAAAAATATTTTTTAGTTGTAGCTGATCTACAGTACTAAGGAAGACGAAGATATTTTATTTTAGTAGGTAATGTGGTGTAGATTAAAGGAAAAGTATCCATTTCAATCCAAGTCGTCTTACCTTCTTTTTTGACATATACATTTATAATAGGCTTATCTTAGTACTTTTAAGCGTTTTAACAAAAAAAATATTTATAGTTGTAGCTGATCGATAGTACTAAGGAAGACGAAGATATTTTATTTTAGTAGGTAATGTGGTGTAGATTAAAGGAAAAGTATCCATTTCAATCCAAGTCGTCTTACCTTCTTTTTTGACATATACATTTATAATAGGCTTATCTTAGTACTTTTAAGCGTTTTAACAAAAAAAAAATATTTTTGAGTTGTAGCTGATCTACAGTACTAAGGAAGACGAAGATATTTTATTTTAGTAGGTAATGTGGTGTAGATTAAAGGAAAAGTATCCATTTCAATCCAAGTCGTCTTACCTTCTTTTTTGACATATACATTTAAAATGCTCATAATAGGCTTATCTTAGTACTTTTAAGCGTTTTAACAAAAAAAATATTTTTGAGTTGTAGCCGATCAACAGTATTTAGGAAGATGAAGATATTTTATTTTAGTAGGTAATGTGGTGTAGATTAATGTTAAAATATCCATTTTTATTCTAGTCATCTAACCTTTTTTTTTTCGACACAATATATTTCAAATGTTCACAATTGGCTTATCTTATTACTTTTGTGTTTTTTTTTTTAAAGTTTTAGCCGAACAATAGCACTATAGTAGACTGAGATATTTTATTTTAGTAGGTATTTTGCTGTAGATTAAATTTAAAATATCCATTTTTATTCAAGTCGTCTTACTTTGTTTTTTTTGACGTTATTTCAAATGTTCACAATAAGGCATATCTTTTTACTTTTATGCGTTGTAAAAAAAATAATAATTTTAAGTTAAGGCCGATCCATAGTACAAAAGCCGATTGAGATATTAGTAGGTATCGGTTCTGTAGATAAAAGTTAAAATATCCATTTTTATTCAAGTCGTCATACCTTCTTTTTTTGACATATACTGAATATTTCAAATGTTCACAATAAGGCATATCTTTTTACTTTTATGCGTTGTAAAAAAATAATAATTTCAAGTTATGGCCGATCCATAGTATTAAAGCCAACTGAGATATTTTATTTTAGTAGGTATCGTGCTGTAGATTAAACTAAAAATATTCATTTCCATCTAAGTCTTCTTACCTTCCTTTTTGACATATAAAACGTTCACAATATGCTTATCTTAGTACTTTTATGCATTTTATAAAAAAAAATAATTTCTAGTAATAGCCGACCAATAGTACTAAAGCTGACTGAGATATTTATTTTAGTAGGTATTGTGTTGTAGATTAAAGGAAAAATATCCATTTCCATTCAAGTCGTCTTACCTTCTTTTTGACATAACATATTTAAAATGTTCACAATAGGCTTAGATCTTACCTTTTAAATAAAAAAAAATTTCAAGTTATAGCCAACCAATAGTATTAAAAAGAACTAGATATTTTATTTTAAAAAAAAATCATCCACGTCATCTAACCTCCTTTTTTACATCATAATAGGCGTATCTTAGTACTTTTATGCATTTTCTAAAAAAATATTAGCTCACCAATAGTAATAAATCAAACCAAGATATTTTATTTTAGAAGGTATTTTGCTGTAGATTAAAGGAAAAATATTTATTTACATTCAAGTCTTCCTACTTTCTTTTTACACATATAATTATTTAAATTGTTCACAATAGGCTTATCTTAGTAATTTAATGCGTTAAAAAAATTTCAAGTTATAGCCAAAGCAGACTGAGATATTTTATTTTAGTACGTATTGCGCTGTAGATAAAAATTTATTTATTTCTGTCTATATCGTTTTACCTTCTTTTTTGTTTAAAAAGTTCATAATAGGTTTATCTTAATTTATTTATGCGTTTTCTAAAAATTGAATTATAGTTTAATAGTACTAAAGCTGACTTAGATACATTATTTTAGTAGGTATTGTGGTGTAGATTAAAGGAAAAATATCCATTTCTAACATAGTCTTCTAATTTTCATTTTTTACTTATATATTTTAAATGTTCATATCTTAGTACTTTTATTTCAGTACTAAAGTATACATTCAGATTTTATTTTATTATTTATACAACTATATCTACTAATTATTATAGCAAATTTTAGTTCTATTGGTTAACTAAAAGTAAAAATTTTCTCTCAAATATAGTTATAACTCTAAAATGAATTTTTTCAATATATAATGCAAAAAATAATTTTATGACTGATGAATTATTCATGTTTTCTTTTTTTTGACTTGTTTTTATATACTTTTATTTAATCTTTATACATTTATGCCTTTGTAAAAAAAATTATCTTTAAAAGATCAATAGTACTATATATAATTATATAGCTAAAAAAATCTAGTTCTAGTTGTTTTATTTTATCGAAGTTAAACTCATAGGTGTTTAATTTTTATAAGTTTAAGAAAAAATATCCATTCAATCCTAGTTGTCTATTCGCTGTTTATTTAAACCTTTTTAGACTCCTCTTGTTTTTTTCTTTAGCATCTTAGTCTACTATATTCAAGTTTTATCTAATTTCACTTATTTTATTGTATTTGGCTTAGCTATATAAAGTATTCATTTCAATTATATTTGTCTAGCTTTTATTTTTGACGTGTTTATTAAAGCTAGCTTTTTTGGACACTTCTTGGTCCATTAATTTTGAACATTCAGGTCAAGGAAAAAAAAAATCAAGTACCAGCTTATCTAGTTTTGCAAGTTCAAGGAAAGAATAATAATTATTATATTTATACCCAAGTCATTTATAGCTCTTATATTTGCAGTTTTTAAAAGGCTAGTCAGCAAGTTTGTTCGGCAGTAATGTTATAATTGATCCTACAACCATAAGAGAGAATAATGCCACCAAACTCATCAGCATGGTGCATCAACTTTTACTAACCACATCACTAAATTACATAGCATTGATGTGAACATGTTTCAACACACCCAATATAGATCTTGTGCCAATAACGTATGACTAAATTACAAACCAATTATGTCAAACCAATAAAGTTCACAGTTTTACTTCATCTCATACATAATAATGTAAACAAATAATATACAGGTAATCATTACGAAAAAGGAGCTAAAGATTTGTTTTGTACATAGAGACGGTGCCATGTTTGCTTGTAGGTTCTTAGAGCCATCTGCACAGAAAGAGGAGTCAATATATTATGCCTACTGATGACAATCAAACAGACTACATTGTCCAAAATAGTCAATCACTCAAATGTAAGCCATGGACAAAATCAATATGCATTGTAGTATGTGATATGAAGACTATTGCCCCAAAAAGTCACATAATCTACACTACGTTTTCATGTACCATCTCTTCATTAACCCACTGATTATTTGGTAATGAGAAAAACCCGAACCAGAACCTAGTCCTATTCAAACAAGTGAAATGCTTAAATATACAGTACTGGTCAAAAGTTTGGAATGACTAATTAATTGACAGTAATGCTTGCATAAAGGGAGAATCAATTCACTTTATGGTTATGAATCTCCTGCAGTAATGTTTTATTTTAAGGGTAATCGCCACTAATAGTTCAGTAGTTCTAAAATGGAGTGTCTTTATCAAAAAACATACAGGTTGGTAAGGAAACCACCATTATAAGGTGTGGTTGCTGGGGAAATTCTAGCTATGTGCACTATTTGAGTGAGGGGAATAAGCATGCTCAGTTGTGTTGAACATGTTTATTTGTAATGCTTATGAACAAAATAAAAGTTAATGACAGGCTCATAGCTGTACATAATTTGAATTTGAAGAATTATAATGGCATCACAAAGACACCATGATTGAATTAAAATTACAGTATTAGAGAAGAAGGGTATTCAATGGAAGCTGTTGCTGCAAGAGTTAGGTGTAGTTATAGTGCAGTGTCTAAGACACTCAGCAGATTCAAGGAAACGTACAGTGTGGATGATGAGACCACATTCTGGTAAACCTAAACTTTATGCTCCCCAAGATAGAATGTTGGTTAGGGTTAGTGTAAGAAATCGGAGGCTTACAAGCACTTAATTGAAAAGGGAATGGGAGGAAATAACTACAGTAAGTACTAGTGCTAGAACTGTGAGAAGGAGACTAGATGATACTGGAATGTATGGGAAAGTGGCCAGAAAAAAGCCAATGTTAACAGAACGGCATAGGAATATTGCCTAAATTAGAAAAAAATTGGACTATTAATGATTTTTACAAGGTGATTTGGAGTGATGACGAGTCTAAATTTAATTTGTTTGGATCTGATGGGAGGTGCATGTAAGAAGAAGGGTGGGTGAGGACTTTTTACCTGAATGTGGAGACTGAACAGTAAATTTGGAGGTGGCAATGTTATAATGTGGGGGTGTATAACGTGATGGTGTGGGATCTTTGGTTAAAGTTAGGGGATGAATGAATTCAGATGATTATATTAAACTTTTTTCTGACACTTTATTGTCCTTTACTGCATCAGTGGGGCCTGAATTGTTTTATTATCCTGTTTTTATGTTATATCATTAAAATTTTTAATTGTTCCAAACTTTTGGCCAGTATTGTATGTAGTGACCATAATAGACATTAAATATCAATCTCAGGTATCAAGCAAAATACTAAAATATTTAGAACTCATCTACATATATAATTATACCTCTGATATTTCTACTTTTCGTTCCCAAGCCTTCAATGTCTTTGAAAGCTCATAGAGACTGGCTCTTTCACTTACATAATCAATCACCTAAAAATAAGCAAACCATATTACATAACCAACTGCAACAAGAAAGTAATGACCAATTATAACACTGTTAAATGTAGGTCACCATTTATGCCAATATTGGATTGATTGTTGATTGCATATAGTGTATATATATACATATATCAATGTACAATGTTTAACCACATATTATTGTGATTTTCACACTAGTAAAACGTGAGATTTAATGATGTGACATCATAAACATGTTATATTAGACCAGAGTATGTATTCGACTAGCATTTATATGAATGTGTGTGTGTGTAGGTGGCAATTTTACACCATATGCTCTTAATCAGCTAAGATTATGAAAATTCAAGATTTGCTAGGTTCTATAGTTACTGTAATACAACAAGCATCACAACTTCTTTCACTCTAACACATTATTATTATTATTTAAAATCTTCTCTCATAGAATCATACATGACCATGGCACTATCAGAATTTTTGGAGGTCACATTGCATTATAAATTCAAATTCTCCAGACTGCTGGTTCTGATACAAAGTCCAATCTTTAAGTGAATGAAAAAACATGAAGCATAATTATAGTTGAGTAATTTGTACATGGTAGCAGTAGAAAAAGCATGAGCAAATCTAGTGTGAGGTAAGTGAAGTTCTCATAAAATGAAAATGTAGCACTTTCACAAAGTGCTACATTTGAAAAACAAAATTTGTAGATTGTAGTTTACAATAGAGATAGAGAGTCTTGCCCATTTATTTCCAAAAGCTGCTTGCCACCTAGCAACATGAATAATGCTATCTAGCCTCTAGCTAAATATATAAATATCCTGTTACTGTGTGAATGGATAAATAGCCTGTAGTTAAATTAGGTTTAGTAAGTATTTTAATCCTTGACAGCAATGTTAGCAAAAACTGTGGAGGAAGGAGGACTAGACTGGGATCACCACTATGTTCTCTTTACATACAGAGCCAGTCAACAAGATTCTACCTTAGAATCATTGGTGTGACCCTAGATTACCCACTTCAGCAACCCTTTGCCCAACCAAAAATTCGAGATAACCTCAATTGACAAGAGTACGGAGTAGCGATTGCTTCCAAGATGTCACCAGCCTGGGAGACTGCCAAAAAGGCATAGAAAAGGCAAAAACAATATTATGATCAGAAAAGTAAGCCACCTTGATTTAGAGTTGGAGATACAGCCTTTCTCCTGAAACCAGCAGAATACACAGGAGAAGCCAGAAAACAGACAAGACTTTATCATGGATTCTACAGAGTGATTGAAGTGACAGTGAATAATGCCAAAATATGGTCAGTTGATACAGCTCAAGCCTCGAAAATGTCATAAGGAACTCGAAGATGAATTCTGGTCAGCCAGAAAGCCAAAGAAAAAATAAATAAGATTGTCCACAGAAAAAGCCAAAGTCATTCTATTTATCCATTTAAATATTTAGCTAGAGGCTTGAACTGCGCGCTTGCTCACTTCCAAGCCTTCCACTCGCTGAAATTTGGCTGAAATTTAGCCTGCTGATAGGTAGTAGAATGACAGTTGCTTCTGAGATAATAAAAAGCATTCTAATCACGATTCAAACCAAAAATTATTTTTGCAAAATTGCACCTTTTCCCAGACAGTCACATATAAACATCACCACACAAATGTCCCTGTTGTTCACATGAATAAATTTTTAACTTCATATTTAACCTTCCAACCACAAGATTATTTTAATCAATTACACTATTATTACACCCATACTCCCAGAAGTGGTTAATTGAATCCTGAGTAAGATGACTGTAGGCTTTTTGACTATATATGCCCATGGGTGATCTGGAAGATTCGGGAAAGCAGGTCATGGATCCTAGCAACTACAAAACTCTTCTAAGGTAAGCTTAAGCTTGCTTATTTTGTGGAGTAAACTAACTAGACAGGCTATCACGAGTTAAATGTAAGGGGTGGGTAGGAGGTAGTAGAGCTAAAATGTAGGCTTGGGTTGCTAACCTTTGTTTACCTAAGCTTAGCCAGAAAAGTTGCTAGTTAATCCTGGAACAAGAAACCACCTAGTGAATGCTTTGCTTATAGCCTTTAGCTGTGGAAAACAATAACTATATTGTAATCCGTGGCTAAATAGTAAGCATGGTCCTAGATAGTGAGCTAAAATTGCATGCTCAAATACCCATTTGATAAGCCCAGTAAGGTGCCAGTTAGTTGTAGGGCTTAAACTAAGCTATATACGCATTTTTTTAGGTCAGTAGACATAGACTATGACAAAGATAAATTGATGGGTCATTTTTATTACACTCACAATAATTATTTTCTTCCAAATCATTACCTCCAGTTGTCATAACATTTAGTACATGGTGGTAGCTACAACACATAGGTGAAAAAATGTTATCAACCCCAGCATGTGATATTAATTACAGCTCGGCTAGGTTAGGCTAGGCTCTGTATGAGAGCCAGTGTTGATAGCTGTGTAAATGATTACATTAACTAAGGCAATGTGCATATTAGTATGCTCCCTGAGTATGAGTATAGATCAATCATGCATATATACATTCATCCCTAATGTATGTAAATTTACAATATCAAAAATAGATGTGAACATCACAAAATGAATACATTATGTACCTAAAGCAATACATGTTATGCCCACTCATACACATGTTGTACTATATTGGCTAAAATGGAATCCCATACAGGGGTTAATCAAGAATATGAAGTAACCATGCCCTTTATCTATTAATATGAGTACACTGATAAAGCAGAATGTTACAATGTACACATGTTCAACAGGGTCCAATAATAATTCCACTATTTTAATACTTGCTGAACATTAGAAATGAAAATCTTTATATTGTAAAAACACATAGTAGCAAGCTTCAGAAATGTTTTGCAGATATATCACTCCCAGTGCATTAAAGCTAAGCTAATAAAACTTTTAGCAGTTCACATAAAGGGTTTTAACTAAGTATCTGCAAATCAGTCCCCTACCTCCAGTTGGACATCAGCAGTACTATTCAGGGCTAGTGTTTATTTAATAACACCTATCTTTCCATCTTTCAAACTATACATAATGGAATGGGTAGGAATAACTCAATTCTCTAAGTAATCTCAAATTATTAATATAGCTTCTATACAACTTCATGTAAGGACAAATCTTGGTGCTATCAAAACAAACTCTTTAGGTGGTATACATAGCTTGCCATTTAGGTGGCTTATCTATTGCTCTGATGTAGTTTGGTTATGTTATCTAAGTCTTTTGGGAGGTATTATAGCAGATAAGTACAGTATTGGTGAAAAAAGGAAATCTCCCTTAATCCATTATTAGCTATATATATATACTATTAAAAATTATTCACATACTGATTGATTCTTACATCTGGGACTTTATAATCTTCAAGTTTTCTTTTGGTCCAATTATTAACCTTTTCAGCCTTTTCTTTTCCCTAATTTAAACATCTTTTACAATGAAAATAAAAATCATGTAAATTAATTACCTTCATAACTTCCATTGCTTCAAGTTCTATTCTCTTCAATAATTCATTCCTCTGATTTATTTCTGAATCTATACTCTCTGATTCCTTAGTTAAATAATGTAGTTTTTTCTACAGCCAATAATAATATATTTGCAATAAATACCTTTTTGACAATTATTTATGCGTGGCAAGTAATCACATATAAACAGACAATAGTACAAATGCTAAAAGTGATGACACGATCATGACATTGGGATACTAATAACTAGAGTAAACAATATAGCTAGAGGTCACATTAATGCTTATCAAGATCAAGGTAGCTGAACGCTAAGGAAATATATAATCAATGCTCAGTGCATTATAAGATACTTGTAATAAGTATGCATGTTTGTATGCTGTTCATGTATACCCTGGTGTTGCCATGTAACTCAAACCAGTAAATAAAACAGGAGTTAACCATTTGTATCTGTGAAGTGTGAAAGTAGTGGCCAGGAAAATGCATCAAAATTTTGTGATCTTAGGATAACATTAGAGAGCTATTACTTCTAGAGTGAGATGTATTCAAAAAGAAAATTATATAGTTTAAACTTTGAAAAGCTAGGAAGGAAAAGGAAGACAAATAGGAGAGATGACATGACAGTGAGAAAAAGCCAATCAGATAGGTTTAAAACTGTCCTACAAATTAAAAAAAGATATTAAGTTGAGGCTGGTGATTAGATCACTGTCCAAAGAAGATTGGTTTCTAAGGTCATAAGCACATAAAGTCACCACTCCTTACAAATACCCACAAGAAAGCCAGGTTGACTTTTGCCTGAATGCACATGAATTGGGATCCAAATGAATGATCAGGGTAGTGAATTTTTGATTCATAGAATTGATGGAGGAGCTCATGTAAGAAAGAAGGCAGGTGAGAATTTATGATTGCTGTAATATGAAGATTGCGAAACATGGTGAAACTATGGTATTGAGATGCATTAACTCTAAAAATGCTGGGTTCTTTACAAAAATTAATGGACAATTGAATGGTCAGTGATTACTGATACATAGGGCTGTTGAAGAATTACATGAGCATGCATTTCCATTTAACTAAATTTTATAGCAAAGTATGTGTCGTACTTTATTCTTAGTCAAAGAATTGTTCAAGGAGAAAGAAGTAGAAGTTTTAGAGTGGCCTGCATAGTCACATGATCTAAATCATATAAAGGACCATATAGAAGTTCGGGAAAGAAACCCTGGATCTTCTCTTGAACTTTGGAATTCAAGAAACCAAGATTAAGTGGTGTTCACTTAATAAGAACCTCAAGTTGCTAAAATTCAATGTACCTGTCATACAGGTGTCCTAATCCAGCTAGAAGCTATGAGATATTTACTCAGGCAAGGTCTTCCTCTCAGAGGTCACTTGGAGGAAGAGAACTTACCTCAGCTATTGGTTACTTGGTCAAGAACTGGTGATAACAGTGCTTTAAGGAATTGGATTGAAGAAGGTAAATTCTATTCACATGAAATTGTTAATGAACTCATAACCTTGATGGGACAGAAAGTTTTGAGGGGAATTTTGGCAAAGATGATATTCTGTTATTAGCATATGAAGCAACGGAGGTTAAGCAGTTCAACCAATCTATTCAGTATGTTGATGATGATTATGGTATCCATGAAGATACTGTAGGTTTGTTTGCACTCACTCCCAAATACAACAGCAGAAACCTTGTCTGTGGTCTTGAAAAATCTTATTCATTGTGATCTGCCTCTGTCATGCTATAGAGGACAAGCCTATGATGGTGCTGCAGCAATGCGAAGAAGGAGGAAAGGTCTGGCAACTTTTATTAAGAAGGAGGTACCTGTAGCTCTTCTGGTTCACTATTTTGGCTCATTCACTTAATCTCTGTTTACAGGATGCTGGAAGGCAAATTTAAGCTTTGAGAGATGCAATTGACACTGTATATGAGATACTGATTATTCTCCCAAGTGAAGGCATTTATTTTCAGGGAGAGTGATGGTACTCAGTGTGGTATTAAGCCACTCTGTCCTACAAGATTGACAGTGGGAACAGAGGCCATTGCAGTGATCCAACAATATGTGGAAAGATGTCAACCTCACCACTCATGGCCTTGAAGTGGGTAGAATCCTTGCTACACTTGAGAGATTTGATTGTCTCTTTGGTCTTAAGTTGGGTCACCTCCTATTAAGTGCTGCAGAATGTACATCTTTAGTCTTGCAAGCAAAGAGTAGGATGCACTTGCATCTGTTAATGTTCTACAAGTGCCGAAGACAAGATGAAGCATTTGATTATTTCTTTGAAAGCACTGTAAAACTAGCTTAGAAACTGAATATCAGAGAACCAAAGTTTCCATGATATAAAAGGTCACCTCAAAGGGAAACCAACCTCACATTTTCAAGGAACCAAAGAAATTATTTTGAAGCATGTGATTTCCTTATTCAAGAGTTAACAGATCGATTTAAGCAGAAGGAAGTTGTACAAACCCTGCTAGCCATAAAACAACTCCTAATTAAATTGGCAAATGGAGAATTTTTTACTGAACAGTTGAAAGTAGTTCACGATTCAGTTTACAAAGCTGGTCTCGATTTCAACAAGTTGAAAAGGCACTTATCAGTTCTTACTGATGTTATTCACAAAACTCTACCAGGAGTAAAAGAAGTAACTAGGATCCTAACAATCTGTGAAGCTATGACAGCACATGCAAACAGAAATCTGCTTTCAGAGGTTAATAAACTCTTACCTCTGTACATGACAATTCCAGTAACGTCTGCAACCCCAGAGCGATCATTTTCTACTTTGAGACGGGTACTAACATACTTATGATCAACAATGACTGAAAACTGTCTTAACAACTGCATTCTCCTTGCTATCCATAAGGAATTTACAAATAATTTGGATTTGTATGAAATAGCTAAAGATTTTATTACACTAAAAGAAGATAGGAAGAAGTATTTTGGTGCATTCACTATTTTGTAACTTTATCTCTTATAACTTTAAGAATACTCTAGGTGTGTCTTGGAAAGTTGCCCTCCTTCCCCCAACCAGAAGGGCATTGAGCCACCCCTGTTACATTTTAATATCTCACTTGAATCCTAATGCCCAAAGAAGTCTTTCTTCAGCAGGTCAATTTTCCTCTCATGAGACTCATTATTTCAACCCCCCACCCCCACCAGAATCTTTGATGACATTTATGTCTTTAAGAGCTCAAAATACCAATCAGGATTTAATTTGGTATGGCCAACGAAATCTGTTTGCTGTGTCTTTCAGTGATTGCATGTAAGATGAGGTACTGTGTATATAGTTATTTTGTTCTATGCAGTTGTCTCAATGTCCATTTTACCCACAGTATAACTGGCTTACCACTGTAATACCCCCATTTCCACAGTCCCCCCTCATCAGTAAGGGAATTAATTAGCCTTGATGCCATTTCATACTTAATGCCAAAAAAAAACAAACAATATGGGATGGCTATAATGAATTGGTTAAGCATAATTTGTAGGAGTATGTGAAGACACAGGAAGTGAAAGAAAGAAAGTGTAACAAATAACCAAAACATGAGAATTAAATCTACATCTATGTAGATAGGGTATACTTGTAAATTATGTTCAATGGTCCATGGTGATTTATAGCCAAAAAGTGTAAGAGGTTGAGGCAACAGCAGGCTCATTGAACCCTCCAAACCAAAAATTTAACTATAGTAAACATGTTACCCTGTACCTAATTGTATTAAACATTATGCACCTCTATAAAAAATTGTTTACCCTGTAAGTATTTAAAACTTGTAGAGTATTCCCAGCACTGAGTTTAAGCCTTAACAACTCCTGGTTTTTGTCTTCAAACTTTTCATTATATTGTTTATTTTCAATTTTTAACTGCTCAAAATCAACCTCATGACGAACTTCTCCTGCTTCTTCCTTTTGCTTCAGTTGGGCTTGAAGTTTACAACGTTTAACTTTTGAAGAAGAATTCTTTAGCCACAGTTTACTCATTAATGCATCCTATAAGAACAATAATATATAACTTTATTCGCCACTACACGCTTGGAGCTATATGCGATCAACTGAGCTTGTGGCAAACAGAACTGCTAAAAATGTTTACATAGAGCTTTTTTGGTACTAACTTCCTAGGCTGTGCTCACTCCAATATTACAGCTATTAGCATTACTGAAGATGTTTATTAATATCCTAATAATAACTATGACAATACACTTCACAAGATTGCATTAAAAGTATTAAATAAAATTGTATGAAGCTCCTAAAGTAATACATTAGTAAAACCTTTCTAGCATCCTGTAATACTGTGGAATTACGTTGAACCTAGTACAATACTTTATAATGGTGACTATAAATAAGGAACGCAACTCTCTACATGAAAAAGTAGATTAAAAAAATGAGCTGCTAATGCTACCAAAAAATATGTACAAGGCACTGGTGGTCATCAAACGATATGTTAAAAAAGACCTGATTTTACTGTACTTTAGCATAAATTATAGATGTGATTCATCCACAGTAGATATAATTATGCTTACTTGTGATTTGAGTCTGTCATCAATATACTTTGAAACCTTTTCACCCAGTATTAATCCAGTTCTCTGTATAACAAATACAATATCATTATGACTACAATATCATCTAGAACACAATGACATAGAAATCTCTGTAGGAACATTACATTAGGATAAGAGGCCAGAAACTACATTTTTGGTGATTAAGACTATGATCATCTGTAAAATCGTATTTACTGGATTGATAGATCCCCTCATAATATCTCTGTCAAATTCATATACTGCTTTCTTTGTTTCCAAAAGCCTCATGTCCAACTCAGTAATAATTGCCTACAAAAAATATAAGTATAGTAGATGAAGTACAAAAGAATATCAGAAACATGATCAAATATGTGGGAATACTCGTATCTTATGCTCCATAAGATTAGATAAAGGCAATTTTCTGTAATTGAAAATGTAGAAATGGATGAGGTTGTAATACCAAATAATAGAGTGATCAGGCCTTACCTGGGTTGAACTCCCTATGGGAAAAGTTTTAAAGTTTTTTCATCAGTTGTCAGTCACCTGCTATCATATTTAATTCTCTCGGCATTACAATCTCATATAAAACATACCTCATTTTAATGAACTTTAAAAGTGGGTATGAACAAGTGGTCATAACTAACATTTTTCTATAGTTAATTAACTTTTCTGATAATGTTAAAGGGTAGGTCTAGTCCAAAAAATTTTTTTTTCTAAACGACACCAAAACCTTCTTTGGGTAGTGCTTAAACACTGTAGTGAATATTATGTGTTCACACCTTAAAATCCACTTCCTGTTTTGATACATTATGGGCGGGACCTATTGACCTAACAACACAGGTCTTCTAAGTTTGCTATCTACTGGAAACTTGAAGAGGCTGACACCCTTCTTATTTGTATTAGAACATCTAAATGCAACACAACACCTTACAACCTCAACTACAACCACACGGCACTGCATTTGACTTCCCACATATTCGTCATCAATATTGATCAAAACAGGAAGTGGATTTTAAGGTGCATTTTTAGTGCCTTGTTTTGTGGCCACAGTAAGGTGTGAACAAATAATATTCACTACAGTGTTTAACCCTCTTAACGCATGCGAAGAAATTATGGGATACATTATTCCACGTGGACCCCGTTTGTAGATAATCACATGTTTTTTGACAGAGAAGTTAGAAATGTGTATACTGGGCTTGTTTGTTAAGTAGGAGAGAGAAGATGCACCCAGAACGGTAGGGAAACAACTTGGCTTAGGTAAGCGTGTAGTTAATCAGGTATTAGCTAGCTGTATGCTAGAATTTTTGTTCAGTCTAGTTCCTTTGTTACATCTAGGGTGTATACTCACTTGGTTCACTAGGTTATACTGGATTTAGGATCTGGAAATGCTAGCCTAGACCTAGTTCTAACCTGTATACATGGGTAGCTGAATAGCTAGTGTAGGCACGCTACTGTAGTAGCACTGTAGTAGCGATAGCTTGGACCTAATAATTAGGCCTTGTTCTTAGTTTGGATTATTTAGAGATTTGTGTAGTCTTACTTATAATATGAGGTTACTTTTGAGGGTACAATATGAGAATAACTAGCTGACATGAGATAAAGATTAGGAGAGATTATAATGATATAGAAATAGATTAAAAGTGAGCAATATTATAATGAGAAATGTGAGTAATTTGGGTAGATTAGGGAGGCAGTTGGGGCAAGTGTTGTGTGGGATCTACTTTAGTGTGATATAATTCAAAACAAGGGGTGATACACATACATAGTTTACAAATTTTACATTGATAAATACTTGTTACTTTTCTTCGACCTTTCTTATTACTACATACAACACACACACATTGTCGGGGTCTACCACTGCTACAGGGAGCCAGCCTTTCTGGGAAATGTCTTCCAGTGAGCCGGAGGGGTTCAGGAATGGTGGTGACAACACAATGTGGTAGATCAATTTCAGACCCCTCCAACCCACCTTCAGATATGTCCACCTGTAGCAGGAGTCCTTTAGCCACCTCTACCCTAAATTGTTCATGGGTGAGTTTTCTTCCTATTTGAGTAGATTCAGCATACATAATATAACTATTTACTAGAGCTACATCAAGGAGATGAAAAAAGGCTCTTTTCCACCACTTCACTGTTCTGTGGGAGAATGGATAATAGCTGAGGAGCTGGTCTGCCTTATCCACACCTCCCATGTAGGTATTATATTCAGCTACTACCAGTGGCTTGTTTATGTCTTCAGCTCCTCCCTCTGCCAGTCTTGTCCTTCTCCTCTGTGACCATCTCATTCCTGTGAATAGTGGAGAGCATACAAACTGGACGCTTGTCCATCCATTTCAAGGCAAGGACACCATCTGTACTTTCAACCTTGACCTCACCCTTTTTCATCTTATCTTTAGCCTTGATACATGCAGGAATCCCTTGTCTATTGGAGTTGACAGTTCCACATGCACCAAAGCCAAGATTTCGGAAGGGCGAGGAACAAGGCTGGACTGGTGTAATAATTGTCACAGTACAGGTGGTGCCCTTTGTGGTGGAGTCCTTCCACTAGTTTCAGGACAATGGCCGATGTTCTGCTAGCTCCAGGTATGCTCTCCTCCTTCCCTATAAATACCAAAATGGGCGTGTTCTAATGTTATCCCACCCTCTAATTTGTTTATAGACACATGCTTACATATAACTTTCCCCTCCCATTATAATATTTTTAGTAGGTAATGTACCTGTATATACATGTGCTTACATATAACTTTCCCCTCCCATTATAATATTAGGTAATGTACCTGCATATAACTTCCACCCCCATGTATAGCCACTTATGCTATCAGCCAGGACGTAAGCCTTCATCCCCCACTTTGTAGGTTTCTTGGGCATATACTGAATAAACCAGAGTCTACCTTTGAAACCTATCATTGATTCATCCAGCGAAATCTCCCTACGCAGTTTGTATTTTTGCTTGAAGGCCTCTAGAAGTGGTTCCATGAATGGTCTTATCTTGAACAATGGATCATGCCCTGGTTGACCCTTGGGGGTATATTTGGTACTGTCGTTGAGATGAATAAATCGTAGAATGAGAGAAAAACGGTCACCCTTGAGAATACTAGAGAAGTTTTTGGAAACAAATGGCCACTTGGTTCCCCAGTAGTCCTCCAAACGAGGCATGCTGACTAATCCCATTGTGATGATAGCCAAAAACTTCTTGAATTCACTCAAATCAAAAATGGTCTTCTTCCACTCGTGAATTCGGGATTTTGAGGGTATATTATTATTTTCTGTGTACTGCTAGGCATATAAATTGGTTTGTTTAATCACTATTTCAGAAATGCTGCTGGTTATGAATAGCTGAAAAAATTCAACTGGGGATTTGTTATTCATGTTTTCAACTGACCCACAAGATGTAAAGGATCCTAAAGAGATATCGCCACCATCAATATCACTAATGTTTAGTCCAATATCTTCATCATCTTCATCACTATCATTCATTTCATTTTCATCAACATAACCATCAAAGTCATCATCACTATCTTCCTCTATCATTGTAATACATTCCTCTGAAGTATAATATCTAGCCATAGTACTAATAGTCTAAAATAAACTGTTAACAAGCCAGACACAATATTAACAACCATAATAACCACAATACAAGTAGCAGGAGGAGCAGCTGTAGTAATAACAGCTGCACAGGAAGTGTTTAGTAGCGCCTAAGCCATTAAAAAGGTAAGTGCATCTTTATGAGCATATATTTACGCTTCCAGCTAAAATTAATAGTTAATTAAGGAGCGTAAATATACGCTTCCGCTTCCAGCGTTAAGAGGGTTAAGCACTACCCAAAGAAGGTTCTGGTGTCATTTTGAAAAAAAAAAAATTTTTTTTGGGGGGGGGGGGGGGGGGGCTATACCTAACCATAATGAATAATCAACTTTTTTCATAACAATACATGTTAGAAGTAGTATTAAACACTCTATGCTAAATCATTGAAAGGCAAGCAAGGGTATCAAGTTGCTGATCCTTCACAAAGTCATACTTGATGAAAGAATTTTCTGTTTTGTAGATATCAAAGAATTACAAGGAAACCCAAATATAATGTTCATTGGCATAATATATGTTCTTAAAATGGAAACTCAATTTAGGTCTGATAACTTTAACATAGTATATTTGTAGAAATTACCCCATACTCATCAAGACTCCTTTCAGCTTCATCATTTCGTCTTTGTATATCGACTTTTATATCTTCTAATTCACGACTAGCAATGTCATATTTTTGAGCAATTGTAAGTTCCTTCACCCTATATAAAGAAGTTTACCTATAATTATTACATATTTACATGTGTACAAATTTCCTACTCAAACTGCAAATGAGAAACCCACACATTTATGATCCCAAAAAGTATGAAACCTGCATGTATATATATCTCATATTATGTACTCTTAGATATTAGGTATCATAGTTATAGCTGCCGATAATACTCATCCCTTACAGGATGAAATTTCTATATGTAGAAATTAAGGTCACAAGAAGGCATGAACAAGAAATACCCCTTCTCTTGTACTGATTCTGAGGTATATATTTTGTTCTTTCTACAAATAAGATCAATCTATAAAATGTGCAGTCCAATAGACTGGCAACGATTGGCATCCAATTTACAGATTTCTGCTTGGTGATTCCATAGAACATGTAAGATTTCTCACAATTGAAAGTGCAAATGGTACATAAGCAAATGTCTTTAAAAAATCAAGTCACAACATCAGATTGTGGTCTGTTTGTCACTGCATGGAGTCAATGTTATATGGGAATGATAGAATGTTTTAATGTTATTATTTCCTGAAGCCGGTCTGTCAGAAGAAATTGTGTCAACTATGAAAGTGAAATTTTTTTTACTTCTGGAGACTACCCACAGAGGACTTTTTGCTCACTCTGTGGAGTGTGGCACCACAAGAAGTGTGAGGATATTCTAGAGCTTGTATTAAGACTATCTTTAAATGTAAACTCTGTAGTAAGTAATGTATGTAAAATTAAGCATAATCTTCTTTTCTAGACACTATGACCGGGTTTTAATCCACAGGCTGTGCACTTGTAGATCACTATGCACTATCTGTACATACAGCTAAACTGTACTGTTGCACAAAATAATTAGACTAAATTATGCTACACATCCTGTTGCCAAAATAATTCTCTGAATTATGCTGCATATCTGTTGCCAACCTATAGATTAGATGCCAGTCTATAGATTTATAGATTGTGGTGTACATTTGATAGATTAGTGGTCTATTATAGAAGATCACAACATATAATATATGCAGATTTTGCCTACAAACTATTTTGGAAAGTCATCAGTTAAAGGGCACACAAAAGAAGGGGGGTTCGCTCTGAGACATAATCAAGACCAGAAAAACTTCATTTTCACTGCAAATGTTTATTTTCAGCTGCTGTATATGCATACTTCTTGATGTCTGGTTATACTAAGCACAGGAGATAAATGAAGGTTATTAAATTAATGTACGGTAGACCCTTGCTTATACAGACTCCTTGGGATCAGCACTAGTCCGTATATGTGAAACAATAATGTATACATGTGACAAAAATTATTTAGGAAGAAAAAAATTACTGTACTTTAACTGGGCACATCTCTAGCTAAGTCCTTAAACCAGTGTTAGCAGCTTTGCATTAACAGAAGGTGGGGGGTGCCCATAACAGGTAGTTAACTGTTAATGATATTCATAACCTGTTGTATCAACCCAACACTAGTATTCATTGTATAAAGTAGATATAGGTAGGCTAGATAAGGGTCTACTGTACCTCTTTCTTGTAGTTCTCTCTTACTTTTTGCATTGTAGCCTACCCCTACCTATCCCTAAGGTTGTCCTCAACATGTTTCTACAGTGCATATATTCCTTTAATGACTTGTGGGGATTAGATTTAAACACTCTCACCCTAATGTAAGTTCTCACTCAAAATTAATAATGGTAATAGTTCCTAATTACAAATCAAACTTAGCATAAGTATCTAGAATATTGATAACCTAGTAACAAGTCTAGATAACTAAGCTGCATTGCTATCATAATTAACTGAGGTCTCCAAATCTGAGAACAGTAGCAAGGTCAAAAGAATGAAGTAGTAGTTTTATAGTAACTAAGTGATGGCATTAGAATAATGTGAAGAATGAACAAGATCAGGAAAAGATGGTGCAGCCTGGGAAGTACTATTCACCATTGTTTCATACTGCAGTTGTGAGGGTCCAGAAAGGCCTTCTTAGACAAATGAGAATGGTTAGGTGTTGAATAGAGTCTTGCAGTAGCTACATAGCCTTTCTCATTCATCTTTATATTGACACAGCCAGTAGGCTAACATTATTTACGATACACTACAATAAATAGAGCTATAGGACAGTTAAATCACCAGATGATGATTATATTATATGGAAGAGTGACTCCGGAAATTTTCAAGTAACAATTATTCCTGATTGCAATATCGATATTCTATTATTGTCCACTTGTAAATTATAGTGTAAGAATAATATTCCATTGTTGAATATGACATTTTAGGATATACATAGCCATATACATTACTACTATATTACATTATTGAACATTGAAGGAAGAGAAACTAAAGTGTCCTTTTTTTATATTGTGTGCTATGATTATGGGGTTTGGTCATCCCTATTATAGAGAATGCTGCTGTATTTCTCCAATTGAAGGCAAAATTTAGGAACCCATTTACCTTTCATTACTTGAAGAATTGCTCACTTTTGACTTATCCTTCAGATTGTCCACTGAAAATCCTATAAAATATAGAAGCTTAAAACCACCATAAATATAAAAGTATAGCATTAGACAATAAATTATCTAGATTTTTAATTTTAAAGGGTATACTTATGTCTTAGTTATGAGGTGAGACTTCATGAAAGAGGGAGTGGGGAGAATCTGAAGAAGATATTTCAACGACAGGCTACCTGCCAGCCCATTTTAGTATAACTACCTTGGACAATTAAGCTGAAAAGTGGAAGGTGCTAGTAAAAGGAAATGCTAAATTATATAAAGTCTGTTCAACAATAATTAATGCCCATTCAATAGTGTGAATAATATACAAGTAAACAGTTTTAGGCTTATAAGTTGAATGGTTAGTAATTTACCCTGAAGATAGATATGTATATAGTCCAGTACTCATTTTAAAAATGATAACTCATAATGTGTAATAGTGTACATGTGGGGGAGAGGGAGGTGACAGAATCTATAGGTAGTTTCGCATAAAAAACCTTCCTTTTTTATAATATGTTACAGCTACAATGCACAGGGAGTGTCAGATCTGGAATAGGATGGGAGTATATTATGAATTGAAAGGGTGGTAAGAAAGTCCTAGCTTGTTATTAAAAGTGGTTAGATTTTGCAAATTAAGTAGCATTTATACTGAACATCAGAAAATTTAGGTATAAAGTGATGAGTACAGTAGACCCTCACTTATACGGACTCCTTGGGACCAGCACTAGTCCGTATATGTGAAATGGAAATGTCCGTATATGTGAAACAGTAATGTATACATGTGACAAATATTTAGGAAGAAAAAAATGACTATACTTTAACTGGGCACATCTCAAGCTAAGTCCTTAAACCAGTGTTAGCAGCTTTGCATTAACAGAAGTTGGGGGGTGCCCATAACAGGTAGTTAACTGTTAATGATATTCATAACCTGTTGCATCAACCCAATACTAAAGTCTGTCCAAGCTGACGAGAGCCTCACAAAAACATGCCTAACTCGGCTAAAAAATTATGCGCATTTGGTATCATTTAGCAGCTCTTACCAAGGCGTTTCTTACCAGATGCCTGTTTAGTCTGTTGTAGTGCCCCATAGAGATATACAGGAGACTAATATAAATCCTATGGCGTTATCCTGGACCACAAGGAGTGTTGCACATAATAAAAAAATTGCTTCGTGGAGAGTCAGCTGCTCTCGGGCAAATACCTAGCGAATGTTGTCATTATTGCGAGGTATCTATGAATAATATTAAAGCACTTCCGTGCTGCTTGCATGGCTCTCGTCAGCTTGGACAGACTTTAGTATTCATTGTATAAAGTAGATATAGGTAGGTCGGATAATCCAAGGAGCCGGATAAGTGAGGGCCGGATATGCGAGGGTCTACTGTATAAGTACCAACTCATGTGGTACATCAAGGGCTATCTTGTAGTTTGGCAATAATGACAGTATATAAGGCCAGGTCAAACACTATAGTTCTCTACTAGTACAATCTAAGGTGACTGACAAGTAGAACAAAGAAGCTCATAATATTACAACAGATATGCATTATAAGGCACTTGCTGCTGCAGGTACATTATGCTGTTACATATCCAAATTACCTATAATTACATTATCATCATTTTAATATGTATGTAAATGCTGTACCTATAGGTTCCATCCTCTTCAAGAAATGCTCAAATAATGCAAGTTCTTGCTTCATAGGTTGATTTGATGCACTACAAAATATAGTAATGAGGTAAAGGATATGACCTACATATTAAATTATAGCCAGAAATATTCATCAGAAAGAAATATTTGTCACTTTTGTCACTGAGTAGTGAACTAATAAATAATGCACTTGATTTACTTTTAATTCATGATGTGATCAAAAAATAAAGTATAGACATAGTTAAACTGTTTTTTAATTGTTTACAATGCAAGAGAGATGCTTGTAGCTAGCATTCCTGTGGTAAAGTGCATTTCAATGGTTATATAAGACTGATTCAGGATACAGTACTAGCAATAATAATTAATGTATAGTTGTAGATTAGCCTACAGACAACCTGTCTATTGATACACTAAAGAACTGGTCTTTGAACCAAAAACAGGATCACAAGGATACCCATCTAGACCTCCACTAAATAAGTCTTAATACAAATCTGTATTAGTGGCTGTCTTCATGCTCAAGCTTCTTTATATAGAAGTAAAAAAAGCATTGACTTTGTTAGTACTAATGAACATGCATAGTATATTGATAAAATGGACTTTTCATTTTTTACACTACCATCCAAGCAACAATAAGAATGCACTTTTTAAGTAATCGCATAGTTAAACTGAACACCCAGATTATTCAAACAAGAGGTGAAAACTTGATTGACAATGGTCATCGCTATATTAAACTCTGTTAGCTATATGTAGTGAAAATCATATAAGAATAGTTCTACTCGTTAAATTAAGCAACAAAAAAAAGCTACTTCAGTCTCAAGTTATATAACCTTCACTCTAAACCATATCAAGTCTCGGGCAAACACATCTTACACTAGCAGTGTAAAGAAACCGAATAAACAATTTATTATCAATGGTCCTTTCCCATGACCTATATAAACTTCAATTTAATATTATCATATGCTTTTGCTACTATGGGAGCGTTAATTTTTAAAGGAAACACATACTCAATGGTATACCTGGTCTTGTGCATGTGCACACTATTTTATGTAAGGGTTTCTAGTTGCTATGCAACAATTAAATCCTTGCTACATTATAGTAATTATAACTAAAGTAGTTAGTTAAAAGAATAATACCTAGAGTAACCATAGAGGATTATACTCTAGTTGCTATTTTAGCAGAATGATATTCACAAAGAGTTATAGCTTCCAGGATTGGATGTAGTAACAGTTATATTGTCAAAAAGCAGATTTTAACTCATAAAAGGTCTCAAAAAGCCAGAAATGAGAAAGATTGCATATTTATAAGGAAACAAAGTTAAAAGATTCAAAGCTCAGGGCATAGGACTTGAGTATGGAGTCATATATCCACTAACTGTTCAGATCAGTCTTATCTGAGGCCCATAAAAGAGTTTGGCTGAAATTTGGCAGAATGCACATACACTAGGGTCCAAGTAAGTGGGCTTACCAATGAATCCAGGTTTAGAAGTGGTGGGAGAGTATATGTGAGAAAAATAGCTGGTTAAGAATATAACTTGACTATAGGTAAGGTGGATGGAATAATGGTGTGTGGGTGCATAAACCCTAGGGAGTAGGAATACTAAAATTGAATATTAACACTGAACATTAATATACTGGAGAATACAATGATTCCTAGTGCATATACATTGTTCCTTCAAAATAATACAACATGCTACACTTCTCACATAGTCAAAGAGTGGCTCACTTAAGGTATAGAGTGAAGATATTGTATTCACTTAATAAGAAATGCTAAGCTATGAAGAATGCTATATTTCAAAAAATCTCGAGTTCAAAAAAACAACAAAACAAAACAAAACAAAACAACAACAAAAAAATAACCCAAAAAACAATAGGAAGGAAATAAAGTTGCTTTAATAATAATATCTGGTCACTTTCTTTTCATGGTACCATAAAAGATGGCAAAAAACAAATTGGATCAGAATAAGGACTTGCTGCTATTTATTAGCTATAAAAAGTAACTAAAGGTATGAAGAAGCTGAAGGATAGGGTCATTCTTATGGCATGTTCTAACACTAGTGAGAGTCATAAGTCATCTCCATCTCATTGATTAGTGAATAAACAGTGCTCTAGATCTAAGGTAGAGTTATTTAAATATTGGCTAGCTAAAGTTTATTGTGTTTACTAGTGAGCTCTAGGAAAATTAGCTAATGTTAATTATTTTTATAAACAGTTGCAACTCCTGATCATAAGTCTATCTTCTATGGGCCTATACATCATCCTTGCTAGAAAGACACCAAAATTATCCGACTACTCACATTCCAACCAAAATTGTGAATCAGACCCTTTCCGTGTTTTTAGCTATTTGGCTATAGGCAAAGGATCAAGACTACATAGCTAACTAGCTATAATAAATTATAACTAGAGAATAATAACCTACCGTATCTGACCTAAAATACTCCTTAAAGCTGGAGGACTCAATTCTCGCAGAGTTTCCAAGGAGAAGGAAGCATTATTGGTGACATCTGAAGGATTCAGCCATAGATTCTCCATTTTGTTACCTAGGAAACGCAAGGAAAAGGCGGGGGAAAATCTTTAAGTAGACACGTGGGTGTGTGTGCCCTCGATCGATCGATAATCTGTGTGTGCTGTGAGAGAGTCGAGCGGAGAACGAGATCCTGTGCACGTGGCGGATCTAGAGTATTCATTATGAAGCTCGTGCGGTAAGTTAGGGTGCTAGCTTAGTATATAGCTTAGCAGTATGTCGCAGACCTGTCAACCCTCAATATTTGGTATTGAGACTCAATATTTTGGGCACAATCTCAATATCTCAATATCAACCTCCCTTTTCTCAATATTTTGAAACAATTACCAATATTTTCCCAATACTCTGACTCATTACTGTGGCATCACTTTGTATTATTATAGCTAGCTAGTAGAAAGGAAGAAATTTCAGTGTTATAAATTAGCAAAAGTTGAGCACATGGCCATTTTCACCAAGCTACAGTAGAACCTCCCTTATACGGGCAGTCTGGTTTTAGGGGGTGCCCGTAACTCTGATTTGCCCTTTATCTCAGAATAAAGGAAGATGTAATGTTATGAACCCTATGTATTACAAAAAAAGATGATAATTTGGTTTGTTTCTTAGTCTCCATTCTTTTCCTTTTGCTTGCCATAGTAGTATGCTATGCACATGCTCAGTATGGACATTGAACCATGCCCACATATTACATAATATGTATTATTGAAAGGTCAAAGTTCCAGATATAGCTGCCCGGTTGTAGGAGGTGCCCGTATCTTGGGAGTCCGGATAAGGGAGGTTCTACTGTAATTGTTTATGGTCAGTAGCTTAAGTTCCTTTCCAGGAAGAATTGCTGACTCATGCTACTTGGTTAGATTTGAATTGACACTTGAAAAATTTTGAAAAATTTTTTAACTCAGTTGAGTATTTTGTGCACAAATTTCCAAAAATTTTGGGTAATATTGACATTGATAAGTTGAGTGAAGAGTTTGTAAACTACCAAATGCTTTGTTCAAGTGATATACCTTCTAGTATAAAATGAGAGCTAATCTTCAGGCTGAAGACCCCCACAGAGTGGACTACCTTTAGGGGTATCTTTGAACTCTTCAGTAATGACCATACCTCTTTCTCTCTCATTAAAACACCTAGCAGGAGTAGTATGCAACTTGAAGGAACACTTTCATCATCATTGATCATTATTAAAACACATTATATTGTTTCTAATGCATTACCTAGGAACCTATGTTAGAAAGAGCTAAGGGGGCTACTAGAGCTTATAATGAACAACACAAAGATAAACATTAGAATCTCAATATTTCATCAACAAATCTCAATATTTTTTAGCCAATGTTTCAATATCTGTTAATTTTTTGGGTTGAGAGGTCTGTATGTAAGGATCATAAGGGAGTCCTAATAGTAAAGGTATGTACAACGATTAAAGTTAGGATGTGGGGCTTACTTTAGCGATGGGACACCTCAAAATGTTTTAGCCATTAGTGTTCTGTTTCGTTTTAATTATGCCTGAATGGTAGTCATGTGGCCACACCCCCACAAATAGCATCTGTGTGTGGTGATATTAGCATATGATCTTAGACACTCACAGCTTAATATCAAGTTCACTTGTGGCAAGTATCACAAAGGGGGTGAGTGCTAAATTCAAACCTAGGATTAATATCACATGGATGAACAGCCCCAGGCCAGAAAGAACTAATTTTAATTTTAAGGAATGAAAGGAAAGAAGGTAATGTTGCTCCGAGTATTTTCTTTTTCTTGAACAAGTGAAAAGTATAAAAGGGCAACTAAAACTAGCACCCTAGCAAACCCTTCAGGATATAGGTGCATCAACCAGCAGAGCAAGTATTTAGATGAACATCTTTGATCTGTTTTTGAGCCAACACCCCTGCTGTTCAACAATGTTCATCTATCTGCTTGCTCTGCTGGTTGGTGCACCGGTCACGCAGGGTTTATTTAGGGCACTGGTTTTAGTTACCCTTTTATACTTTTCACTTTGTTATAAAAAATACCAGTGAGTTTCATGGGTTGAAATTAAAATTAGTTCAAGCAAGATAAGACAGGTAAAGTTAATTTGAGATGAACGGTAGTTTCTCTGTTGGAAGTGTAATAATAACAGTTTATCCATTTTCAGTATGTGTAAAGTAATGTCAAAGATAGATCAGTGCCTGTTACATTAGTCTTGTAGTTAAGTATTTTTGTGTGGACAGGATGTTAGCATCCTTATTTACTACTTAGGAAATACTTATAATTCGAAGGAATGACTATGATGTGTTATCCTATAGATGATAATATGGTATATACACACACATATATAAGGCAATTCCAACCAGGCAGGAAGATTTTAAGCTAGCTAAGTATGCTCATACTAAGTAGACAATCACTGGAGTTCCAAATCACAGAAGTGTTATGTCAGTCAATTCTCTAACCATTTACTGATATTGACTAAAGAAGTGGAACCTTGCCTAGGTCATTTTTCATTTCATTTCAATACTCCATTATCCTTTATTCTTTCATCTCCATAAGGTGTTTAGTAACATTTAACACAGAGAATAATATTATGAATACCTATAATGTACCAACCAGTGCCAAAAAAAATGTCAAACACTCCATCCTTACCTCTTGTTCCTTTACTTTTGTTTTGTGCATTGTGACCCCATCTACATTGACCTTGATATAAGGTATGACCAAGTATTTACAAATTGTGTGGTGCAATAAGCAAGTATTTGCTTATTTCGTCATAGTTTAAATACCTTACATTTATCCAGATTTCTTATGAAGTTAAGCCATGAAACTGTAACTGTTGAACTAAAGAATGGTACTACTGTCCATGGCACAGTTGTAGGTAAGTACATTTTTTGCAGTGGCCTGACAGTTGAGAGCAACGGGAGGGGTGGTACAAAAAGTGAATACCTATTTGCTAGTCGTTAACTAGTCAGTAACTAGCCAGCCAAATGTTGCATTCAATGGCTCAAGAAATTGTAGGACAGAGATTAACTGACTTATAATTATTATATACAACATTTCCAACTACTGACCTAACAGAGTACTCTTGTTTCTCTATGCTAGCTCAATAATGCATTTCATTGTTTTGTGACATATGACTTAAAATAAGAACATCTAGAGCTGACTATATAGTTTATAGCTTGAGTTGTGTCCCTTGACAGGCCAGTCTTTGACATGTTAAGAATCTTCACAGTGCTAAAGAATGTAGCTAGATGTTAACCATTATCACCTTTGTATTATATATTGTTGCTAAACAGTACCCAATAGGCCAAAACCTTTAGTTAATGCACAATATATTCACAGTAAAATTTGTTGGTGTAAATGTCTACCACTATATAGGCTCAAGAAAAAAGTATCTATAATAATACATTATTATCCTACTTTTCCTATACAATAATATTTTAGGAAACTTTATAAGCCATAAACTGGCACCCCAGGCAAAAAAATCAGAATTTATGAGCCATAAACTGGCACTTCAGGCTGTTGATTTTGCTAGCAACCATAATAATAATATTTCTTATAATTTCATAGCTAATGATAAAAAAATAAATAAAAACAACTAAACTAGCTCTAACTAAACTTGAAGTGGGTTGAGCTCGTTGTTCAGAGTGGCACTATCTATCTAGAACTAGAGCCATCGGAAATAGTTTGGAGTGATTTAGTCTGCTAGTGGCGGTGTTGTGCCATCCTTGGTTTTTGTTGTTGAAGTTCTAGTTGTTTGGCATGAAGAAAGGTAAGTAGCTGCAGTTTGCTCCATTATCACTCCGTAGTACTTACCATGGTTGCTAAGATGCAGGTAGCTAAATATGTAGATTTAGCTAGCCAATGAAATAGCATGCTCATAGGGTGTATAATGTGACCATGTTAACTGGTATGTATAGACACCTGGATGCTTTTTCCCACTAAGGTAATAAAATCGATGTGAAACTTTGTACCCAAAGTGGAAGTGAAAATTCTGTTTTTTCTTCTGGAATATCGACGTGAATCTTTACACTAGAATCTACAAAGCTAAAGCTGTTTAAAATAGTTCTCAATTTCTCTTCATCCAAAGATATCAGTGCTGGTTGAAAGTTGGTTTAAAAATGGTATAAAGGTTTGAAGCTTGCCTGATAAAATTGAGTACAAAATTATGTAATTCTACATTCTTGTACTATAAATATAGCAGCTGAATCTGATTATAGTCAGATAAATCATTTCTGGTGTAGAATCCATTCAAGAATGTGTAGCTAATATTCCTTTGTGTTTGAGTGCATGAATTGTATATTTTTTGGCATGCAGGTGTGGATATGAGTATGAATACTCACCTAAAATCTGTCAAAATGACTGTTAAAGGAAAAGAACCGCTTACATTGGACTCCTTGAGTTTACGTGGTAATAATATCAGATACTTTATATTACCTGAAAATCTGCCATTGGATACTTTGCTTGTTGATGATACACCAAAAGCCAAGGCAAAAAAGAGAGAAGGTATGTTTAGCATGCATAATAATAGATTGAACTTGTGTATGTATCCCCTAACACAATGTACTATTGTGACCTGGATGCTTCATTGTATTATTGTAGCTATGTGTGATTTAGTGTACCTGCATTTATTCAGTAGGTGGTGAAATAAGTAAATCTATATGAAATAGTTGGGAGCTAGGGAGGAGTTATAGTAAACTCAAACTCAAAAAACATCTAGGAAATGTAGCTTCCCATCTCAGAAGATCTTTTGCAGTGTGATGAGAGTATTAGATTATAACCTTTGCTTCTAAAGTACACATTTTAGCTGAAGTATCTAGACCTTTAACTCCTGAACTCTTCCAGTGTACACACTACAGTTTTTAACATTTATTATTTTAATAGACTAGAGCTGAACACTATTGTGTTTTCAGAGTATAAAATTACTCTCTCAACTAAAGGCTATCCATATCCACTTGAGCCATAGAACTTGAGATTAACTTACTTCTTGCAACAGTTATGTCCCATAAGCAATTAGAGTGTTATTGACCTGCATTTGGCTTACCTGACCTCAAAACAACAACAACAACAACAACAACAACAAATTATGCATGATTTTTTTCTGACCAACCTCCAGCTTAAGTGACTGAAAAAAAAACAACAGCCAATTCACTGTTTAGGAATTAAATATTTTTTTAATATAGTTGCTATGGGGAGAGGACGTGGCAGAGGAAGAGGACGTGGTAGAGGAAGAGGACGTGGGAGAGGTGGTAGACGCTAGATAAATGTAGACATTAGGGATAGTACAGAATTGGTTTAAACTTTAAGTAAGTTATGCATTACTGTTATTTATATTAATTTGTGTAGTGCATTCTCAGTATTAACACTGTTATAATGATTAAGCTCCATTCATAACACAAACAAAAGCCTTGGGTTTCTCCCCACTGTTCATTTTTATATACTTTTCCTGATGTTACGAAGCCCAAATTAATCAGAGTGCATGTTGGTTTTAGGCTGATGAAGTATTGTATCAGGATTTAGGTGCTAGGAATAATAGGGACAGTAGGTACAAAAGATGAACTGTACCTAATTTAAGCATTGGTTGTAACTCTTAAAGACATTTACTACAATAGAGCTCTGTAATGATTATCACTTAATAGTAAATCCTAATGTATAGGTTCGTACATTTAATCCAGAATAAGAGTTAACATTCAGGAAGTATTAACCACACCTTTTCACTTCAAGACCAATAGAAAGGAATACAGGATTCTCATTTTCTGTATTTTTGAGCAAACCACTTACAAAAGTCTATTTGCATTCACCTGAGACCTCGAATATCTGCAATAACTTCTTCAATTCTTGACCAATTACAAACAGCAGTGTATAGCTAATTATTCAAGGATTCTTATGGTATTTTTAATGAAATTTACACCTTACTAGTCCAAAGATAGCTGTATGTCCCATAAGCAAAGTATTGGCATACCAAAAACTATGAGGAATGTACAGGTGCGCATTATTTTGATGTCGCAACAAGTGAAAAAGACAAGATGTAGTCGGCCATGCACTTATCACCCACATACTTCTGGCCACAAATATTTTTGCTAATTGATTTAGTGACAGGCTCTTACGTAAACTAGCTTCTGGTGCAATTGGTGGTCTCAGGTGAAAGCGAATAGACTAGTAAAGTACATCTGTGTCTATGAATTACCACTGCAACTTTAGAGAGTACCTTTAAACTATTAATAACAGAAGATGAAACTTCAAATGAAGCTGTATATGCAAGTGTGCACTGAAACATGAATGAACATTGGCTTTTAAATGATGTGGTCTTGTAGCCACAGTGTGGTCCTTCCTTCTCCAAGTACTGATAATGTAAAGTGTGACTATTTTTGGTGAATCAAATGTTCAATAGCTTAGACTGGTCCCTTTAAATAACAATCTGTACCAACTGATCACAAATACACATTTGCATGCAATTATGTGGATGCAACTATTATGTGGCAAATATAGAAAGAATGGGAACTATTATAGTGTGGAGAATGAAAATTTTCTCCCTTAATATTATAATTGTACTGTTGTCTTGTAACTTAAAGCTGTCCATTCCTTCATGATATCCCTCTATCAATTTGATTTTACTTAGAGAGATTATTTAATACATGGTCTAATGGTAAGGATACAACTAGTGACTATAATTGTATTTTGATCATAATTCACGTAGATCTTTAAATAATAGCTTTATGACATTTCAATAGGGGAGTGGGTTGCTTAATTCTAATCCCCCCCACCCTCCCCTTTCTCCAACCCCTTGAAAAATCCACTTGTAGAAATTATATTTTGAGTTTAAGGATTTAATGATGATCTATGAAGAATTTTACTACTATATATAAATGATACATTGTATTTTTTTAATGCAAGGTAAGGAAGGATACTCCCTCCTGTGCTGATGATTCTTTATGTGTTAGTGATTAATATTATAATGAGCATTTATATTTCATGAAGTCACCAGAAATCAAATCTACTTGGACTGTAGTCAGTGACATAATCTTTCCTGGATTTATATGTCCACATCTGAAGGATACCATCCCAAGAAGATGCCACTACTTCTCCTGGTTCATATGGGTTCCATGATACATCTCGAATGCAATTGTTGTAGTGGAGTAGTGTTAAAGAGAAATGAAATTACTGGAATTTCTAGACCATAACATAATGAAGTTCCTTACTATCATAATTAAAATCCTGAGTATATATGAGCTCCTCTCAGAGCAGTGGCTCCTCTCAAACTGTAGCTCTTTCAGGCACAGTGAGAGTTTTATAAGCCTATGCATAGTGTACCATTAAGTATCAAAATATATCAGTCTCCCAGTTTTAATGATAGCTTTGGCAACTAATGGAGTGCAGCTGCTATTGAGTCTGAGATGCTGGTTTCAAGAGTGGTTACTAAATGAGGCCAGTGGTTTAAAACTATTCTGACATTACATAAGGATATGCATTTAGCCGATTTCAGCATTTTGACAATCTCTCCTGTCAATAGATCATAAACTAAAAAAGAAAAAAGAAATATATAATCACAATTCTTATAATGTAACCTTGTGTATACTAAATTTATTTATTCTGGAGTTTACTTAAAGTGTAGTACAGGGACAGTGTAGCCTGTATTCCCTTTTAAACAAGAATGCTCATTCAGTGAGATACACTTGATTGAACAAAGCCAAGTGGAGCATCTGTAAAATGAACCCATCCTTTATATATAATACTGCACTAACTTGGCTAGCTTATTGTCTTGGCTAGTTAATTGTATAATGCACTGAGTAAAATTAAAATGCCAGTTTCCACAGACTCTAGTTGATTTGTGAATGAGTGAATGCCATCACAAGGACCAAAATCAATCTGCTGATTCCAAGCTCACTCAGTATAAATTGTCTTTTTTGACCATTGCTAAGAAATTGGTGTGACTGCTTGTAGAACATTTAAATAGTGTTAGTAGGTGTTTTATGCCAACACTATCAGGAAGCCTTAACCCTATTACAGCTGTTTTGACCTTATCACTATATCATGGATCAGTAAGTAATATCCTGCATAGCTCAATGCTTGTTTATCTGAGGCTTATGGTTGGTGATACTGCATTTAATCATACTGATACAATACCAAGTATTTTACCAAAAAGTATCTACAGTATTATTTTGATCCCAATGCTAGAGAAACTAGTTGTAGTTTTTGTTCAAAAATGAAATCATATTTACATTCTTTGGCGTGCTTGTATTTCATCACCACAAATGCCATTATTACTCTTACTCTTCTCAAAATAAGACCAAAACCAATTGCTTTTGTTCTATCTCAACCCTAGACATCACTGATAATAAGTGTTAACCAGATTGCCAATTGCACCAGCTAAATAACAGCCGCCACATCGACATGTGACCCACAATGTGATCATGTGACTGTTGGTAACTGTCAGCAGTTTCTATCCAATATTAATGATACCAGAAACTAGATCCAAATATTGAAAGTATTGATATAGCATCAATAATATCGCCCACCTCTATCTGAGACACTTTTACCGAATAAACATAATTAGCACCTGTCAAAGGTATATTCTTTCATGGTAGTCCAATGGAACTTTTGAAGTATGTCAGAGTCTGCAAGGTTCTCTAGTGCTAGTAATAGAATTTGATTTAGATGAGGAAATTGTTATTGAAGATCAACATGATAGTAAAGAGAATAGATATAATTTAAGCGCCCACTAACCACATTTTTTAGCTATTAGTAAAGAGCCACACCTCTTCCTGATTTATTTTTAAAATAATTACAACCCAGCAAAGTGTGTGGACCTAACTGCAGCTTCTATATTGCAGGAAATTTCACCCCTTTTTCAATAATACCAAAATGTCTGGAAAAGTACATGCGCAACAATCTGGTCATTGTTAATCCCAGCCACAGCATTAATTGGTGTTTCCATGTTTTTGTGCTGTGTTGAATACTCAGGCATTCTGCACTAGACATGAAATCTCCTCAATACACAGCTGAAAGAAAGGAGAACTGGTAGCCTGATGCTGAGCTTCACATTTTTGCAGTTCAGATCAGTTGTAATAATTATATAAGCATCACTGTAATTTAAGTGACAGGAGGAAGTGTATTTTTTCAGCCATATGCTAAGTGCCATGCCCACCTGAAATTATTTCTTTCTGGGACTTTGAATTACATCAAATATGGCAAACACTCATGCCATCAATAGGCTTTGGCAGATTATGCTAGCATAATTTTGGGAAAAATAGGTGCTGCTGAGAATTATGCTGGGAAAAATAGGTAGAGTGGAGGGAATAGTAGGTAAGTAATCTATTTAATTGATGCACACTAAACTTTTACACCTTACCTAATAGGTAAGGTGTACTGGTGTAGGTAAGTTTCTGTGTACTGGTATAGGTACTACTGTTTCTGTGTACTGGTGTAAAAGATGTGTTTCAGATAGAGTTGACATCATGAAGTGGTGGAAGTCCCATGAGGATAATGGTCAACTACCTAACTGGAGTCAAGCTTGTAAACTAGTCTTACTGGTGCAGCCATCATCAGCTGCTGCTGAACGAGTGTTTTCCATGCTAACTAATGCATTTTCACCACAGCAAGAATCTTCTTTAGAAAATTACATACAACTTTCCGTCATGCTATAGTACAACTATGGAAAATCTCATTCATAATGTGTTATGTTGAGATTTTTTTAGTGAGCAAAATTGGGAAAAATAGGTAGAGTGAAAAGAAAAATTGGTAGAATTTTGAGCATAATCCGCCAGGGCCAAGCCATCAATTATCAACACTTAGCAAAATATTAAGTTCCTTTACATAGTGTTAAGTATTCTCATATTTGGAGGTCTTAAGAAGAAGTGATAGTATGAGCACCAGTGAGGAAGAAGTTACAGTGATAAGGAAAACAGCGAGAATAATAATGGCAGTGATGAAGTTGACAATGACAGTGAAGAACAAAGAGCTCAAAGTTGGTATGGCAGGGATAGAAGTTGTGGCAGGGGAGATATAGCCGGAGTAAGCATGGCTAGAGTGGGTGTGGCAGAGGTAAAAGTAATAGACATGGTAGTAACAGAGCAAATGTTAAAAGGATCATAATAATACCCTCACTAATTCCATTTTCTGGTGGTATTGGTGGTACTTCTGGGCTGATTGGCCAAGCAGTGGGAATAACTGATGCACAATAGTGCTTTCACTTGCTTTTGCCAGATAATATCCTCGCCAAAATAAATTGTTATGGTCAGCAGCAGAGAGCTGATATGAATCCAATATCAAAAGAAGAACTTGTGGCATTTATAGGTGTAAACATCGCAATGGGTATCATTTCAATACCTTCACTAGATGACTGCTGCATGTTCTGAGTCATTCTTGGTTTCACATGATTATGTCTCGTAATTGTTTTTTGTCAAATTTTACGATATGTACATGTGGTGGATAATACTACTGCCCCAAAACATACGAATCCAGACTATGGCAAGTTATGGAAAGTGCATCCCATTTAAAAACTTTGAGGGAAAATGTACCAAACTTTATCAGCAAGTATCAATTGATGAAGTGCCAGCTAATCCTATATACCAAAAAGCCAACCAAGTGGGGAATAAAGTTCCTTTTCACCAAAAAGGTCAGGCATATGAAATTGACAGAAACACTACACGGAAAAGGACATGCTGTCTATACTGACAATTTCTACTCTTCTCCTGAGCCTTTTGAGGATCTACTTGTAAAGAAGACACTAGCCAGTAGTGACTCACTGACAACTGTTAGGAGGCAAGTTGACAAAAAAGCTAAAGATATTTCCTGTTCACATATTTTTTCCGATTACAAGTTCATGGGTGGCGGTAGACATGGCATGGCATATTCCTAGGTTTCACATGCATTTGAGCTTGGGAAAAGTCTCAGTTGTCCAAATTCCATAAATCTATCTAGGTTAGTTGGAAAACACTACATTTATAGGAGTGCCCATTAGAAAAGGTGTGTGGTATGTGTATATAAAAAAGCTACCAGAAGGAAGTATAAAGATGCAAAGATTATGACATATTGCATTTGCGTGTAGCAAGTATTTTGAAGCATATCATTCTAGAGTGAATTATAGTTTGTTTGTAAATCTTACAGTACTAGTATATGTAAACTCCTCATATAATATTGAAATCATACATGCCTGCCTTAGTCTACATCTAGATAAAGAGAGCATCTTTGTCTATCAAGGCTCTTCTGGAGTACAACATTGTGGCAATGGGACCAAGCTGTGTTGGAAACTCAGCACTAGTAATGAATCTATTTAGAAATGTTTTCACCCAAGAATATCAACCTACTCTGGAAGATAAATACCAGATACAGATGGTTGCTGATGAAAAGAGCTACCTATTATATGTAACAGACACATCTGGTGCAATAGAATATTCTACTATAACAGACTATCAGGTAAGAAATGCAGATGTGTTTTCATTGGATAGTGAAGATTCACTTGAATCAATGAACTTCTACATTGAAAAAGTACATATACTATCTGATGCACCAATCATACTTGTTGAAAATAAATGTAATCTGAAGCAGGAACACAACAATATTATGCTTAACAGCATGCCCTTTCTTTACTACTTCTGCTAAAACAAGAAAGAGGGTTAGATACCGTTTTTGTACATTGATTTGATATAATGCATGAACATGAACAGAAGGCCACATGTGACCATAACAAAGTATTATGTAATGTCATTTTATTCATCTTTCCTGGCTGCTACCAGGAATCCATCATGTTCGTCACATTATTAATTCTCGATTATCTTGTTTCTACGGCAACTGTGATATCTCATGTGGTTAGCATGAAAGCATCACATGATACCCATATTGTATATACCTAATTTGTATTGCTTTGAAGTTATGTATTCACTGATTTGGTGACAATGGTCAAAATGTCAGGTTTTTTATACCTTTAAACTGGCTGGCATAGGGTACCATTAAAAGCTTAGATATACGAGGGAAAGGGATTGGAAACGCAATACAAAAGTAATGCGCATCACATGAGATTTCTGAGAATGGGCGCATTACGCGCCAATTTCTGGTGAGTTGTGCTATTGAGTTTTTGTTCTCGAGTTCTCTGGCTTTCCTGTGGCTCCTTCTGGTGTTTTAACTGTCTTACTCCTAATTGAACTTTAATTTCTGAAGGACCCAGTTTGTTTTCTACAGGTCAGGCATTTTTATCTCGAAGCACGGCTCTTAGTGTTCAAGTGAGTGAGTGACTTTAGTGAATTTGTACCTGAAAAAGATTAATTGTAGAGTGTATACAAGATTTATGCACATTCTGAACTATTGTAAGCAGTGTTGGATTATAATGTTTCTCCAAAAGAAAGGGTAGTAGAGAATATTCACTGCCAATTTTGGTACTGTGTTATGATTTGTATTTGTTCCTCATATTCATTGTAGTAAAGGCTTTTCGTTTTCTAACTTTTGCATGCTCATAGTATAGCCATTCCTCCATTGTACTCACATTTTTGTTTGTGTAGGCATGTTTCGTAAGCTGCGATTTCAGCACTGAAAGAAAAAGGAATGAGAGAAGCGACCTTTGGCTTCTGCCTTGGAAGTAAACCCAGCCTACCTGAGATACGTGCATCTCTCACTTGCCTAGTCAAGTGTGGACTAAGCAGAGTCCAGATAGTTTGGAGGAGATATATAGTTTTGTGTAATCTGACCAACAGCAGTGTTGTACCATGCATCACTCACTATATCACCTATGAGTTAGAACCTTTCATGGAGACTCCAGGTACTTCAGTATGATGTGTCTGGCTGTGCTCCATTGGCTTCATTTCCTCCCCTGCTCACTTGCAAAACTTTTCTCCAGTTGCTAGTAAAGGTATATGGTCTTAGTATCTGTGCTGGGCAGCCACATCCCTCATTCATTGAATCTGAGATATGATTTGCACCAACAAAGGAAATATAACCTCACAGAATAGCAAGAAAATATTTTTTTGCATGAAAACACTCAGAATAATATGATTCACCATTCATATTCACCTTACATTTTGACCATAATTTTTAATAATAAATTATGTACAAACTGGGTTCAACGCGTTGTGAAACGTGCATGTAACACGGCAAAAAAACGCGAAATTTTGCCGGTTCCAATCCCTCTCCCAATCCCTCTCCCTCATATATCTATGTTAAAAATACATCCTTCACAGATGCCTTCAAACCAAATCTACTGGTCCGAAGTGTAAAAAAAAAAAAAAAAAAAAAGAAACATTGAGAAGGAAGAGACATTCAGAGGGAAATTACCAATAGCAAAATTCCACAATGCATTGTTGACCAAAGACATGTCAAAAAACAACAACAACAACAACAACAAAAAACAACCACTGAAAGAAGTAGCAACAATTATTTGAGCAACCTAATCTCATTCACCAAACTTTGATAATATCCTGTGAGATACCAAAGCCCAAGCATAACTGGGCACATAACATCATCCTCATCTGGGGAGGGATCGATAATGCTGCCCAGGTAGCAAAAGTACGTATAATCTACCCCAAAACAGAAAGCTAACAAAGAGATAGTAAGCTGGTTATTCCTATTACTGAGGAGCATTTAAATCAAAAGTCTACTCCTGGTTTAACTCTTTCTGTAAGTTATCCTTGAGCATGTTCTTCTCAAAGTGTATTCCTCTGGCTGCCAATTCTACCTAGAAGCCTGCTCAAATTGGGTGGTGGCAAGATTTCCTGTGAAAAAGTGAAGAGTGTTTGCAAGAGTAACTCCATTTTGTGTTTATATATATGCGTAGAAGACAATTGATGCCATCATCTCACACAGTGCTGATTGCTTAAACAATCAGCTGAAAAAAGATGACCTCTAGTTCTTACTTCAGATTCAATGTTGATCAGACTGTATGCTGATATTTGTCTAGCTTGTTCTGGTGATAAAAGTCAGCTGTGTAAGACACATACCTTCTAAAGGATCACAAATGCAGTCCAAAAATTTTCCTCCTCCGTACAATAGTTGAAGTTGGTGAAATAGTGTACTCACTCAATAACTACAGATCAGCTGCAGCAACTGTACAACACATGCTGAATTCACATGGAAATCAGCAGATATCTTTTTGTCAGTCCTAAAAGTTAATCAAGTTCAAAATATATAGTAACTACTTGCATTGATATATGAACTTGCCTGCCTACATTCACTCAATATAGAATAGCTGAGTCCTATACCAACCACCATCCTGAAATGCTGTTATGTTTCACCTTTAGACCAAGCAAGAGCAGCATGTAGCTATGCTGCTAGTGCAGAAGGTGGTGTCATAGCAATTACCTTAGCTTCCTGGCACTAAGGTAAAATTTTCCTTCCTCATACACAGGGAAGACATCTGCAGCTTCATCTTCAATGGATCAGTCCATTCCTTCATAATTTACTTATCATGCTAGAAGAGGACAATGTTACTCTCTCAACTATCACTCCAGAGATGATTCCATGAGAGAATTGTTCCTTGGATCAAAGATCTTTTACCAACTCCATAAAAAAGTTACTGCCCCTGACCAACCTTCACTTCAAATTCAAGGAAGCCATTAAAGATAAAGAATACTTCCATCAACATTAAGCAAAAGGTTGTTATCAAACAATTGGAACTGGATGTACAGATTGAAGCAGTTTCTTTCAGCAGCATAGTACATTCCCATAAATCCTAACCAACTAAAAGAGAAAACATTGCAACAGCTATTCTAAGACATTCATCTTTGGTTATTACACTGTTTCAAAGGAGTTAAGTGAAGCTAAACTTGACGATGAAAAGTTGGCTTGTTAGATAGCCAGTTACCCTGTTATCAGCTTAGCTAGTTAGTTTAGATGCAGCTAATTAGTTATCCATTTACCAAACTCAAATTGCTTCTTACAAACCTCCCTATCACTTGCTGTTAACACACACACTAGCATTTTTAATGAGGTTAAATAATCATGTGAACATGGTCCCTGTGATGAGATTAGATGTGTCTGCCTAAATGTATTGAGCATGTATCTTATGTGCCCATTATCATAAAATTACCAGGATCAAAAAACTATGATGGTTGAACATACTTTACCCTGTTTAATGTTTTGCTATGTACTATGGTACACATCTATGATTACCACTCAGAACTTACTTACTACTCTTCCTCTTGCACATGCTGTGTAAATATATCTCTGCAAAGTAAATATAATCTATAGTCAGGTGTCTGATTGTACTAAGTGCATAGTATTTAAAACCAGCAGCAACTGCTTGGAGAGTGATCATTGTAGCTAGTCATAGACTTTGCATAACACATTGTTAAGGAATTATATGAGGTATAGTAGAAGTTATAATAAACTTGAACAATGTGAGAACTGTTTGTTACTGTGATAAAAATAATAAAATGCCAGCAAAAGCTAACTACATGGGCTAGTCTATCACTCATTGGCAATCTAGGGACATAAAATGACCGGAACTAACCTGTCCTGTTGTAAACATTGGTGAGAAACGGCATCTTAATAATGTTTGCTTAACTAAATGACCACCATATGTCATCACTGATGTGTCTCCTGGCAATTTCTTCATCGAATTCTGTTGTGATTTTTTTGGTACATTTTGCCATCGATAATCCCACCTTTGTTGTGTTACATGCTGCATAGTAGCTTCTATACACTGTTTTTGGGAAAACTTTCGGATATCCCACAGTTTTATTGTTTGATCCTTTGAATTAGAGATTAGATAACGTCCATCACCCTAAAATATCAAAAAATAATGTAGTGAAAAAGTCAATGGATGCAGTCAATGGCAGTACAAAATACTTGTGAAACTACTGGGTAATGCTTCAGTCCATGCAAGTAGGTTCCCTATAAGGAGCTTTAGTTTTAGCTCCAGCCTTAGAAAACCAGGAACAAGATGAAGAGATCTAATGTCTAACAAGCTCATTGTATGGTCTTACTCTGCCCAAAACAAATTGCAAGGATTTGTAACATCTTATCATCCTTAGATTTATAAAAGAAGAACAATTGAATGTACCTTAGAATCAATAAATGTGATGCCATCTTTATGACCAGCAAATATTCCCACTGGTGTGGGTGCTGATTCCAAAAGATTTCTTCGATCCCAAACCTGTGAATGATAATTTATATTTGAAAGTGATACAGAACAAAAGACACCACCCTCAATTTGTAATTTTGTGACAACCTCTTCAGTTGTTACCCATATTCTACCTTTCAGGACGGAGATCAAGTGGAGGAACATACAAACTACATATTGTATTCTTTTAATAGGGTTTAAAGATTTGCCTATAGCCCTTAAGCTATGTGGGTATAATGTTAAAATTATTGCATGTTGATTATTCTGGCAGGCATGACTGACAGTAGTATTTGAGCTCACAAGGATTTGCCTGGTGTTATTTACACTGCTATAAATTCATACCAACTTCAACTACACACAGTACAAATTACCCCTACCAACATCTACCAATTCTTCTGACTCCAGAGTAGTTTTTAACACGTCTACACTTTGCTAGAGACCACCAACTGAACCACTCCCATGTAATTTTGTATATCAATGGTCTATCAGAAGTTGTTGAGTCCTACTAATGATACACACATATTTATAGACAGAGGGTTACCTTACAAAGTCCATCATCACCTCCAGAATAAATGATGTCTGAATTTTTGTCAGCAAAATCAACAGCATTAGCATCATCCTGATGAGCATCTATCTAATTCATGCATAATAATATAACAATAAAATTCACACTCCCTTACACATATCTGTGGCATTGTTAGGCTATTTAGGGAATACTTAGTGCATAAGACCTTCTGGATTATTAAGTAGGTATGAACTATTAAAAACAAGCTGGAGTGTAGGAACACAGGAGTCATTCTTCAATCAGCTCAAAAGTTTCCAGCCTGGGAAGAACACTAACAAATACTTCATCTATTTATAATAACTTACTTTCAATATTCTGTCACATCTAATTCGATCATAGACATACAAATATCCATCACTTGCTCTAAAGTTTACATTTCTTTAATACTATCATAATTATACTTAATAGCCATTTCTTACGAAGCTATAATTTCATTTCCATCTGGTGAAAATCTGGAAGAAAAGGCACAAAATCTATCTCCATTGTCTGGTCTTAAATCTAGTGAGTAATGCTTTTCTTCTTCACTGCACCACACATTGCAAACATGAACACATGGAGACCAGGTTGAGTACAAAAACCAATGTTGATCTGAGCTGTAAGAATAAAGCATTGGTTTCTATCACGGTACTATCATGCACTGTAGTAGCTGGCTATGACTTTCATTTTACAAACCCTGTTCCTGAAAAACTAACTTAGTATCATAACTAGTGTACAAAGCAACCACAAAGTTGTATAGGTAATAAATTATCCACTCAAGGATCAGCCTGATCATTAGAAGTTTGCTTCCACCAGGAATAAGGCTAATAATTGAAGGGGAAAATAATTGCTAAAAAAAAATCACATAGTACCTTAAAGATGTGTCCAAAATGCTCCATCCTATATCACGTGCAGATACTGTCTTATATTTCTTGAATTTTCTTCCTGTTACATTGTATAAATGAATGCTACTATCTGGATCAGAAAGATAAAAAAAAATATAGATTATCTCACCAATGGAGGTACTCACAAACAATATTGCATGAGCACAGTACTAGCACCTGAAATACGAACTATTTTTTGCTATGGAATCCATATTTTAGGTAGTTATATGAGTCTAAACATGCAAATGAAGAAGCAATTTCTCCACTCCAATAATGGTGCTGTACATAAGTAAGCACAAAAATAAACTTTATAGCAATTTATAAACTTTTATTATCTGATTCAAATAATATGGTAACATGCACTGTGCTTAAGTGGCAGTTCAAGTTGAAATATGTACATACATGCCCACTTTGTTTCTCCAAAAAAAAATGGTGGGGAGTATTAGAGCAGCTTCACGAAATCAATAAAACCCGTTGAATTTTCCAATCTGCAGAACTTTCATTATTCATTATCATTACTCCATTAAAACCAGCTGAAGTTCATGTCATGAACAATCAGTAGTTAATATCCACTTTTTGCATTGTGAATCATTGCCTTTCTCTAACTTTTTGCAAAGTATAAAAAACCACTTCATGACACATTTATCAGTCTGTATTTCCCACAACTAAATAACTAAAGTGATTAGCATGAATGATTGTGCAATTGAAACTTACTTTGGCATGATGAAATGAAAATTGATCCATCCATAGAATAGGTACCACAAAATACCCTTGCTTCAAATACATCAACCAAACATGGATGCTGTGGTAACATACTTTACACACACATATAAAACAAACAAACAAACAAACAAACAAACAAACAAACAAAAAACAAACAAACAGATTAATAGTGCAGATTACTATTATGAACAAATATTACCTTACAGTGGTAGAAACCTGCATGCCAGGTGACAATGAATCCCTTTGTAATTGCCTCTGCATTAAGAGTAAAGAAAACAGTTGAATGACATTATTTGTAAAATGTGGTAAGGTGTACAAAGTATTGGTATATTATCTCTATTCCTATATCAATGCTATGGCATAGCATCAGAGTATAAGTCCATCACTTATTCTAGCTGTCTAACGTATGATAATAAATTGCAATAATGGATACTTTGCCATTACTGTGATTTATATTACTACAATTAGATAGGTAAGTTCTGGAAATAATATTATCATAGGTTACTTTACTTTTGATAGGTGCATTATTATGCACCTTTGCTAGATCTATAGATAATTTCAATATTCCACTAACTCTCTCATAGTGCATAGATAAGTAGCTATGGTTTAGAATAATCTTACCCAAAAGAGCTTTCTGTATGGGCGATGTCTCCATACTTCACCACAATCATAGTTTACCTTGCGATACAATTCATTGGTAGTCTACAATATACATATAATTATGTACTTATAAAATCATCATTATGAATAAATGAACCTCACCCCGACCTAAACTCTCAATAACTATTAAAAGACATGGTATTATAGCACCTGGAGATATCAGAAATCAATATGGACTTTGATTATGGTACGAAATCATTAATAAATAGTTGCTAATAAAAAATGAACAGGTACGTACATTACTGCTAAAGAAGTGCTTTATACATATTTGAGTTAGTTATCTTATTTTTCCTCATACTTTACATCCTTAAAATGATTTCAAATATCAGATGCTTTAATGTCACTTTCCATTTGTGGAATACAGTAGTTCTTTGCCAAGTGTAGTTTAGAACAGTACTGTTATTCAAGATCAAGATACTTGAGTCACTAACTAGAATAGGCATCATGCAGGTATAAAATATACATGAAATGAGTCAATACAAAGTGCTTTGCTTTGCTATAAGTGAAGTTATGATCTGCAAGCTATGAGGTACTCAAAAAAAAAAGACATATTATAGTACTGACTAGATTCAAAATATTATTGTGGAGGATTAATACTAGAAAATAATAAAGTAAATATTCATGTGCGTCTCTAGCTATATCTATGTGATAAATGTAATCTAATGTTTCTAGTTCTATTTCCTGGCTCAATTTAGCTGCTGGTGGTTCAGTATTGTGTTCAATGTCACTATGATATCTACTGTTTATATTAAAATACTATAATTTTAGGTACTACAAATTGTCTTTGGTATTACTGAGCCATTCTAAACTGGTATGCTGGTTGCCATTGAAAACAAAAGATGAACACTGGAATGTAGGGTTCTCCCTGAAAATAATAATGTAGGGCTATCATATTGAAATCTGGTAATTACAGTAACCCTGACTGACAAACTTAATCAGGAAAAGTACAGAGTGCTAGGTTTTCGTAGGCTATGGAGAAATATGGTGCAATCTATACCCAACATTACATCTAACCTCATACCTCAATAGCTGTTGGTGTAGGTATTGGATTATCTTCTTGAAAATAATGCATCGAAGAACTGTGTACACAAAATCAGTGATCAAATAACAATTGTGAATACAAGTTGCTTTATGTCAAATTTTATAGTAAATCATAACAGAATGGACAAAACTTTGCACAGTTACTTAGATACCATCACTGAAAATCTCCTGACTTTAATAAGAAAACCAAAATTCCTGTACTGTTACTTAGAGTAGAAATTTGATATACTAGGAACATTATAATATACTAGTAGCATAGTGGGGTGGATAGAAAACACAAAACTTTTAAAAATATTTTTCTAGCCTTTTCTTTATTTAGAGTCCACCACATTGATTGTGCAAACAAGTCTCCCTGGCACTTGAGCTATTGGCACTTGAGCTATTGGCCCTTGAGCTATTGGCACTTGAGCTATTGGCACTTTGAGCAGAGATTATTCATTTTTGAGCTATAAAAATAAGTTTGTACTTGCTTTTTCCTTGAACAGAAAGGATCACTTATGTACCACACTTGATAAGATCTCTGCTCACTCTGGCAGTACAATCAAAACTATCAGGATCTCATTTCCAACAAAATCCCTCTGGTTGTGAAACATTCCTGTAAGCTGGTTATCCAAATGCTTGCCTGATACAATGCAAGCTCCATGAGTAAAATCACTACATAGCTTTTTAATACTGATAGGTTGATTACAACTCTGAGTATATATAGACAACTTAGCAACTAGAAGTTTCAGAGAGATACAAGAGGGATTAGGTTGATTTTTATTTTTAAAATGTCAACATTATTATGAATTCTTTATCATGACATATTAAATATTCTCTTCAATTGGTTGCTTGAAAGTTGATAGTTAAAACAGTAGGTGAACTACACCATCCAGTGGTTTGTTTTAATTCAATGAAAGGTGGGGTCAATATGAATGTAGACATTCACTGTTTCATCTAAGGGGGTGGTGATGAAGGGGAAGCTTTCCTTCCCAGGTGGCTCAAACCCCCCCCCCCCCCCCCCCCCTGCCAAAATAAATAAATAAAATAAATCTTCATCCATTAAAGTCTCTGGCTCCTTAATGCTTACCCTCATGGCTTCAGCTAATGTTTCATCACACAATCTATTGTTTTCATTAGTTTCATGTCACTGAAGCTTCTGGAAGTATGCACTTTAGCTAATAGAAGCTAAAAGTACAACACTATATGATCACTCTCCTCCTCCCCCTTCCTCCCTCTCCCAGAAGAAAAAATTCCTAGATGAAACTTGGGTCATTGCCAAGTTAAATCATCCAATCATCCCTTACCTGTAAGATCATCAAATTATTATAACTACTGATTTAAGCTACTATAATATATATCATCATTATAGTAGTAAATTATTTATAACAGTAAATCATATCACAGAGTAATTACATTTTGATCTGTGCCATTTAGCTGTATTCTTTTTACCTTCAAATACTACATTAATTGGTAATATTTTTAATCCATGGAACTTCTCAACACTTTTAAGGAAATTACCTTTTCTAAAAAATTAATAATACATAAGCTCTAATCTAGGCTCAGTATTTAAGGCTATAGTTCTTGTAAGAGTCTCAATGATAACTTCAAACTGGTCATTGGACACTGAACATGCAACAAGCATGCAGAAATAGTCTATTATAGTTGGAAATTAATTTATTTTGGGATTTTTATACTTCAATAACTTCATTATTGCACCAAAAACTATCCATACTTCCAAAAGGTAATTATGTACACATAATGGCACAACTTCTGAAGTCACTTCATGGACAGTAGTAAGTGACTGCAGAAAGTTTGATGCTTTGGTCCATTCTGTCATGATCAAAATCTAAACAATCATTACTCAGTAATGTAGAGCCATATCCTCCTAAATCTAGGGAGGAATATTCAATGCTGACATATGTTGTAAAGGAGGGTTTGGTGAAGTATTCTGTTGAGATTTAATAAATAGCTATCCACTAAAAAGGCAATAAATAAGCAAACTACAAAAAAAATAGTGGTTTTAAGCTTCTCACCAATTGACATTAAAAAACCAAAACAATATCACAATAGTGTGCTACACAGATAGCGTGAATTGGCTACTTACAATATTGAGTATAGAAACAGCATCTATTAGTGGCTCAATCACATGAGGCTAACTCAACTAAACCCATAAAACTATAATGTCCATAATGTATAAAAGAATGTAACAAAAATGCCATATGCTGGGATATCAATTAAGATATAATTCAGCACCTCGTTAACAAAATTACTTTTTACTTTAGATGACATATGGACAGAGTTTCATGATTATGTTCATTTGCTACATCTGTCATACTATCTATCACTAATGTAAGTTTGAGAGTTCATCATACCACATGACATAAGAGCTGATAGGAATATCATTTTTATACTCTAAACTATGTAGTATATACAATACCTGTGGCGTGTTCCAAGCAGATGAAGAAGTCTTACAGCAGGCAGATAGAATGCTTCATCATCGCCACTAGTATTATCATCACTAAATTCATCATCACTACCTCCATCCCTATCACAGTCATCATGAGGTATAACAACAATTTCTTGATCTGCTTCATGGGTTATTCTGTTTGATGTATCAGAAACTGACATGTGAAGGATAATAAAGATTATCAGCTGAAAAAAAACATACCAAATGAAACTGCCCACAATACCTAAAGGTTTTACTTAAAACCATTTTGGTTTGCATGTTTAAGCTAAGTTTTCATCTTTCAGTTTAACATTATTTTAGTGTGTGATAGATATAGATTTTCTCAATTTTTATAACATATAATTTCACATATTCTTCACATTAGTTGATGTAATTTAGCCAGTAACTAAGACTTAAATCATTTCTGGAGTAGTAACCTAATATGTACTACGTCATGGAATAAATTTAATATAAAATCCCCATAGCCACATCTCTATTTGCTTTATATGCTAGATGAGAGTGGGAAGGTTTATGGTGCAGTAATTGTCAGTCTGCACTTAAACCGGGTAATCTTAGTCCAGGTTAAATCTCACATACCTTAGCCAACACAAAAACAGTATTTTAGGGATAGTTAGATTACATTTATAACATTAACAAGGACATCAGCATTAACTGAGCATAACACTAATAGTTTTAGCTACATTGCTATAATATTCCCTAAGCCACCAATGTGGCTTCTTTTTGGTACCAGATCCACTACAAAACTGTTTATAACTTGGTTTATTACCATACATTCATGGAGTATAAAAGTATAAATCAAAGTTATAGCCATATAATTCTTTGTACACTCACTAGTGCTTTAGTATACCACTTTAGTGGCAAAATTTACGTAATCTACTCTTTTGTATTCCTCTTTACAAATGCAAACATTGAGTGATTGTCTTTGCATGGCTCCTAGAAAATTGAGATCTTTTTTCCAAACAACTTAGTAAAGATTCTGAGGCACTACTTTGTGTAATAGGTTGAAAATGCCATAGTAAACAAACCACTATTATCTGTGCCCTGAACAGGCTTCACAATGAAGATCATTGCTAGATACTATTATATCCAGAGGGTCATCACACTCTGATCAGGTACGTGTATATGGGTGAGTGGAGGCAATCTATGTTGCATTCATGGACACCTATTACTTATATGTACAAATAGTATAATAAATATAAAGATCATTGGTAGTTATACTTAAAGTACCTCTGTCATGTGAAAATCACAAAAAAAATGATCATTATTGACTGTGATGACGAAATATCTTTTAAGTGGACTTTTATAATTACCAGACAAGTTATAGTTCCATAGGAATATACAAAGCTTTTATTACTGGGTTATTGAGTTTCTCTTATCGAAGTGTCACCAAAGGCTTTCTTGATACTTAGTCATAATGAATTACTTTGTAAGACAAAAGGAAAGGTCATTGATTTTTTTACATACATAGCAATTTTCCTAATGTGAGATAAAATAGAAATGTGCCACAAGACTAGTTCTAGATTAGTTTACAAACATGGATGTTTCATGACCCTTTCCCTCCAGCTCTAGCTCAGTTTACAAGCATGGCTGTTTCATTAAACTCAAAATGGATATAAGATTTTAAAGAACTAGTCTTGCATAATAAAGAATCAAGCTACTGGTGGGCACAAATTGTAATCCAGTGCTGTTTGAGCTCTTAAGGTGCTGGTTTTGGGGTTCATTATTATGTGTAGCTGTTTCACTGCCAACCTCTAGTCAACTTCCACCACCAGTCACTGCATGCATTAACATCAGATAAAGAGGATTAAGCCGCCACACAAATAGAGCCAATTATGACAGAATGACAGGAATGTTACAAACTAAACATAGCTGTAAACTTAATCCAAGAAATAGGATATTTTGTTGTCTCTCCACAAAGGAAAATATACATTCTCACAGCTGTGATAGTACATTAGAGAGATAACCCTTTTGCTCTTGCAAGATCATTCAGAAGCATTGCCCTTAGAGTGTATAGCCATCAAGTAAGCTGTGATTCTACCTATTCTTATTCTTCAGAAATCTCCTGGGAAATCAAAACCAAGAAGTTTTGACTGTAGATTTGAAGAAGGATAATATTTCACTTCTGGTCATGGAGGGACCAACAATTCAACACTGCCTAAATAAATATCATAGTTCCAAAAGGCTAAACATACTGGTTCACTAAGTTTAAGCTGCAACACAGAGACAATGGAGACTATTTTAAGATTCTCTAGAGAATTATGAAATAGGGTGGACTTTTACAAGAGGTACAAAAGCATAATAGTCTCAGCCATGGACAAAAAACACCAACCAGGTCCATCATCTTTGTTGCAAACTTTCTTATGACCTCACCAGACCCAATACCAGAGCCACATCATGTGATCTTCAGTAGCATTGATGGTAACCTCTACTTCACTGCACATCAGTGGCTCTGCTGGCCCTGTGGTCCTGCTAGGGAAAACAATGCACCACATTTGATAGTACCTCAGACAAAGAGTTTGTTAATCAACAAGGTGCGGCTCCCCTTCTAGCTAGTAAACTAATTGTTCTGGAATCCTGGAGTGTATCCAATAGGTGTGGGCAATACAATGAGGATAATTAGAAAAGCAGTACTGAGAATTGACATCTTCGGGTGAGGCTAGATGTTTCCAGCACTGTGCTGGCCAGGATGCGGATGGAGAAGCCACAGTATATGCAATGAGGGAGTTTTTTTCAGATGATTCAGAGGCTATACTACTGGTTGATGCCTCTAACACATTTAACAACTTGAACTGACAACAATCAATGATAAATATTCTACTTCCATGCCTGTATCTTGTTAAAATCCTTATCAATTTCTACAGGGAAAATAGACACCCAGTTGTTCATTGATGGTAAATGTCTGCTATTTAGTAAAGGAACCACACAAGAGCAGCAGTGTTGGTGGAATGTACAGGAGGCACATGCACTAGAACATGTTCAACAAAGTTGCTGAGTCAGGTTAGTAGCCAGTCAGTAGATTTCAGGGTTTTAATAGCCCAAGAAATACAAATGAGTTTGAGATAATCACCTATAGGAGCTATGGAGATAGATGACTACAAGACTACATACCACTCAGCTACATAGATAGCCAAGGAAACTGTATGTTAGTCTCCTTATTAAAACTAGAAGCATTATGGCAGTTATTGAAGATTAGATGGCCAACAATAGTAATGAATATCCTGTATGGTCACTAATATCAATGACTGAATCTTCTACCTGTCAGCTATTCTCTTCTTCCAATAAACTGTCCACTTTCTGAGCACCATTTCTCGTGGAATCCATTCTCATGGATAATTTTAGTGCACACAACGCACGTATAACAGTTATCAAGCATGGAGGTACCATGATACAGCCTAAAATGCTGACAAACTCTACAACTGACTGTGTATTCATCATTACATCACTGCTGTGAAGTTCATAATAGAACTAGAACTATGTGTAGAGACATGCTAATCTTTTATAGTGACTACCTTGATTTTCAATCATTTATAAGAGTATTCCCTTTGAAATGTTGTATAGCTCTAGCCAGCCCATGCTTAATGGTATTAGTAACAATAATTTTGGTAGTAGTTTCTGGTACTTTTTCCCCTTCAAACTTCACCCATCATTTATTTCTTATCTTAGAAGGGTAATAAAAATTAGTAAGGCATATTAGATACTATCGAACATTAAAGGTCAGAGGTCAAGTTATAGTACTGTGCCTTATATTATAAGTTTAAACCTTTTCCATATTAGATCCTGAATGTGAGACTAGTTCATTAAGTGGTATTTCATAAAGTAGCTGGCTATAAAGTTTCATTACAAAATGCTAGCCTAAATATAAATATCTCCATACAGAACTGTATGATCTTTAAATAAAAAGCTACATGCTATTGTACCCTAACTTACACTAGTTAGCTATATACATACCTAACTAGTCAATGAATTATGATACCATAGCTACTATCTATTTTTATCTTACATTCTCCATCAGATCCATGGCCTCGCCTCTGATTTCTGGAATGTGGAGTCCCCATTATTGCTACTGTTTACGAACTTTAAACCCCTTGTTATCCCGAGGTGTGTCAAGGGGGAGGGTAAGCATGTTGTGGGTACATGGGCGGCTCGCCGGCTATATGGTTGTGATCACTCTGACAGTATCTTTCGAAGCTGCTACATGAAGGACTATCGCTTTAATGTAGGAGTGTTTTTTTTTCGTCTGTTAATCTTTATGGGACAACACCATGGGATTGACATCAAAGCTACAGAAGTAGTGGACAGTTTTTCCAGAGGAATAAATCTTGTAACTGATTTATATGGGGCCAATGGTTACTGCCCTGAAAAGGTGGAACAAGATGATAATGACAACAGTGATACTCATGTAGCAGAAATAAGTGATGGTGATGAAAGTTTTTTTTCACTCGTTTATGAAGGTATATCCAGCGGTGTCTCAACTATATACAAATCAACGAAAACTGTAAAAGATCAATTTTATTCTACAATATCCAATGTGACGTCTGCGTATGCTGAGAAGATGAGGCAAATATTAAAGGAGGAAGTATTTGATTCATTTTTGAGTGGTTTGACCAAATTTTTTGATGCCACCACAGCTCCAGGTTAGTAATCATTCCAAATTAGTCCACCTCATATGGCCCTGGTTCTTGGCCCTGGACATGTACAGTGCTTACGTAAATCTTCTTTAAGGAAACCTCTTTTACTTTTTGATAGGGTATTCAGTAATTAACCCCCCTCCTTTATAATTTTCACTGTTCTGATGCAGCTGAAATAGGTGCTTAATTGCTTACTGATCATGTGTAATTAATTTTAATGATATTATTAATAATAATTATATACAAACTAAAGGAGCCCATAACAAAGATTTGTTACTCTGTATAATGCCTTGGTAGAGGTATAAGAACTATTAATATTATGTGTGAGATTTATGTTTGACTAGAGATATTGTAGTCATGTGCTATTTACATAACATTCTAGTGATTCATTGCTTACCTCATTAAAGATGGGATTACAGGCACTTTTGGGCTTTCTTGCTAAGTATGGGGATGACACAAAGGCTCCACTGAGTGTTTTTAAAGCTGCTCAGTATTTCTCCCCACCAAAAGCATTTGAAATGCAGCCATCAGCCTCTAGTGTTGACTCATTTGTTGACAGCCTAATAATTCACTGAAAGACGAGTTACCCATCTACCTAGCAAAGATTCAAGATGTTAGTCCAGATTTGATGTACTGAACTGGTGGATGAAGAGCATTTACCCCATACATCTGCCACTGCTAATAAGGCATTCTTGATTTAGCCCTCATCTGAGGCAGCTAAAAGAGTATTTTCACTGCTAAACAGTTCATCACCAATTTACCTGTTTAGAAGTGTGTTGAAGCAGCTATCACTCTGCATTATAACACTTGCTAAGAATTTATACACTTCAAAAGATAGGTACAACCTCCTATGGATCTTTCTGTGTACTACATATAACTAGATGTAGGGAGAGGGAAGTGTTACTTTATATCTCTACCTGTACATTGTTGTACATCTTGTGGTATTGTAGTACATTGTTGGGCACTGACTACAGTGATGCCAGGGTGATCAGGACCTTAATCTTTAATGTGCACGCATAAATATAACAGATTAAATTTGAAAAGCAGCTTCAGTTACAACAGTGAACCTGGGGAATATTTCCACTTGAATATTATTATAACTGCCTTAATTTGTACACAAATGGAATCCGTGTTGGCATGAACCACAAGTTTGGATGCATTGATTATCATCCACTAAGGTGACGTGAATGCTCTAGAAATGTAATACACATACTGGGGCATGTACTAAGTTATGATGATGGCAGTTTCATTAAAAAAAACAACAACAATATTGGTCATTTTTGGGAAGGCCTGAATAGACCATTAGAAAACACTTAGAGAGAGCTAATTAATTGGTAGTGAGCTAAGTTCTGGAGGTGAATGCAGCTGAGTTACCCCTATGAAGAAAAAAATTGCTTATCCCAATGCTGTGGTTATAACTATGCAGTTGTACTTAATTGACTATGAGCATGATCTCTAGGTAGAAATGGTTGTTGGAGGCAGTGATCATGATATGCAATACTCTGTATACATACCCTCTTGTATTTGAGCATCAAAGTGTTATAGATCACTATGATGCTCAAATACATTATTGTTACAGACTATTATTATTATTATTATTTACCATCAGTACTGGTAAAGTATCATCATTATCATTTATTTATTCACATCATGTATCACATGATTAGTTGTGCAAAAGTTGAAATTATTGTGCATTGCTGTTGCGCATTAGTTTCGCATAAACAGGTTTAAGATAGCGAGAATAGCCTTTAAGGTTTTCGTTACCAGTTCACAAGAACAAGAAAAGAGTCCGTCACATGGTCCTTCGAGCCGGATGTGAATTGGTAGTGTAGACTCGCTAAAAATTTTGGAAGGAAATTTTACCACTGAAAAGAATTGAACTGCAACTTAGCAACAAGAATAGCTTCGAGCTATAGCGATAGTTTTGAATACTTAGCAACCTAGAACGGAAAACGAAATAATACTTTGCAACCAAGAACGGAAAAAGGATTTGTTATGTCGACAACAGCTGAAGGAATTGAGCGAAAGAAGAGGATAAGGGCAGGCCACAGAGCTGCAACCACTACAATGCTCAACCAAATTGATCCTTCGTTAGCTGCTGAAAACAAGGACCTTCCAAAATTAGCACAATTGAAAATGATTTTAGAAGAAAAGATTGAGACACTCAAATTACTAGACAGTGAAATACTGAACCTCACTGAAGAAAGTGAAATAGAGGAAGAAATTGTACGATGTGATGAATAAAGTAAGCATTTTTTATGGAATGGCGAAGTTAAACAAGGCTATTGAAGCATCATCTTCTGCATCTGCCTCTTCATCACCTTTTGTAACACCTTCTTCGTCTATGGATACTATAACTCGAGAGCATCGTGTGAAGCTACCCAAGCTTACCATGCCAACTTTTGACGGCAATTTAACCATGTGGACGTCCTTTTGGGACTCGTTTGATTCAGCAATACATCAAAACAGTGCTCTAACTAACGTTGACAAGTTTAACTACTTACGTACACTACTAAAGGGTAGTGCACGAGAGTCAATTGCGGGCCTGACGCTTTCTGCCACCAACTACACAGAAGCAATTACGTTACTAAGAAAGCGTTATGGTAACAAACAGGCAATAATTACCAGACACATGGACACTCTGATGTCTTTAGAAGCTGTGACCTCAAACAATGACACAAAATCCCTTCGTCATCTTTATGACATGCTGGAATCAAATATCCGCAGCCTGAAGAGTCTAGGAGTTGAATCAGGAACATACAGCACTCTCCTCTGTCCGATTGTGATTAGCAAACTTCCCGATGAGCTACGCTTAATTATTGGACGAAAAATTGGAGAAGATGAATGGAAACTAGAAGAAGTATTAGATGACTTATTACAAGAAGTGGAAGCAAGAGAGCGTACTTCCTCCTATGCATGCAGTAGCACAAAGAGGAGATCAAAGGAGCCTGGCTCTGCAGCTACTTTACTATCAAAGAGCAATGTAGTTCAATGTTGCTTTTGCAACAAATCACATCAGCCAGAAAATTGCCATAGTGTGAAGGTAGTTGAAGATCGCAAACAAGCCATCAAGAGATCTGGTCGTTGTTTTATCTGCTTGAGAAAGGGGCATATTAGTCGAGAGTGTCGTTCAAGGATGAAGTGTTCTAAATGCAATGGTAGACACCACACTGCCATTTGCAGTAAATCTGAAGGCACAGAGATTTCGACATCAAACAACAGCACCAGCTCTGCTCCTCCTACTCTGCTGAATCTACCGACCACTACTTCTATTTTGCCGACCCAAACTCCTATTTCAACATCAGGACTCAACCCTACTGCAAATGCATACAAACCTGGTACATCACTATTTGTTGGAGCCAAGAATGCGGTTCTACTACAGACAGCCACAGTTCAAATTTACAATCCGAAGAATCCAAGGCAATTGACAAAAGCGAGAGCCGTTTTCGACACTGGAAGTCAACAATCATACATCACAAAGGAGAAGAAAATTTCACTTAACCTGGATCCTGTAAGCCAACAGGAAATGTCTGTCATGACTTTTGGATCACAACAACCAATAACACAAAATTATGATGTTGTGAAAGTTGGAATTGCTACCAACGATGGAGAAAATGAAGATTTGGAACTATTTTCAGTTCCAGTTATCTGTCAACCATTGACATCACAACCAATTGAGTTTTGCAAGGAAACCTATCGACACCTTTCCAATCTTGATTTAGCTGACTACTCAGAAGATGGTGATTCAATGGAAGTGGATCTTCTTATTGGATCCAACTATTACTGGAAGTTTGTTACTGGTGAAATTTATCGGGGTGAAGAGGGACCAGTAGCCATTAACACAAGAGTGGGATGGATTCTTTCAGGAGCCGTTGCAAAGGAAGACAAGCAGAAGTCTATTTTTAGTTTTCTCAACACCCATGTTTTAAAGGTTAACACCTATCTACAACAGCCAGAAGATTTAGACGCTGTTCTACATTCATTCTGGAATCTTGAATCACTAGGTATTAGTACCCCAGATAGTTCGGTGCTTGAGGAGTTCACGAAAACAATTCAGTTTAAGGCAGGCCGTTATGAAGTTGCACTGCCATGGAAAGAAGGACATCCTCCACTACCAAGCAATTTTGACCTAAGCAAGAAGCGCCTGAATAGCCTCATATGTAGGTTAAGGCAAGATAAAGAAGTGTTACAAGATTATGACAATATAATCAAGACACAGTTACAGAAAGGAATTATTGAAGAAGTTGATTCCAATAACATTGGAATTATTGGTCAGACACATTATTTGCCTCATCATGCTGTAGTGAAGAAAGACAGAGAAACGACGAAAGTTCGTGTAGTATATGATGCATCAGCAAAGTCAAAATCTTCAGGATGTTCTTTAAATGACTGCCTACACATTGGTCCAAAGCTTGAACAAAGAATTTTGGACATTTTACTTAGATTTCGCACCTACCCAATAGCCTTGACTGCAGACATTGAAAAAGCGTTTCTTATGGTGGGTATTACTGAAGAAGATAGAGATGCACTTCGATTCCTGTGGATAACCGATTTCGACAGTGAGACTCCAGATTTCCATACGTATAGATTTACCAGAGTTGTTTTCGGAGTTTCATCAAGCCCATTTCTACTCAATGCAACCCTGCAACATCACTTGAGCCTGTTCACCCAGTCAAACACACAATTAGTCAGACGTTTGACCAAGTCAATGTACGTCAATGATATCATTACTGGAGCACAAAATGAAGAAGAAGCATATGAGTTATTTATTGATTCCAAGGAAATTTTGAGAAAGGGTGGATTCAATCTTCGAAAGTTTAGCACAAATTCACCAACTCTTCAGAAGAAAATTGACGAGAAAGAAGGTTTGAGTGCACCCTCACCTAGCAACTCCGAAGAAACCTACACAAAGACTGCATTGGGTCAAGCACAGTTGGTGAAGCCAGGTGAACAGAAGGTGCTAGGAGTCAGATGGAACAAGAACACCGATCAATTGTGCTTTGGACTTGAAGACATTGCACAACAAGCAATCACCTTGTCACCAACCAAACGCAACATTGTCAGCATTGTCGGTCGTTTCTACGATCCAATAGGTTTCTTTACACCAGTTGTAGTCAAGTTCAAGATACTACTTCAAGATTTGTGTGAGAAGAAGATGGACTGGGATCAACCATTAATCGGAGAGTTACTGAACAAGTGGAAGAAGTTGGTCACGGAATTAGCCTTCAGTTCATCACTGTCTATTCCAAGATATTTGTTGAAGGGAGTTCCTGCTGAAGCTTACACGCACACCCTCTATGGATTTTGTGATGCCTCCAAAAGAGCCTATGCCGCTGTTATCTACTTAGAAGCTAGGACACCCATGGAAAAGTATATCACTTTCATCGCCTCAAAGACTAGAGTTGCACCCTTAAAAGCCCAAACAATTCCTCGTTTGGAGTTACTGTCAGCTTTGCTATTAGTTCGACTGATGAATAATGTCTCGGCAAGTTTGAAATCAGAGTTAAATCTTTCTCAACCAATTTGCTTCACTGATTCAAAAGTGTGTCTCTACTGGATCATTGGGGTGGATCGTGTCTGGAAACAGTTTGTACAACATCGAGTTGTAGAGATCAGGAAGCTACTTCCTCCAAATTGCTGGCATCATTGTCCGGGGAAGGTCAACCCTGCTGACTTTCCATCAAGAGGCTTTACTCCTGTTGAATTTTTTGCTTTCATAGCAACGTGGATCAATGGGCCAGGGTGGTTAGGAGAAGTTACTTCTACAGACCAGACAGATCAGTCTCAAGTACTTCCCATGCCATCAGAATGTGAAGAGGAATTAAGAGTCAAGGACAAGACAAGAGTAACCAATTATTTACTAAACACAAATAGTAGTCTTGGCCTCAGTAACATCATTGATTGCACAAGATTTAGCTCAATACAGAAGCTATTACGTGTCACAGCATATGTCATCAAGTTCATTAATTTCCTGAAGAAAAGACCTAACAACACTACAACTGATTTAAGCACTCAGGAGCTAGCAAAAGCAGAAACTTTATGGATAAAAGAAGCACAGAAACAACTGATGCTTGAAAGCTCATTTCAACATTACAAGAAACAATTTGATCTCTTCCAAGATCAAGATGTAGTATGGCGATGTGGAGGACGTCTTTCCAATGCAGACTTGCCTTATCACACGAAACATCCTATCATCATTCCTAGAAATCACCACTTAGCCAAGCTGATCGTGAGAAGAGCTCACGAGCGCATCCTTCACAATGGAGTCAGAGATACCCTGACTGAAGTTAGATCCAGATACTGGATAGTAAAAGGAAGAGCTTTTGTGCGAATGATCATACGTCAGTGTGTCACTTGCAGAAGGTTTGAAGTGAAGGCTCTCACTGGACCACCACCACCACCCTTACCAAAATTCCGACTGGAAGAAGCTCCACCATTCACTCACACTGGAGTGGACTTTGCAGGTCCTCTTTATATTAAGACTAGTAATGATTTGAGTGGAAAGGTTTGGATTTGTCTGTACACATGTTGTGTTACTCGAGCAGTACATCTGGAAGTCGTACAAGACATGACTACATCTTCCTTCATACGATGTCTCAAGCGCTTCTCTTCTCGAAGAGGTTTACCAAGTTTGTTCATCTCTGACAATGGCAAGACATTTAAGGCGGGAGCGAAAGTGATTAAAAGTATTATGAGTCATGAAGATATCACTCAGTATCTTAGCAACAATGGAGTCAACTGGAGATTTAATCTGGAGAGAGCACCATGGTGGGGTGAAATTTTTGAACGTCTAGTACGCATGACCAAAAGATGTCTCAAGAAAATGATTGGAAGAGCCAGATTAACCTATGATGAACTTGCTACTATGGTGATTGAAGTCGAAGCAGTGATAAATTCCAGACCACTCACTTATGTCACTTCAGATGATCTTGACCAAGCACTTACTCCTGCTCACTTTCTTACTGGAAGACGATTACTCAGCATACCAGATTCAGTAATTTATGAAGAAATAGATGAGGATTCTGCACCTAAACATTTGACCAAGAGAATGGTCTACCTCAACCGAATCATGAACAGCTATTGGAGACGCTGGCGTGAAGAGTACCTTCTTGAACTTAGAAATACCCATCGCCACAATGGAAGGACAAACATCTCAAATTGTTTGGAAATAGGTGATGTAGTTATTGTTCATGATGAAACCAAGCCTCGAGGATTTTGGAAGGTTGCACTGGTACAAGAACTTATAACTGGCAGGGATGGACAAGTTAGAGGTGCCACAGTGAAGGTTGGAAATGGAAGGCTCATGCGACGACCACTACAACTATTGTACCCATTAGAGATTAAAAAGACAAAGGAGTTGTCTCAAGAAGAAAATATACTGTCTCAAGAAAATCTGAACACTGAACAAGACTGTGAAGCCAACGAAATGACAGAACGTCCAAGGAGAGTTGCGGCCATTAAGGCAAAGATGCAAAACCAAGCTATTGCACTTTATGAACAGGACTCTGACTACTCTGTGTGAGTTATCGTTATTATAACTTTGTTGACCAACATTGGTCAACGGTGGGGAGTGTTACAGACTATTATTATTATTATTATTTATCATCAGTACTGGTAAAGTATCATCATTATCATTTATTTATTCACATCATGTATCACATGATTAGTTGTGCAAAAGTTGAAATTATTGTGCATTGCTGTTGCACATTAGTTTCGCATAAACAGGTTTAAGATAGCGAGAATAGCCTTTAAGGTTTTCGTTACCAGTTCACAAGAACAAGAAAAGAGTCCGTCACAATTATTATGATCATTATGTTTTACCTGCATAGCTTGGGTTGCATTAGAATGAAATTTCTATCAGATGTATCTTGATTGATAATGTGGATTTATTACTGCACCTTCTCACCTTTATTCAAAGCATAATCTTGTGACTGCAGGACTAACAACCTTAATAAATGTCATTATTTGACAGCTACCAGTATGTTCTTTGTATTCTGTTGTAAAACAAACAGGTGTGCAATGATGAAAATTTCCAGAATTGTGGTGGTTTGTTGAAATTTAGATACACACCTTGCACTATTCCTAGCTATAGTTTTCAACTTGAAAGCTTTATGTTCTGATAACTTTTAAGTAACTTTGCCACTCTTGATATTGAGCTGGTAGAACCATTTGGAGGAACCATTGCAAAAGCTATCTGTCCATATATTGTTGCTTCAGATTTTGGAGGAAGGTGTATGAGTTTAGAAGACTCGGGCAGGAGAGTAGACCACTGTGATGATATTGTATATTGTGAAGTTATAACTAGATGCTGCAGTTGGTGAATGATTCTACCTTGTATTTCTAATGGACTTCTATTTTCCTTATAGTTTAGCTGGCTTATTACTCTAGTGATTAGTGTTCATGTACATACATGTACAGGGACCTATGATTCTCTGAAATTTGTTCCTAAACCTTTTGACCTAGCTTGTTTTAAGATAGACAGCTTGTTTTAAGATAGACAGCTTTGATGTTAGCAGAATTGTTATTTCATAGAAACTCTTTAGAGGTGAGGCTAACCCCCTCTCATACTGCCCCTTCTTGGCCATGTGGAATTCTAGACATCCTTTAATCATGGGTGACTTTACAATTTTCTATTCCTATCTCATATTATTATAAGCATCAAATTAATTATGATTACAGCCACTACATTTTTTCTCTTGCATAAAAGAGATTATAATAATGAAAATTTTCTATAATGACTTTAGGTACAAAGCTACATTCACTTGGTATCACAACATTAAGTATTTTCTTTTTGTTATTGTGCCTAATTTTAAATTATGTATTTTTATTTTTCATTTCTCTATTTAAAATAGTTGCTATTGACTGTATACTTTTTTTATTACATCAATTTATGGGACCTACATTGTTATTTCAATGGACCTATTCTATAATGGGTTTTGTTTATACCATATCTCTCTTTTTTGCTTATCATTACTATATTTTATCTTTTCTTATTGTAATAATATTCATCTTGTCCTTATTTCATCCCTTTTTTCGATTCACTCTATATGAAAGCCAGTCATATCAATTGAGACATATAAGAATTGAAGTGGAGGAGCTAAAGAGCAAAGTTGATACTCTTGGGACTAAAGTAGACAATATATTTACTGTTCTAGAAAACATTGAGCAAAGATTGATTAATAACAATTAATAGTGTTGATTTTGTATATTGTATAATAGTGACAACAATCAGCAAGTGGAAATTTTACAATAGCAATCAGCAGTAGTGGTGGTTTATTTCATGAGATAATAAGCTTGAATTGATACCATAATAAGAAATATCTTATATATAACTAGTATGCTTGAATCACTTGATTGAGTTTTTAACATGCTAATTTTTGGTGATTGTACTTCAGAATTATAACCGCCAAATAGAATAACATAATCATGAACTCCACCTTTTGCCTCAAATTCAGTAGCAGAAGATATTGGGAGAGGTCCATTGTCAAATTCTGGCACTGTTTCAATTGCTTGTTGAAAAACCTACAATCAGCTAATTCAATGCAAGTATCACTGTTTATTTCAGTGTCATACCTTGATAGTCATTGCAGTTCCTGGTAATAAGGTTGACTCCCTACCTTCACCAAAGGGTACATCATTTGCTAACTGAATAATACTTTTACTTCGTGATCCATCATAGTTAAGTCGGTTGTACAATCCATAAACGTATACACCTGTGAGATATAGTATACATATACATACTAAATTGCTTGAAGTGGTAAAATTGTATAATACCTTTACTAGGACTTTCAGAGTTTAGCATGGTATTAAAGAAGTATAATCTACTTAAGCCATCTGTGTATTTTGAGAAAATAATAGCTCGTGCTTGAGGTCTACCATCTTTTCCATTCATGATTACTATTAACGAGTCTTTACTGACATCTATATCTGATTCAATGCCAGTGAGGTACCCATATGTTGTGAAATCTCGTAATATATCTGCATCAAGAAGGTAAAAGTGAGACCTTGTGGTACCACAGAACTATAAAATGTTACAAGGATATGGTGATATTGTGATTGTTTTTCAGTAGTTGTATGAGAGTCAAGTGAATGAGAAACCACTTTGGTGTGTTAATAAACTTGTCATTTCAAATTGATTATGCATGAAGCAATGAATTCTTACAGCTGTACAAGTAGGACTCATGGGCATAGAAATTTCTTCCGAATATTGCCTGTGTAGATTATTTCACTCATGATTATCATGTTAGTATTTGTAAATAAACCTTTTTTTCAGTTGCGAAGTCCTCCAGTCCTACAGTTTATTACACAACTAGTGCTATTCCACTGGGTTGTTAAGTGATCGACTATGGAGATCCAAATACTAGCCTATTATTATTATAATTTGGGAAGGAAAAAGAATGTTTCTACCTAACCTGAACCATCCCTGGCTATGGTGACTGGTGACTGATTCTATAGTGCTATTTATAGGAGACAATGCATGACAATTTTGAGTTTGGTTTTGTAGCCAGATAGCTAGCTACATATATAATAAAATGTTACTACAATCCCTAAACACAGTGCAGCTTGTTGGAACTTACTTCCTCCAGGTGCCTTTACAAACTGTATCACATAATCTCTGTACCTTGAGTTCAAGGTCACTTGTTTGGACATACCATATCCAATTTGGTTTACTTTACTCTGTAATGTTCCAAAATTAACTATTGCAGATATTTCTCTATCTAAATATCCATTAAATATGGTTACAGAAATTGTAGAAATCAAATCATTATTAACTCTTTCTATGTTGTTTGATACATCACAGTTCAGTGCTAAGAAAACAAGAATGTGGTTCCACTTTAAAGCAGCCATTGGTTCTATAGCAACTTCAGAGCATGCGCATTTGTGTACTACGTACAACATACGACCGCCGTATATTAACACGTAGTATAATACGATATTATTATCCGAAAAACAAACAAACTACAACAACAAATCAAAACAAACAAACAAAAAAAAACACCACCCGTGTACTACTCACGCACACATGCACACACACATGCACACACACATGCACACACACATGCACACACACACACACGTACAAATTAATGTACATTATCATACGATCCTGGCCTATAATCTTTAGCTAGCTAGCTCTGCATGCATCGCATGTGTGCAGCGCTTAGCTGCTACGCGCACGCCAGGCGCCAGTCTATAGTATTATTATTTTATTAATGAATGATAGTCACGTCTCACATCACATGACATGATCACGATAATCATTGTTAAATTAATTCTAGGCTGAGTCCTTAGCTAGCTAAGTCAACAAGTACGTATAACAAGCATCAACCTAATAACACTAACGATGAACGAGTTTGTTGTATTGGGTAAGCTCATTAACTAATCGTTCGCCGTGATTTGTAGTTAATATCTCCCAGTCTATACCTAGCTATAGTTAACTAGATGGGTATGAAGCTACTTTTATAAGTCCTTTGTAGCTAGTGTGATAGGTAGTTAGTTAAATGTTACCTGTAAGTATGAGATGCTAGATGTCTCTATTACCTTTATGTAGTCCATGGAACATCATAGTATGTATTTGTAATGCCCATCACATGGGACTCCTTGAACCTGCTGTATTGTTTTGTTTTGTTTTAACCCATGTGGGATGAGGAATGCCTGACCCTTAACACAACTAAGAGACAGAGAAACCCATTTTGAGATTCATTAAAAGGTTCTGGGTACTATAAATTCTGAAGCTATATATACTTTAATCTGAGGATACTGTATTGAGAACACTGTATTGACTATTGCCCAGGTAAAATAGGATATGGCCCATAGTCCTGAATCAAATTTGTAGACCTTTTTATTGATACTTGGTAATGGCTTAATTAACACAACAGTAATGACAATTATAAACCAACCTGCATCATTTTATTATAAAAACAGTATGTACCACTTTTATTGGTCAGGGTTTCTTTCAGGGGGGGGCAGGGGGAGCATTCGACCCCTCTTGTGCTTATATTGCCCCCCCCTTGGAGGAAGCTAAGAACACATATCACTCTCCAATTTTTTAAGGGCGCTTCTTGCTAAAGGATTGATGAGAGATCAAACCATGACACTGCTTTTTAGGAGCAGTTGGCTCAATATCAGAGTCTTCCTCTTAGACTAATGCATGTCCGTTCAAAGAACTAGTGTTATATTAAATACTACTTCCAAGTTTACAAGTTGTAAGTCTCTGCACTGATGAGCAAAGACATTCGTAGCTACTTTTGTTCCTCAAGCTCACCACTAGCTAAGCCTTCTACTAGAAGAGATATGTCTGGATCAGAAACATGTTACCTGACAATTCAGTGTGCTTTGTTACTTAGCAGTAGGCCTATACACATTATGCTTTAAATTCTATTATGATATGCTCTGATTCTTTGCCACTTGCCATATTATGCCCTAAAATTTTGCCCATTATGCTTTGAGAATATCATTGAAAATAGACACTAATGGTCATCACGGCACAGCTATAAAAAATATTGTTCCGTCTGGTGCCACAGTATGATGATATTATACTGTCATTCATTTGGTACACTGATAGATACATGAGAGTGCATTATCATAGTTCTCCTCAAAGGCACAAAATGTTCATGAAAACTAAAACCTGGGGAGGATGCTTGCTCCACCCGACCCCCCCTACTTTACAGATGTCCTTATTTTGCCCCCCCCCCCCCTTTGGTAAAAACCTGAGAGAAACCCTGTTGGTGGTGATATAATAGTGACTTTTGTTAGGATAGTCAAATTAATATCTCTAAACATTAACATATGGGGCTGTGATCTATAAAAGGGATTCTTTTAGGGAAATTTTGCCCTTTTGTGACACCACACTTTATGAAGTTAGGGATGGAGACAGACAAGAGGAGGAGGAGGAGGGGGGGGGGGGGTGTCAAGTGGTGGTGGTAAAATTTTTGGTACAGTAAATGCCATTTCTCTATATCATGCATTCTGTATTTTTTTTTTTTTTTTTTTTTAATATCTGTAGTGACTGTTCTTGCCACTTCTTTGTGCTTTGCTAAAGGTATGTTGTGTGATAATGGTAGATTGTGAAGCTGTTCTAAAGAACTCAAAATCAAATAGTATTTTAACCATCTACACCGTATCACCATTGGGAGTAACTATGCTTTTTACATGTTACACTATCAGAAAGTAATTGTATAAATTTTTCAGCCATTATAAGGTAGATGAAAATAGGGAGCAGAAAAATATATTGAACAAGTAGCTTGTATCATCAAAAAACAGCAGTATAATCAAGTCTATCTAAAAAACGTTAATTAGTAACTGATTACATTTTTAAAAAGCACATTACAAATTTGGGGTAGGCAATGATCCTCTTGTTTCTCAAAATAACTTGTTCAACCAGCTCAGACTATCTGCTTTTTCTCTTTATTTCTGTTTCTCTATCTTCTGTACCCCCCCCCCCTCCCCCCCCCCCCCCCCACTTTTTGGTTGTGATGTAGACTATACATTTGAGACAAGATAATCATCTGTAGTTTGATTTGAGGAAGTGGTTTCAGACAGGTTACTTTTGCAAGTAACATGAAAAAACAATGCTACCCATGGATCAGCTGTTGCTAGATTCAATGGAGATATCAACAGATTATGCTATCAACATCATCATCAATTAGCCTATCTATCTATAATTTATCCGGGGTTCGATGGATATTATGTAAAACCTGCACTCTATTGTGTCCTTTTTGCATATACTTGTGGGTGAAAATATATCAAGACACATAACTGAAATTATTCCTTGCCATCATGGAATAAAATTAGCCTGCAATAGTGATGTCTACCTACTATGTCTACCATCACACAACCTTTCGGAAAGTTTTAAATTCAGCATCATTTCATTTAACCCTTGCAAAGTAGTTCAATCATAGGATCTTCCAATACTTTAGTCCAACTGCTGACCAAACCACCCACCCACCCACCCACACCCACACCCACACACACACCCACACACACACACACACACACACACACACACACACACACACACCTGGAATAAGTAGCAAACCACTTGTTTGGTTTCTTTATATTAAATATGTGATCCTTTTTAGCCAAGCATGGATTGTACTGTCACACACATTCCTTATATCTCCAGCTAGAATGAAGACAAATTCACATTATAGTAGCCAGTTGAATATTTAGGTAAATACCTTTTTTCTTAGTAGCAGGAAGTGATTGCAATGTGAATGAGTCCATAGGAGAGTAAAATACTGTATAGAGCCATTGTCATCATTCTAAACTTCTAACTATAGGCCCCAAAGAGTTAAAGGCATGTCTTTAAAGAATAAATTGCAAGAGTTCTCAGAACAATAATATGGTCTGCCCTTTCGACTATTTTATTATAAGTTGTCCAAAAGTGGCAAGGCACACTCGTTTTTCTTTACTCCTATTAACTTCTCAGACATTAATGTTTAACATTAGTAAGCTTCCACAGAATCTAGCTTACCTCCTTCAAGATTTCACAGAAAATCCTAACAACCTTCTGCAGTCCATTTCCCTCTTCTATGCCCCTCACAGCCTTAACAGAATCTCCTTAGATATCATTCTTATATTTACAAAAAGTTCCTACTTTTTCGTCAAAGGACTATCCTTTAGCTAAAGCAAGTCTGTAACATACACTTCACTGTTCTTTAACAATAACCTCTTACAGTAAATTGGATGTAGAAAGAACTTTAGTCAATTTTGAATGGCAGATGAATAGTTGTAGGATGGCAATGATTAAAATTATGGATCATGTTTGTTTAAAGTAATAGTAGGTAAAGGGTATCATAAGTGTAAGCACAAGCCAAAGGTACATGAACAACATCATTGATGGTTAATACTGGTAACGATAATCAGAGTTTGTTTATAAATTATTGATTGAAGATGTACTAATTATGTTCCTCCCTTAATGATTACTCTATGTAGAGATGCCTTATAATTATTACCACTACAAAAAAAGTAACTCTAGAGGTTATTTTTATCCAGTCTCCTTTTGACGTAAAATTTACTTTTATGCAGCTCAATTAACATTTTATGTGAATGAAAATTTGAAGGACAATGGATCTACTGTTAATTTTCAACCTCATACTGAAAAAAGCATTTTTCTAGATTGTTACTATGATATTACATTAAAAAGAAGTAATCCAAACATTTTTGAAGTAAATTTGAGTGGAGAGAATATTAAACCATTGAATACAATTAGAAACACATCTAAATATGGTAAACTATACATCAGATATCAAGTTCCAGATTCAGAGAAAATAAATTTTCATTCATATGGATGTGCTACTACTAGTCACTTATATAATATTCAGATAAACCTGAACTACACAGACTCTGGTGAGTTTAAGAAGTATTTTATTGTTGCATAATTAAAGGGGAGCTTGCTAAGGTAGTTTCCACTATCACTATCTTCTTACATAAAAAGTGTCTAGATAAGTATCTGTGACCCATAAAGAACTTTTAAAGATGTGAAAATGAGAAAATTGGGCCTATGTATTATGGGTATGCCTATACATTCATTCCAGCTATTAATTCAGTTAGGACTTCATTATATTTTAACTTTGGGATCATTGCACGTAAATATTGGGTATAAATGTGAGATTAGACTGACTCCCCAAAAGTCTTCAAGCATTGTGGTTCATAGTCATTTCAACAGCTTACTTGATCAAAAACTTCTAATATCTATCAAATGTCTAGTTTTGCCCTTGCCATGTGTTTAGGGATATTGTCACTGGCTGAGAACTACCATATAATAATGCCTACATTCTTGTTATTTCTATAGCTAATGCTCAAAGAATCCATGAATCAGTGTAATTTAAAACTGAATGTATTAATTTTTTATTTTTTTTTTTAGCTGGAATCACTACTCAATCAACTGATACCAGTAAGTTTCTTGGTTACTAAAGAGACATAACATTTGTTGTTAGTTTGTTCTTTTGTAGTCATTTTAACTACTTGATCAAACAGCTTACTTGATCACAAACTTTTAATATCTATAATATAATTATAGTTTTGCCCCTGCAATGTATGTTTGATATTATAAGGGACATTGTCATTGGCTGAGGGCTTTAGGCTGCTATATTTATATACCTACATCCTTGTTATTTCTCTATAGCTAATGATCAAAGAATCCATGGATAAAACTGAATGTATTATTTATTTATTTATTTTTTAGCTGGAATTGCTACTCATTCAACTCATGCCAGTAAGTTTCTTGGTTACTATAGAGACATGACATTTATTAGCTTTAGACCAAGAATGTATTTCATTAAGTATTTTTTCATGTTGAATAGCTATGTTACTAAATAATACACTTGACTCATTTTCATGGTTTAGTTTGTAAACCATTATAATTTCACTAGAACTTCCTTGCATGTATGGTAGTCCGTAGCATGAGCAGTGGCAAGCAGTCCTCTATCTTAGTTTCGCGTATATCTGATTAATTAATTTATTTTTACTCAGGTGGAAGTCCTTCTCGATCTACTTTTACTGGTAAGTGGTATGTAGTATTCAATTTTGGAGTGTATGATTCAACATTTCCTTCAAATGACTATATACAGTACACTCTCAAGTGTGTCCATTAAGGCTGGCTAGAGTTACTATTAGCCATCACTTATGAATTATAGACAGACCTGAAATTCGAATCATGCTTCATAGAAAAACTTGATTTTGACAAGGTTTAAGTAGTGCACCATAACTATATTTACATGCACCTAATCACAAGCAGTACCTATTTTGTGTATTGTGAGTGTTTTTTGTGCAAGGTACATATCCCATTTAAAAACTGCTCAGAGAGAGACAGATGTTTTGTTTGGTCACATGAAGACAAAAATGTAGCCTGAAGTGTACGTTATCAAGTTAGTATAGCTATCTCTAGTTACTATAATACTAACTAGTACATGCACTAACTTTTGTATCATATTTGGCTTCCATATTGGATACAAGAAGTACTTTTCATGTTCATACCTTACCTTAAAAATGGTTTCCATGTTAGAAGTGTATCTATCTTTTCACAGTACTACTGTCATGTAAGTAGCTGTGTAATACTTACTACCCTTAGCCCTTCCTATATAGCTCTGGGATTATATGGTAGGACTTGAACATGAAAATTAACAAAATTATGTAAAAAAAGTTTCAAGTGGAATAATTATCCTGTATTTCACAACATCAACTTAATTTGGCTACCAAATTGTTTTCTGACTCAATAGATAAATAACTAAGACAAAAGTACACTTTTCAAAGAACTTTACGGTTCCTATGTGTACAAAGGAATTTGTCAATATCTAAATTCTAGGCATGTGGTGTAGAACTGATTTTGGATTAGACATCCAATCTCTTTCTTTTAGAAGTAATTTTGTGTGTTAATTCTAATGGGAACCAAATTAGTGTGCCCATAAGGCAAATATAATATGCTTATCAATTCATGTAACCATGCTGACCCTGTAGTAGCATGTGCCAAAAAAACAGACAATGGTAGGAGGTTGACTTCTTCCAAATTAACAACTTTCCTTGGTGTAGATCATATCACTGTGAAAACTCGTAAACTCATTGGTGTTTGTACTTAAGATTTTCAGTAGAAGCTCTCATTGCTACTTATATAACACACCAGAAAAATGATTATGGCCCTCCCAATTTATTATCAATTACAATTTTTCTTTTAGGATTAAATCCTCTTATTTACGTCATATCAGCAGTAATACTTCTTGGAACACTTGCCATAGTGTCTATAATAACTTGTTGGATACGTGCTCGTCGGTCATTTAATAACCGTATTTTTCGACCAAATAACACTCCTCAGGATTATTTTGATTATATCAATGATAATGAATTTACACCTTTAACTAGTAGTGAATTTGCAGCTTCGTTGTTGGAAAGACCTCCTACATATGTAGAAAGTGAAAGAATTGAACAGGATATCAGAACTGAGGGAAGTAACAGAGAAGGTACACTTTCACCAATTCCTCCACCCCCAATGCCACAGCATGTTGAATTGTCAAGGTTGGAAGTCACCAATATTTCTAATGGAGGTAATATTTCAGCTACGCAACATTCTGCTCCTGAAAGTGAAACTCTGACTGGTACAGCTGGAAGTAACGATGATAATCACTTAATAGCTGAAAATTTGTCAGTTGTTATAACCACTACTGTTGATGTAAGTAGTGAACAATCACAGAATATCGCATCTTCTTTGTTAGATACAGATAACCCATAAGTACATGAATTTTATTTAAAAACAAATTGAGTTATGTTTTTTCCTTTTTTAACAGTCATCTTCTAATGTATAGCAAATACTAATTTATAATAATTTATAACCTAGTGTCAACTGAGGTTCTGTGGTATGCTTTGGATAATTCAAAATCTATTGTAGAATTAAAATAAACAGTTTGCAATCATGATATGATATTAATACAAAAAGTTGGAGGAGGGAAGTGTCAATTTAGTCTCCCTTCCTTATTCAGAGATTGATTTCAACAATAAAGTAACAATAAATGTGTCAGATCCTACTTCTATTTTAAACACCTTGGGGGGAAAAAATCATAATGTTCTTGTTTATAAATGAAATACATTTGTATAGTATACGAGTACAAAGAATATGATTGCACCAATCATGGCACCTAATTGATTAATAGCTCCAAGTAGAAACAATGCTGTGTTGTTATCTTGACTACCATGAACTTGTACTGCTATGCTCAACTTGTTATAGGAAATAATAGCAGTTGCAGAGGTGTAGACGAGAACCTGTAAAAAGAATATAACCATTATAATAGAACCAGGTGGTAGTAGGGTCTAGCATGGCATAGCATAAGTTTGTATTAACTAACAATTTTAAAACCAAATTAATATGTGCATTGTCTAGGGTTTGGGCAGTATCAAGTTTCTCTTTGTGATTCTCAAGGAATGCAATGACTAAGGAAATATAACCAAACATGTAGTCAGTTATCTGGCATTCATAAGTTTTTGGTGATCACCAGCTTCTGTTTTATTTGAAATCTTGGATAACCTGAAACCAATCTGTACTGTTTAGAAACAGCTAATGCTTATACCTTTGTGAATTTAACCAAGTATTTTAAAGCAAACTTACGATAAGAAATTTTCCAGAGAAGTGATTTTTTAGAAATGGATCTGGAGACGAAATAGCCAGGCTAAGTATATATGTCCCCAATATACATGCTATTGCAGTCATCACAACAGATAATATTTTTGATTTTGATGGCAGCAGAAGAAAAATTATCGACATCAATGGGCTAGCCAGCAGAGCTAAATTAATGCCAATGTGATATATATTATTGCCATATGGAAGAAAGGCAAATGATGATATGGCACTTAGAGTCCCATTTGTAAGAAAACTTATAATACCAATGCATGTATACAAAACTGCATTTGACCATAAACTTTTATAGACTGTAGCGAATGTAAATGAATGCTCTATAAATGGCTTCACATTAATAATATTTTCTCTCGCTTTCTTGATAAAGTTTCTATCGTTACATTTTTGCATTAAATCTTCTGATTCATTCTTGAGTAAGGACTCTTCTTGGTTTACATCATCATGATCATTCGTATTATTTTCTGGGCAATGCTCATGTTCCTTCAGTGACGTAATAGGATTGTTCGATCCATGACTTTGAATGAGCTTACCTGCGTTACTGTAAACCATTTGTTTGTGTACATGTGGTAGTGTTATTAGGGACACAAATGCTATACCAGAGAACATCATCATTATGGCTAGGGATAAGAAGTACACATTCGGACTAAATCTAATCCCCAAAGTCTCGTGTCCACTGTAATTACCACTGCATGAAATATTGTTTCTTACAGGACCTTGTGATAAAGCAACCATACTGGGCAACAAACCACTCAATCCTTCACCTATGTAAAGAGCACTCAAGTACACTGAAGGAAAACGTTTCATAAATGGGATAAATATAACTGAAGAAGTACAATCTACCAATGCAAGAGTGAATGTTAGAAAAATCAATGCCACACTGTAGATACCATTAAACAATAATGAAGATTTATTCCAAAATAAAGACAACAGAATGCTTGAAATTATTCCAATTAAAATTAGCATTATTGCACTTCCACTTTCTAAATATGCTTCATAACATCTCAATTTACGATGAAAGCAGTACTTCGTTATACCAAATAATAGTGGGCCCACGTTTGCTATTTGAATTATTACAACAAGTAGTGCTGGTAATTTTTCACACTCAGGGGTAGCAACCACCAATACAGACATCTCTGCCCATAAGCCATTTATAGCTATCCATGATCCAATGCCAAAGACACATATCAAAAAGTACGTAGAGAATGATTTTGGCATTCTCTCCTTTAGCTTCATTATCCTAAAAAGTCATATAAAAAATAAAATATTAATAGTTGATCACTGGACCCATGGTTCATAGCTACAAATGTAGAAGAGAGTGGAACTGATAATGTACATGCAATCTAGAAGACAGAAAACAGAGTAAGTCCTCTTTTACATGTTAATATTGAATAGTACTTTGAAGATGCTATAAGATGTAGTCATTTGAGGCAAAAACCAAAACCAAAACCAAAACCAAAAAACAAGCAAAAAAAAAAAAGGCACAAAATATCAACAAAAGCAAAACAACTGAAAAAGTGCACTTGACATAAAAAGTATGCTCCAACCCATTGCAGCTGTAATTGCTGCATGTCCATTATTTTAATATATGATGTATCATTCAAATACTATAGGCGTTAGACAGATTGGCACCTACATCAGATTATTGTGTGTAAATCATCTTATTGCTAACTTTAATGAGGCATTGTATAATAATGGTAAAGTATTATAAATTCCCTTTGACATGTGCAATGAAGCTGATGGAGGTAATAGCTAATCATTTCTCATTCCTTAAGAAAAGAAGGATTTATGGACATACAGAGCTCACAGGACACCATCCAACCATCTACCATTTCATGTCCAGGTTAACTGGTAGTATTGTGTCATACAACTCCCCCCCCCCCCAAAAACAAACAATACAGAGCTCACAGGACACCATCCAACCATCTACCATTTCATGTCCAGGTTAACTGGTAGTATTGTGTCATACAACTCCCCCCCCCCAAAAACAAACAAACAAACAAACAAACAAAAAATTAGAGGAAAGAGACCTAGAGTCCAGAGGTCTAAGACATTCAGGTTACTTTAAGATTGGACACTTCTTTTCAGGTATACAAATATCCTTTCAATCCTGTGACAAAGTGCTTATAGTAAGAAACAAAAAAGATACATTAGTGACTACTGTTTCTGTAGTACCTTCACCCCAAGCCCACTATTCAAATGATTATATTGACTTAATCTTGATGGCCACTATTCAAATGATTGTATTGACTGAATCTCGATGGCCAAGGATTGCATACATCTTTATGTTTTGGTCTATCCACTATTTGCTATCACAATAAAGTTGGGCTTTATCCTTTAACAATGATGCCAAACCTCATTTACTTTAGGACCACATGAAGCCAGTCATCATCATCAATCATACACCAGATTCTTGCCTACTACTTCAAATTCTTTGAATCTAAGTCAAACTCCAATAAACCATGTGATAGCTAACTATAGAGTTGATCCCCTCTACAAGGTAGTCTCGCAGGCCAGACTCTATCACTTTTTCTTTTTCACACAATACTTCACTAGGGGAAAAAGTGAGAGAGTCTGGTACATTACAGTAGAGCAACCCGTGCAGACCACCAAAGCTTTTGCTGGCTGTTTGTGGCCATCTTGACAACCACAAAGTAAACTGACAGCCACAAGCTCACATGAATTTCACTGCACTGTACTGTGCATGCAGGTTGATGAGTGGGAGGAGCTGGTAGCAAGCACATAAAATCTTTGAGCCAGGAAACTTCATTCTCTGCTGTTTTTAACTTGTCCAGCTTGGAAAAACATAGATTACATAGGTAAGTATTAGAGGTTAGATCCAGATTCAAAGACAATTCTTCCGTTATCATATGTAAGACTGACTTTGCTTTCCTGCACTTGTCTCCGTGCAGTAGTGCTCTTCTTTCTGATTCCGTTATTACAAGACAGGTCGTGCATTTCTCCACCATAACTTAGTAGCACCCTTACGTGCACGATAGGTAACCTATGCTTGCTACCAGCTCCTCCCACTCATCAACCTGCATGCACAGTACAGTGTAGAGAAATTCGCGCAAGCTTTCAGTTGTCAGTTTACTTTGCAGTTGTCAAGGTGGCCACAAATGGCCAGCAAAAGCTTTGGTGGCCTGCACGGGTTGCTCTATGGTAATGTACCAGATTCTCTCACTTTTTCCCCTAGTGAAGTATTGTGTGAAAAAGAAAAAGTGGTAGAGTCTGGCCTGCGAGACTATCTACAAGGTGGGTTTAATATATCTGAACTAATAGATGAGAACTCTATTAAGCCATTGTGATGTCATGCATGTGGTTTTCTATTAGCTAGATTCCACACTATCATTATGATCCACTAGATATAATTATTAATTTTAAGCTATACAGAAAGAGTGTGTCATCTGCTGTTGTTAAAGTACAGTAGTTATTTCCACACAGGATAATCATTGGTATATAACAAATTTGACTGGGTGTGTGGTAAATAAATATATAGTACACACATAGGGTAAAGATGTTTTTACTAGTGACTCCAATTTTAACCAGTAACTGAATTGAAATCCTTGGTAGTACACGTGGTACTCATGTGGGTGACTATGGAAATCTTGATAGTAAACCTCAAAAATATCCACTAAACTAGCCATAAACTGAGTACCATAATGATTCTATTACCTCATAGGTGTAGGAAGATGATTTTCTATGGGGTGGCCAGCCCAGTGTTGAATTTGAGTAACATGCAACGCGTTGCCATAAGGCCACGGTGAGGGAAAGGATGCGGGAGGGGGATGGATATGCCCTCTCCCGAGTGGAGCATGTAAGAAAATTTCTTTGTTATATGCAAAAAGTCAGCACAAGTGCTAGCTGACATCATTTTTACTCCTGTTTAAAAAGGTCAAAGCTCATCACATGTAACACACATAATTAGCTAATGCTTTCCAATCAAAATTATAGCTAAGTCTTTATCTACGAAGGGAAGAAAAGGATCTTTCAGAAGTCACAGAAGTGGCAGGAAAAGTGAAATAAATCTTCAAAAGTTTGTCAATTGCACTTAGATGCCTCTAAATATAGCTAGGGTTGTACATCAGCAATAGTCCTAACATTTGTCACTTTAACAGGTGGCACAAAAGATTTTGTACTTAGATGTACAAACAAATCCTGGGATAGAGTTGGTACCAGCTTGTTTATTGAGGGACCCTTACAATGCCTATACGTATCTTTCACCTTGGACTCATGGACATCTTCAGGTTGATGAGTAAAATTCACATCCAAACAACACGGAACCTGGCATGCTGTATCTTTATCATAAACATTTTCTATGTCATCCACCTTAACATCATTCTGAGATTGAACCGACTGCTATCTGAATCATTATCTAATTCTAGATTCAGCATCTAGTATATTTGGTTGAAGCTAGTTAATAGGTAGGTACAGCACTAGTAGCTAGCTAGCTAGCTATGTGTTCACTAACCTTAAGAAGACAATTTAAATGTTCAGTCTCTTCTGTCTTATGTGACATGATTGCAGCTGCAAGAAGCTATATGTGGCAGGTCTGATCAGCTGAGCTAGCTAGCTAGTTGTGGTTTAACTAGCAACAAGATTGCAAGCCTGGCAACATTCCAGTCAACCTACAGCTGCTTGTGTGCTTGTTGTACAAACTGAGTGAACAAGCCAGAATTTTTTGGGGATGGCCAAAGTAAAAACTTAGGGTGACCCTGGCCACCCTGCTTCCTACGCCTATGCACCTGACCTTACATTTAAACCTTGAATGGGCCGAGTAATTAGGATACCTCTATCAATAGCTATAGGCTGGCTACTAGATAGAAAGACTGATTATTACTTACATGTTGTTTCAGAGGAAGAATATGGTTGTCTCAGAGGAAGAATATTATGGTGTCGTCAATAATAATTAGAAAGTGTGAGTGAGTCTGGGGTGTGGCCACTAGCATGTCTGATATTGTATGTAATGGCCAGTAAAGGTGGAAAGAGGAAAAAGGGAACCTTGGATGATGTTATAACAACGCCTAAGCGACCAAGAACCGGAGAGTCTTGCTCTCCAACCGTCGTTACAGAATGGTCCCCGAAGTATGTGTATCAAACTTTTTTGAGAAAATTTCCTGAAGTAGCAAAACTATTTCAAGGTATCATTCAATTATGGTGTTACTATGGTTATTATAGTTTTACGTGTAGCTAGATACCATGGGGCTTATGCTAGCTTGACAAGTGAAGCTTGTTATTATATAGATAGAGTGCTGTAAATTATAGTCTTGTGTTGTGGGCCAGCCCCTTATGAGATTACATAGGCGTAGGAAGATAATTTGGGTTAGAGGGGCAACAACTAATAAAGTAATAAGATAGGTATAATATAAAAAAACACTAAAACAATGTAAACGTCTAGTGTTCACAGAAACAAATTCTTTTGCAATTTCATTTAGGCTTAGTTCATCTGTCTTATCTTTATAGACATAGAGTAGAAATAAATTGTTAAGCCTATTTTGTGACATACTCTTTATTCTACATAATAATGAAAAGGAGTGTTCTGCTGTGGTAGTGGTTACTGGAAAGCAAAAATAAATTTTATCCACTTCACTCAGCATTTCCTTGTAAATCATTAGTAACTGTTATAACTGGTAAAAGTGGTTTTAATCATGTCTGGAATCCTCTGAAACGAGTAAGGTCAATATCATTCTCAAAAAAGTCCAATAAAATTATTGTTTGGAATAGTTTGAATGTCCTTCCTATTAGCAGCATGCATTTAGAAGAAGTGATTCAATTTCTCTTGATCAAAGACTGATCATATCATTTCTCAATCTCTCCAAGCTCCAAGCTCTAAAGCTTCAAAGTATGCATGATGATATTTGTCTTTGAGAATATAATATTGGTGACCACTTGTATCATCATAAATTCTTTTTGGTAGCTTTTGAGGTCTTGATAATCTTGGTTCTTCCGTTAAAGAAGATGACTCTTTAAGAACTTGTTCGTACGTACGTAGATAATTCAAATTTTTCTTCATTACAAAGAGATTTCAGGTATTTAGTTAGAAGAATGGCTAGCTTTCAGGGCAGTAATATCCATAGCTTGAACATTTATGGAGAACTGTTCAGCAGCAGAGTAGCTAAACAAGATGGGCAGTTAAATTTTTCATAGGAATTCATTTTTGAAAGCATACTACTTGCCTTGGCTGCATATTCATCATGGCCTGTTTGAAGAGTTATTCATCATGGCCTGTTTGAAGAGTGTAAAACACTGTAATTTTGTAGTGTGCTACTAATGTCTCGCTGTCCAATAATGAGCAGTTTGCTTCTGGCAACTAAAATGTATATAGCATATATACCATCTCTAGCTGTGCATTCTTAACAAGTTAACAAGTTCTTTAACACCACAAAATGTTCTTTATACACACTTTTTGCATTAAGTATAATTTTGTTTAGGGGGGCAACAGCCCCCCTTGCCCCCCTGGTTCCTACGCCTATGGTACACCAAACGTATTCATTACCATCTACCACTAGTATGATAAATATTGGGTCTTAATGGTGGGGGCACAAAATTGGTAATTGGGTGATGCAAAGATGCTCTGCTATGGGAAAGATATATTTTTAAGCTTCATTATTCAACCTTTGTTGCAAAGCACTGGTGACCTTCATCCAGAATTCACTAGAAGATCTTGAAATCAGTTGAGAAACAATCAGCACTGGCTTTATTTGTAGACTGTGTATAAAGACTGATTAAATGGTACCAGAATGTGCATGTAGAGGTGATGAACATTGTGTGGAAAATAGTCCCAAATTAAAGGCTGTCAAGTTGTCCTGGGGGAACAGCTGGATTATATTTTATTGTAGTAGATATGGTTGTGTAGAATAAAGAAAAAAATATTTATTACAAATAGACACATCTAAGACAAATATTATAATAGCTTTAGTGTATTCCATTGGGAACTTGTGCACTTGCAGCAGAAGTGCCTTCACAAGGTACTTGATTATAGGACCAACGATGCTTGTCATCAACTGAAGCAAGATAAAATGTAGCAGGATATAAGTCAGCTATATTGATGCATCAGGTTCTGGTTATAAGTGCTGTATTTCCAGGTCCTAAACATCATGGTGTTTCTTAAATACTGATTCACCAGGACTTACAGCAATAACTAGCCATTCTTATAACTGTCGGCATCTCATATAAACACCCATGACAAAAGAATCTACAACATTGAATGCTATTGAGAAGACTAAAAAGTTTTCTAGTTCTAGTATCTCACTACAAGCAGGCAGTCAATGGAACTCTAGCAGGCATAATCCTGACTGGGTCTCTCATGATGTACCACAGTGGAACATGCCAGTCATTCCTTACCCTTCTATTCTGAACATTTCTTTTCCTCACTACTCATGCCAAGCAAACTTGCATATTTTGGCCCCTACTGTTTTGATAGAAGAAATATCCTCTCATCTTCATTTTGAACCACAAGGTGTGATGTTTGTGGCCACAGCTTCTAGGGAGCTAATTAAGTGTGTTATAATATAATAAATTCATCCCTTGCTCTATATACCTCACTGCTATTAGGATTTCTTACACAGGAGAGAGATAAAATAACTATTGTAGTAGGGTATCATCCCTTGCTCTATATACCACACTACTATTAGGATTTCATACACAGGAGAGGGATAAAGTAGCTGTTGTAACAGAATATCATAGCACTTCTCAAAATTCTTTACCTCTTCAAAAGGGCCGAAGTCTTGCTAGGGTGTAATTACAAGTGGTTCTGGCTGGGACATGTTTTTAGGAGTTCCTTGCTGGGGTATAATTATTGGTGTTTCTGGCTGGATGTTGGCACAGGAGCTGTTTGGATAATGGGCATTATTCAAATTTTAGTACCATAGATCTGGTTATTTTCAAGACTTTATTTTCGCTGATCTCGTAAAATCTTGTATTATGAAGCAATTCATGTTTTTTATTTTCACTGGGGGGGGGGGGGATTTCAATTCTTTTGAATTTGTACATTAATTTATTTTCTCTTCCCTTTACCTACCACGAAAATACTGAAATTAAAGTGCCAGTGAAATTAACCAGATCTACGGTATTGTTATGATTAAACAACCTACTTAATGAGTTATTGTAATCATGTGCTGTAATATCTTATTTCTGTCTTTACATGTACATATAAGATCACAATGTTTCTGGCAATCACTTAATGAAGTTATCTGCTACTGATCTAGAAGATATGGGGATTAAGTAAGTATACAAGTGTGTAAACTATACTATTGTTACTGCTCAGTATAGGCTAATCTTTATACCGTAAATAGTGATGTATGTATGACCAGCTATATATACATAGTTCAAGGTTATACAGGCACATGGACATTGCTGTCCTTGTCATGCATGATCATATAGAGTGTGAAGGCATTTCTATTCTTATATTAACTATACAGTGATTATGACTCTGAGCAGTAATAACTATTTTGATTACTTGCTACAGGGAATGTGGTATTCAAGAAAATGTCATGAAATTTATTGCGACATTAAATAACAGTGGCTCTGCGTGTACGGAAAAGGTCAGTGTGTAATGCACTAAGCACATGATATAGTACAGTATACATAATTTTTTCTTGGTGTGATTTTGAATTAAAAGATTTTTTTATGCTTGGATATACATAATATGTAAGTATTGGATGTTTTTTAGGTATGCAATGACTGGAATGGATGGTACTAAAAGTATGGAGTTTGTAGCAGAAAAATAATGGGGACATAGTAGATGAAATCATGCCCTTTATTTAAAGCCATGCATACTTTAAAAAGTTGGGTTTTCCCTCTTGTTACAAGAACAACCTCTTAAGTTGGGCTAAGGATACTATAATAAACTACAACAATATTTGGAAGTGATATTAGCAAGCATTCTTTGAATAATGCAGAACTAAATGTCATTCATTAATGATTCTCAATCTTGTGTTATAATAAATAATCGTGTTAGTAATAGGTTATTCCCTTAGCATTAATGCAAGGTCTAGAGGAGACCTTTAGCGCAAAAATGCAAAATTTTACTTTCACAGAGGACTAAATTTACTCCCAGAAACTTGCTTTAAGGTAGCTCTCTTAAAGAAATATTCAGGTCCCCACTAAGTCCAAAAATGAGAATTCTTCAAGCCATATGTACACCTATCCCCCTAATATTTGTATACTCTATCCCAACTAATATTTGATAAGTGTGTACATCCTATCCCTCTAATATTTGTATACCCTATCCCCCTAATATTTGATAAGTGTGTACACCCTATCCCCCTAATATTTGATAAGTGTGTATACCCTATCCCCCTAATATTCGATAAGTGTGTACATGCACCCTATCCCCGTGATATTATTTGTACACCCTATCCCCATATTGTATACCTTATCCTCTTAGTGTGTACACCCTATCCCCCTAATTTTTGGCTTGTGTGTGATTTATAGAGAGAGTAAAAATGTTGCTGTCAATCATATCTTACATAAGTGTTGATGAGCTGATTTTTAACAGCTCTAAGGATCACACAAACCAAATAATAATTAGGAGAGAGAGACTCTTTGAGATGGCTACATTTTGATACTTTAAGTATCTGGGGATAAGTGTGGCTGAACTAGTTGTCTAAGTTTAAGTTTCTGGGGATAAGTGTGACTGAGCTAGTTGTCCAAGTTTCTTGGGGTAAGTGTAGCTGAGCTAATTATCTGTGAAGGAACACTCTTGTCCTCTCTATAATTATAGATTAATTTCTAAACATTCTGAATTATCTACTATAGGGGGAATATGTTGTGATAGTGTGACAGGATGTATGGGTGTGCTCTGAACTAGCCAGACTGGGTTCTCTTTTTTAACTTTGACCATTCTAGAGATGCAGAGATAAAATTTCTGCCACAACAATGTTACAGTGCAACATTTAGATGTGTATTTCACTTTATTCTCCCACTTCAAGACTTAAGAAATTTCATAATAGTCCAATAGGGGGCTAGCATTTTGTATTGGGCTATGTTTCCCTCAAGATTTCGATTTCTCATTCAAAGTTGTATTTTCTGTAGGTATTTAATGATCCTATTCATGGTCACATAGAGCTTCATCCATTAATGGTTGAGATCATTGATACTCCCCAGTTTCAGAGACTTCGGAATATTAAACAGTTGGGAGGTGGATACTATGTTTTCATGGGAGCTTCTCATAACCGTTTTGAACATTCCATAGGGTGATGATACTATAAAATGTAGCTAGATAGGTCTTCAGATAGAAGCCAGTTAACAATTTTTATGACTAAAATAATTTTTAGCAACAAATTGATGTCCCTTATGAATAATATAAGTATAGACTGTGAAGTGTTTTGTGCCTGCAATACTTTTTGAGGGTCTATATACTTCTATTTATAGGGTTGGATATCTTGCTGGTGAACTTGTGGAAACATTACAAAGGAAGCAACCGGAACTTGATATATCTGAAAGGGATATTTTGTGTGTGAAGATTGCAGGTCTATGTCATGATCTAGGTCAGTTAATCTTGAACTATCCCTGTGAAAGAAAGCTGAGTGTATATTTCATTTGAAAATAAACAATACACAATCTGGCATATTCTGGTCCTTCTTTGCGGAATGATTATACTCTCATTGCTACATATTTATCTTTTGATAAGGTGTGCTGCATGTGGAGTATACAAAACTAAACCTTTCAACTAATTTCTTAGATCAGAATGGCCAGACTATGCCAGTTTTTGTTGTATATACTCGGGATTACAATTCTATGGGAAAAACATTCACCATTAAACTTTATTAGTGCCTATTATTTGCCACTTAGACTTGTATATAATTATATGTAGCAAAACATCTGGCTTAGAAAAAGGCATTAAGTACAATTTCCTTCTGTGCATTCTATAGCTCTGCACCTTAGCTACATTACTCACCTTGCTAATTTTCAAACCAGCCGTTTCTTGCATATGTACATCCAGGTGTGTGTGGGGGGTGGGAGAGGGTGGAGAGAAAAAGTTGGAATGTTTACTCCCTCATAATTAAATAAGAAGTCAGAATTATGTGGTTGGTAATTATAGAGGTCTATATTCAGAAACACCTAGAACTACATAGTCTAATTAAGTACATAATGTGTGGGTTAAAGTTCTCATTATTGAATAGTGGCTTTTGGGGAGAGAGAAGGTTTTAGTCACTGTTTTCACTAGATCCGGTTAATTTCACTGTCACTTTAATTTCACTATTTTCGTGGTAGGTAAAGGGTAGAGAAAATAAAAAACTTCAATATTTATGACAGCATAGTAATCACAATGCATTTTGTGTTGTTGTTTTTTTCTTCCATGGCAGCACAGTTAGGGTTGGATAAAGGTTATTTTTTAAATTTAATACAGACCTCTAAAATTTTTGTAGCTATAGCTAGCTATTATAGCTAACAGCTGTAGCCATTTAAAACACCACATTCAAATATTAACTTTTAACACAAATTACCTAATTAAAATCTCTCCTGCCAGTGAAAATAAAAAACATGAATTGCTTCATAATACAAGATTTTATGAGTACATCGAAAATAAAGAGTCTTGAAAATAACCGGATCTACGGTATTATGTAAAATAAAGTGTCTTGAAAATAACCGGATCTACGGTATTATGTAAAATTATAATTTTTGTAGGTCATGGTCCTTTTTCTCACATGTTTGATTGTCAATTTATTCAAAAGGTGAAGCCTGGAATATCTTGGAAGGTATACATGTTACAGAATATTTCCTTTGTAGTATGTGTAACTTGTCATGTGTTAATCTTACCAGCATGAACAGGGCTCAGTGATGATGTTTGAACACCTTATGGAAGTGAATGAACTTGGGTCTTCTTTTCAACGGTTTCAGCTGGATGAGAGAGATATATTGTTCATTAAAGAACAAATTTATGGTCCAACTGAAATGTGCAGTCAGCAAAATTCAAGTTGGCCATATAAGGGCAGAACTGAAGAAAAAAGTTTTCTCTATGAAATTGTTTCCAATAAGCGAAATGGAATTGATGTAGACAAGTGGGACTACTTTTCCAGAGATTGTCATTGCCTTGGAATTCCTAACAATTTCGACCTGAGAAGATACATGAAGTTTGCAAGAGTAATTGATGTTGATTCTAGAAGGCAGATATGTACAAGAGATAAGGTAATGTAATAATTTTTTTTTAGTTGGGAAAATTGAACAGTTTGTGGTAAAAGCTAATGGTTAAAAGTTTTATTAGTAAATGTACTCACCTTGTAGAATGAACATTAAGATACAACCACTTCTTTAGGTTGATATAGTGATGCTATTGTCAAATCTTTTTTTTTCAGTAACTCTAATGTATTTTGTCTGTCCTTACTCATACCTGTAATATAATATTATGGCTAAAGATGTAAACTCACGTGGAATGTTAAGTTTTTTTCTATGTTCAGTGGATGATAATGATGTAATTTGTGTGGTGGTGGTGGTTGTGTATGGTACAAATGTTTTTATTATGCACTCAATGGCCATCTTTAACTAGCATCCATATCAGGCTACTCACAATTAAATATAGTACACAGAATTATTAACATTCATGCATAAAACTACAGATCTCATCATCACTCCACTATAGAAAAAAATATGATGTATTAGGCAAAATGTTTAGCAAATAAAAACATTTAAAAATACCTGTCACCATGTTCATTCCTCCAGAGTTCACCACCAAAACCTAATCGGTTCAGTCAATTCTTTAGTAACAGTATGTAGATGGAGTATTAGTGTGAGTGGTAAGCACTTGTATGAAGAACTTTGTACTCCAATTACATTGTTTTATGCTGGTTAATTTTTAATACTAAAAATTTCCCTTCTCTAAATACATAATAACTTTGTTATTGGCTCTATGTTACTTTCCTGCACTCCCCCCCATTTTTCTGTATGTATGTATGTATATATCGTGTATGCAGGAGGTGTTGAATCTCTATGAAATGTTTCATACAAGGGCAACTCTACATAGACGAGCATATCAGCATAAGACTGCAAATATCATTGAGTTTATGTAAATTTAAATACTCTAGTTTCATGCAAGTTGGTACAAATATCTCTTGAATGGCCTCCTAAATATTGTCTTTTACATGAAAGCTTTGATACATTTAGACATTAAATGGGTAAGTATGTAGCACATCATTTGATTTACAATGGCAATATTTAGTCACAGACACACAATCTTGTACAGTCCATCAAACCTGTGTCATGTTGTTCACATGTAAAGATTATAGTTAAGCTGCTATGCACTGCCATAACTCACAAGACCCTAGAAGAATAAATGTGCATAAGTGTGCTCACAAAGTGTGGGAATAATTTGATGCTCCAAAGGATTAGCCCAACAACTGTTTGTATATAATAATAATAATAACTGTTATTAGGTTATTAGGGTATTGAAGAATGTTTCTAGAGTATATATAGTTATAGTATTATGATGTATTTTGTTGATTCAGGATTACTGAAGCATTAATAAAGGCTGATGAACACTTGTTAATTCCTGGGGAGAATGGGTAAGCTGAATATACAACTGATAAACACATGTTGATTCTGGGTGGGGGAGATGGGAGGAAATACACAACAGCAAGCCTTAAGTAATGAGAATGTTGTGCTCCTTGGGTTCAAAGTGCATCAGCATGTCAACAGTTATATTACAGTGAAAAGTGTGTTGGTATGCTTTATAATTGTAACTGTGTGGTTTATGATTATTATTCTATTGGAAATGGAGTCTATAAAGAAAATGATAATTTTCAACCAATGAATATATTTCCCATTAAGTCTGAGGATAAAGAATTTTGTATATCTTTCACTCTACAGGTTAACTAAAATGTCTGATGCAATATATGACCCATATGCTTATACACGTCTCACGGATTCTGTGTTTCAACAGATTATAATGTCCAATGATCCAAATTTACAAGAAGTAAGTGCAAATATTCTGTCTACTAGTGCTGTTTTGGGTACTAAATCCATTCCATGTGGACTCAAAGTGTAGAGAATTGAAAGATTCACTGGAAATAGTTTCATGTGACAGGATTGGACTACATTGTTTTGTACGATCACATTCTGGGCAATTTTCCTAGTATGATGCTACTTCCTTCTAACTGTATTGGTTTTGTAAGCAGTGATTCATGCTGGAAAAATAAACTTTATTTATTAAAATGGGAAACAGCACAAATAAGTATGAAGATGCTTATAACAAAAACTTTAAATAGTGGACACAAATAAAATAAACAGTTCGATTGGTCAGAAGCTACCTATAATAATTCTGTGATTGGTCATAAGTAATACTAACTGATACTAACTGATCCCTAATGCTAATAGCATTAGGGATCTACAGTATTTAGAGACTGAAAGGCCCTAGGTCTTAGGTGTTTATAATCTAGAAGCCTCTGGTTAGTCACTAGTGTGTCAATGATAGAAACTCATGAATCATCAATGGGTAAAACCATCATTAATAAAGGTACACTATTTCAAACTAGCTTGTCTTTTAATTTTCTCATTTGAAGTTTTCCTCAGATCAGAATATGCAGCATAAAAACTATAACTATTTGTACTATAATAATAGCTTCATGAGCACGAAAAGTTCACAGGGGGGATGGGAAGGACACCAGAGACCATGCTATTTCTCCATTCAAATAAAAAAAAAAAATACTTGCATTAGGACTGGAAAATTTCAGGGCAAAAATTTCATGAACAAGTTTATTTTACTAGTAATTATATTCACTAGTGGATAGTACAAAAACTATAATATCTGTCTACTTGTCTCAATTTTACTGTGCTCTTGGCTCAATGTTTGTTATATTCATCTTTATTGTTTATATCAACTTCAGTCTCAAGACATCCTTCTCAATGTGGAAAGACGGCGGTTATACAAGTTCATTGGTCAAACTCAGTGCACAAATGATGACATGCTGAAGGTGTGCAATGATGCTACTTTTTCGTTTATTAAAATAGTCTAAACATGTTAGGAGGGAAATACTGATGTTATAGCAAAAGAGATAATAGATTCTTTTAATGAGGATGAACTTGATGAACTTCCAAAATTGACTGCGAAGGACTTGGTAGTGGAAGTAAGATACTAATAACTAATAATTCTATCATGTAAAACATGTCCTTTTTCCTCCAGATAGTCACATTTGACTATGGAATGAAAGATGAAGATCCTATATCACATATGCGATTTTATGATAAGGATGATCTAACAAGAGCTGTTGAAGTTCAAGGGGATCAAGTTTCTCAAATGTTACCACAAAAATTCAAGGAACAAACTATCCGAATGTACATTAAACGTATGGATCATGAAGGAATATTAGCCGCCAGAAAGTAAGACTCTTTATTATCTTAATGAGGAATTAATGTGATGTAATGATGCATATTTTTACTCTACTCCTTTGTAGATATTTTTTGTGTTGGTGTCAAAAGTATCATGCATGTGTAACTCCAAAAGTGAGTTAGGAGTGAATATTAGTAATCTTTCGTCCAGAATATCAGTATTTTAATATTTATGCGAAGGGTGCTAATCTCTACAAGGACACTAAAGAAGAGAGTTTTAACAAGTATGCCACTCCCATTAAAGGTACAATTAATAAAAAAGAAATTGTTTCTGAAGCAAAAAAGAAAATAACTTTCTGCTGATCAGCAGTGCTGTATAAAGTTGTTTTTTGTGTATGAACAAGTTTTGTGATTGAATTTCTTTAATGATTATGAGATTAACATGTTAAATTTATAAATTAGTTGAATCTCAAGTGTGATATGCACCATAATAATTCTGGTCTCCTCACAAAAAATGACTGTTGATTTAAAGTACATTCAGGCTATGTTCATATAAATGGTCTACCATAGGTACGTGATTACATTTGTGCTCAGTACAAGTTAATAACTTAGTTTCAATAATTGATTCAAGCAGTCATTATTTATCGTAGAAGTGGAATATATTTCATATTTATCTATCAAGATAGTTAATAAATTTGTTACTTCACATGAGGTAATAGGAGGGAATCATCAATAATTAAGCTACTTATGCAATTTACTGAAGTGTATTATTACCAAGTTATAATCGTAATCCTGTTATACGACCATGAAAACTTCACTCAAATATCATGCTAGGAGGGCGACACATAGGTAAAAGTAGTGAAACATTTTGAGCAGTAGATGTTTAGTGTACATATTTAGCATCAAGTACTAGGTAGGGTCCCTACAGTTATATTGAGGGCCTCTGTAGAGAGGAGCTTAGTGATCTGATACTCCAAGGAAAACAATAACAGGACCAATAATGATATTAGGAGAGGTTATAATTAATAGAGCTTATAGAGAATAATGTTTTGGTCTCATGGAGCTAGATCAAACTTTGAAAAACGATCTTCAGAAAAGAATGAAGCACGAACAACACGCCCACCAAAATACCGTCCATTCAAATCAATCACAGCTAAAAAATATTTAAAAATACATAAACAGTATAGGGATTGAAATTCTAATTGAGATACCTTTAATAGCTGATTCCAATCTGGTAAATGCAACAAATATTCTGACGGCTTCATCATCAGGAGCACCCTGTGGTATCTGATAATAGATAAAGCATTACTCCAGGACCATAAATATAATCCATAAGTAAAGTTCTATGTGCTACTTGACGTATCTCCCTCCACATGAGGGAGAGAGTAGAGTATAATAAAAAGCATCTTTAGTAAGTTGATCAATCATAGCTTGAAGTGTTACTTTCAGGACTGTCACATGATTACTAGAATGTGCTCAAGCTACGACTGGTCTGCTTGCAACAAGGTAGGTCCATATACCAAGGTGCAATGATGTAACCCCAGTCTCCAAATTTTCCAGAGTGATAATAGTGAAACCTATATATAGCAACAACCCTGGACTGGTCTACTAGGAAGGTGGTCTCTATATGGAGGCCTATATCAATGGTATTAAGTACTTATTGGGACATGGCTAAATGGGCTAATAGAGGAGTGCACCTATTTTGGGGTTGTCTGATTAGAACTTACCTCATATATGACACACTTGTCCACTTCACCATACTTGCTACACTCTTCTGCAGTTTCTGGTTCTAGATCCTCATCAACCTCACCTGGTCCTACCATATTCTATAAGAATAAGCACATATTATTGAAGCCAAATACAATAAATCATCACACCTGTAACAGTACAATTTTTGTTGGATTTTTCATAATATCTGCCATGGATTGTACTTTCCGTTTGTCTTGTTCCATTTGCTCCTCTGAAAAAATAGTTGCAAAATGAGGAAGTAAGATTTCTGTTACACCACTAACCAATCTCAGCAGAAGCATTGACAATCTTTCCACCTCTTTTGCTAGTTTTCTCTACAGAAAGTGCAGTACTGATCCCTTGGGATGTCTTACCAAGACCTGCAGTGCACAATGAAAATGAGTAGATTTCCAGCAGATTTATAGCCAGTCACCTTGCCCTTCTTCCCATCCATACTTTGACATAATTTTAGATGCAACAGCACCACTATAATAATAGTAAAAAATGAGATTATGATAAATTATGACTGAAACATACAATTTTGGTTTAGCAAATGGGTTAGCTTTTTGAGCCTTTTTCCTGCTCAGTTCTTCCAATGCAGACTGAACAACTACAAATCAAAAACTGTAAGAAATTGTTTTCATTAAACTCTCTGGTGGTTACCTGTCTTTTCTTCATTTTTTTTACTTTCTTGATTAGATAAAATTGAGGGAGGAGGTATAGCTGCAGCCATATCTGTATGAATGGGCATTAGTTGTTACATATAATTATTATAGTAATAGTAGCTAACCTTTCCTTCTATTTCTATTATAAGACCTATCTTCATCACTGCCACTGCTACTGCCATCAGATCTCCTTCTCCGACGATTCCTACGTTCGTGCTCACGTTCCTCCCTTCGTCGCTTACGCTAAATTAAATCTGCATTAAACATAATATCTTGAATGCAGATATTATCTTACTTCTTCCTCTCTGATTCTATCATGTTCTTCTCTTCTTTCACGTATCACCTTTTCATAACTATTTGGAAGCATGGGATTGTACTCATCTTCAATTTCAATAGCTAAATCATCATCAAACAAATCTTGTCCATCAAGTTCTGAATGAATCACAATTCCAGTCTGCTTCAGCTAGTAATACACACAAAATATTCAAAGTTCCACAGCACCTCTTGAAACAGCTATATTCATGACGTGATAATTTGACATTACCACATCTTTTTTACTCTAAGTCCCTTTCAGTCCCCAAGATATTAAATGCAATGGTCTATTGTACTGTTTTGTTCCAATATTTATCATATGCCTAAATTGGACAAAATAAGGCAACACCCTGCTCCCCAGGAACCAAAATCCAATCTTTACACACTACTGTGTGTTTTGTGTGATATTCTGAACTGAACTGCACAAACCTTATCAATCTGAGGTTCCAAAACTGCTGAAGAAAGCTGAGGTCTAGGTTTCTAAAGAGCCAAACAACTTAACTCACATTAATCCTTATGTTTGTGATAACAGAACCTGCAGCTTTTTTCTGGAGGCTTTCTTGTTTCTCTGCAGTTGAGAGGCCATTAACTTGAAACCAGAAGACCAGCCACCTTCAACTGTAAGAAAAAAATACGTGTATTAATTACTGTTTGAATGAAATGAGGTGTATTCACTGGTTCTCAATATTCACTGGTTCTCAATACAGCGCTATATTCACTGGTTCTCAATATAGTGCTATATTCACTGGTTCTCAATAATGTGCTATATCATTGTAGAGAACTTGCAGGAGGTATGGTTTGTGATTTCGGATACTATATAAACTAGCTACAATGTTTGTGTCATAACTCATATGATGAGAGCTACCTACCTAATATTTGTCACTATACATTGTGCATTTGGAACTTATAACTGTAAGAAAATTAATTTTTATAACTGGCTATTTCAAGAGGAAGAATGTGTGCACTTTGTGAACATGAGACTGATGTGTTGTCAAATCTCAAGAAGATGATGGGGACGAGGGGGAATAATAAGTTAATATTATGAAATGCCAAAATTATAACTTAGAGTAATATAGATCAAACCAGTCAGTCAATGCCATTGACATCAATACAAAAACACTGATGGAAGTTACATCTATAATTATTCTTAAAATTCATTCTTTCAAGCAGAGAAGTCATTTGAATGCTAATGCATTTGTAAAGATGTTAATGCATAATGCACACAAGTCACATTTTTGCAACAAATATGCTGTTTTGCATGATTTCAGGGCCTTGATACTTATGACTAGTGCTCCTTGAAACAGTAGTACTATTACATGGTCCTTGAAACAGTAGTACTATTACATGGTCCTTGAAACAGTAGTACATTACATGGTCAGTAATTTCAGGTGTCTATTTTACCCTAAACTTGTGCTACATAACTGCATAACTATTACTGGTATCACATTTATTTTGAAAGTATTGGTGTACAAAATGTGACTAATAAATTGAAGTATAAATGCTGTTAAAGTATTGAAAAAGAATGAAAGGGGTCTGCCCAGAAATGAGTTCATACAGAGTGGAACCTCAAATCACGGGGAATAATAACACATTCACACAGTACACCGTGTGTGTATACTAAGTGTGAATGATTCGAGTCAGATAATGACATTTGTAAAAATTACACAAATGAAGAAATCATAGATACATATTATTAAGAGTAGACATACCAATGAAGACTCTTAAAATGGAGAAAGATATCCACAAAACTGCTACAGAAATTTTTGCTAAATTTTATATCAAGTATTTAGAACAGTTACCAGATATAGAAAATAATTAATGTTACTATATGCAACAGCAAAAGATATCTCTTATTTCTAGTTACATGATATGCCATGCTTTGTTGTTGCATATGCTATGCTGTGAATTTAAAGGTGTATTACAAAAAAACTGTCAATTACCCAACCATTTTACTTAGTTGAACACCCTTTGGTCCCAAAGTGTTTGAGTAAGTGAGGCTCTGCTGTAATTAAATCCAAATCCAGAACATCAAGAATCTATCCTTTCTCTCGTCCTCACATCCCCACCATTAATTTATCTCTATTTCCCCTCAACTTATCTGATTTCTAGCAGCAAATGCAAAGTGTGTAATGGACACGAATTATGTGGTACCTCCACTTCTGTTAAAGCACAACACACTGAGTAAATGGCTATAATTATAGTCATCTGCAGTTGGTAGGTTCTCAAGATATCGTCTCTCAATCATGATAATAAAGAGTGGAAGTAAAGAATAACACTACAGGTATGCACATCGTAACATTTGCTATTAGCACATTTCAGCAAAACGTCAACCTGTACCACACAACTGGATCAGCACACTTCCCAGAACACTGGTAGACTTAAGTTTTCATTGGAAGATACTGCTCTACTAAAAAGTGAAGGAGAAACTTTCATTTGGCTGTTCCTTTAAAATTAGAATAGCACTGCCAATAACCACTCATGGAACCACTGCAAATAACCATCACTCAACCCCCTATGCTCATGGAACCCTTGCAAATAACCATCACTCAACCCCTATGCTTACCAAGCCTCATGGAACCCTTGCAAATAACCATCACTCAAACCCCTATGCTGACTGGACCACTACAAATAACCATTCAAATCTCTATGCTGACTGAACCACTACAAATAACCACTCAAATCTTGACCAGGCCTTGTGGGACAGTCAGAATTTAGAGTTAGTTTTAGTTGCTTATTCTTGAGCCAAGAATAGATCCACAAATAACTTAAATCTGATAGCTGCTACATGTCAGCATTTATGTGGCAAATTTGTGCACAAACATGTATAACACTGCTATTACTGTATTTGCAGGAGTCAGATATACCCCAAATATCTGAGGATCAAAGATAAATCTAGATGTTATAGTTGCTGTACACCAGTACATGTAGCTAGCTGTACATGTAGCTAGCTATGTGTACAGTACACAGCTCATACCCCAAGGAATACCTGATTCATTCCCATCATCTTCCTTTACTACTTTTTCGGTAATTTCTGGAATCGGAGCAGTTTCCACAGATAAGCCATCATAGAGTGACATCTTCAGAGAGAGAAAAGATACTAGTAGATTATGGTAAGGTATCGTCGAGTAGTGGCGCGTGCCTTACCATGATGGCTAGATAGCTAAGGGGAGCGATGATGCTAGGATGTCCGTCAATATTGTCAGACTTCTACATAAAAGACAGGTACTTTAGTTAGCTAAATATACTAAGTAGCCACATGTAAGACGAGTAAGGTATAATCTGGTAGGGCAGACTCTAAACTCAAGTCCATGACCTACCCTACAACTGTAAGTGAATTACACAAGTCAATGAATGTATATTTTGATTACCACACAACCTTAACTAGAGGAATGCACAACATTGTGGGGGTGAGCATGTGTGGAAAGGATAGTCACACACCAAAAGCCCTTAAAAGAGAAGGTAACATGCACCAACCACCATAAATTATGGTTATAATACTAGAAGAATGTGTAGGGTTGAGTAGTTTCAGAAGTACCAGAATGTATGTATGTAGGAAACAAATACAACCCTTTTTGTTTGCACCAACTCCTAGTGTGGGGCTTACTCCCAATGGTAGTAATTTGTAACTCCAAAAGTGGGTGTGGTTAACAATGGCTTCATTTTTGGTTTGTTAATGCATGCCAATACCATATACTCTAGTCAAAAATTTGTCAAGATAGTGGATTTTTATGTATAAATATGAAACTTAGCATCATCTTTTATTAAAGAAATAAGTGAAGCCACTTCAAATTTGACCTTTGGAAATCTCTAGGTTTTAATTACTTCAATAATGTTAATGGTCATACATTTAAAAATGGTAGCTCCTAGCCATGAACTTTGTCATTGTATTTTTTCACAATCAGTGTCCGCGAAGTTTCTATACATTGTTGAAAAAGTGTGTGCAGGAAATGTTACATCCCAAACAATAGTGCAACATGTGGTCATGTGGCCATAGCTCTTGTGATACCGTCCACAAAGAACTCGGAATTTATATTCATAATGTGTTTACAGTAGTATTAATATTGACTTATGCTTTATCCCCTTCTAGAGAAATAAAAGTAAGAGTATTGAGCAAATTAACTTAGAATGTGTATGAGTGATAGTTTGAAACACTCCAATCTAAATTGAAGCTAGTGAAGCATTTACAATAAAATATTTCAGTATCTATCAGAAATATGTTTACAAATTGCCCTCATTTCACTTCACCTTATAGACCATTATGACAGCAACTAAATGGTAGCTAAGTGGGGTATGATAGAGCTCACTACTAGAGGTCTATGCAAGGGAGAGGTGTAGTGATTCTTTGTAAGGATTTACTGAGAGAGTGTGGGAGCATTTTCACTTCAACTCTACCTGAATACCTTAATGCATAGCTTGACTTTCAAAATAGTGAGTGGAAATAATTGATGTATATCCCTTGGAACTAAAATGCTATTCTACAATATATAAAGTGAATGAATGTTTCTATTTGCTTCTGCTTCTGTGAAGCTATATAATATGTGTTATAGAGCAGGATAATTTTGTGGTCATTAGGTTATGTGCCTATTATTCTTGTCAACTTGAGATATCTGTTTGGAACAACACACCACATTGTCCTAGACCTTTTCAAAGTTTTCAAGCACACATTGAAATTTCCTCCTACCAAGTTTTTTTTGCCTAAAAATGAAGTGCACTTTTAAAAAACCACATATCTCTGCTGTGGTGCAGAGTTAAGAAAAATGGTCTCAGTTAAAATTTTAAATTTGCTCATTGAAGCCACAAATTTCGTTTTATTATCGCGCAAGATTTTTTTCTTATCTCTTGATACACAAAAGGAATCCTATTGATCACATTTTATTACAAACCGATTGCTAGTATTCATAAATATGATTACAGATACAAAACACATCATGAAAATAATGTACTTGTCTCGAATATTGTCAAAGGATGGAGAATGCCATTTGGCGAAGCAATCTCTCTCACAAATAAAACTAAGAAAAACTTTGCAATAATTGTCATCAAGTCTGTACTCTCAGAAAATGATAGATCCAAACATGACCATAAAATAGACTTGATATGTGAGGCTGCTTCTGTCTCCTTGCCCACTTCTCCTTCATGCAGTTGGCCAATCAAGCATGTACCTCAAAGGTTTTCCTACTACAAATCAGAGGAAGAAAGTACTGTGTTGTGTGTAAATCTAACAGGATGACCTTCTTTGAACAAAATGTAAGCTTTGGTCACACTTATGTTGACACAATGAGTTTTCCAATATTTGTGCATGGCTTGATAATATTGAAGTAACTGATCAGACAAGTCAACCTCTCCCTTAAATTTGTTGTAGTTATACACAGAATTGGGACAAGAAACCAATACTTCCTCACAGCCTCCAGTAGGCTTTTTTATGCCTTATTATTGATGTGACCAGTGCGTATAGTAGATACAGTAACTATATACAACCTTTGTGCCCTTCCACAAATTATATACTAGTGGTCCATCCCAAATCCACACACCATAGCCTCTTTGATAGGTAGTTGCAGCCATTTTTTTCCTTCTGGACAGAAAGATTAGATGTGCAACTGGTGCATGTGGTATTCAATGTCCCCACAGCACCATATCCTTTTGTAATCAAGTCTTGAAACAAGGTTGAGGAGGAATAAAAATTATCAGTGTATACCTGCTCATCCTTTCCCCATAAGTAAATAACTTTGGAGCTCACAACTTCTGTATTTCCATGATAAACTTTAAATGCCAATGTGTACCCACAAGTGGAATCAGTACAGATTCTCGAATACAAAATTCAGTATTCCAACAGAAAATTTTCAATGATTTCATGTCAGTTTCAGTATTTTCTGATTATAAAAAGAAAGAAAAAAGTAAAAAGTTTACATTTTCACATAGCTCAGGATATAGCCTTGTCCAATAAGCTTGTTTCGAAGAGTGATTGTTCACAGCACATGAGTATTGCAACTAAAGCAGAAATTGTTTCATGTATCTTTTTATCCCTCTAACCAAACTGAATAGTCTTTCACTGTCTGCATTGCTGGAAGGAATTGAAAGCAAGTGTAGAGCTAATGTAGCCAAATTGATGTATATATAATCATCCATTGGAGATTTCATACTCTTGACATCTAGCAAAAATCTAACAGCATCTTTTTCTGATGTGTTCACAACTGAATGTACTGTGAACTCCTGAAACTCTTGTTTGACAGCAGTTTTATCAGGAAAGATTTCCTGAATTTTATCAAAAGCAGTTAAAGGAATGTTCTGACATTGAGTAGGGTCAAGAAGTTCAGTATGTGGAGCATATCAGACTTGAAGTCAAATTTATTGACCAGTTTCCTCACAAATGTCTGCATAAAACAGACTCTCCTTCATTTTCTTCTAGGTATAACAACAAGGCTGACATATCATCACCAATGAACATTTCTTCCTAAGGAATCCTCATGGAGGAAAGGTGTGTAAATCACTTAAGTGCAAAACTCCAATTTTATTTCTTAGCAGTTTGAGGTATCTATGTATAGTGTCTATAGTCATATCTCAGCTTGGATACTATTTGTTATTATACCACTAGAAAGCTCTCTGAATGACCAATATTTAGGTACTAAAAGCATTCTTGGAAGTTACAAGATACCTTGAAGAAAATGATGATGAGCAAATCACAATCAATGATCTCATTGACCTCAAGAAACAGAAACTAGCAGACACTAAATTAATATGGAGCATAATTATACATGGAGAAGCTTCAAAAACACTTTGATGAGAGAATAGTCAAAACTGAGATAATGACAAATACCAACAGCAGAGAATAACATTCAGTATGTCCTTGATGGTGGTGGGGCACTTCTGGTCCTGGGGCACTTCTGGTCCTGTGGATCAACATAATAGAGACATCTGCCACCAGTACACAGAATATGTAGCAAGAAAGTACAGGAATGTTATAGTTGTGTCTGATGGCTATGAGAGTACTAACACATAGACATGACACACCAGAGACAGTTAAAAGGAAAGGCATGTGCAACTGACCACCAATAACACTGTACTAGTTGGTGATGACACTGACCTCATTGTCTTACTCTCTGCTACCATGCAAGCCTGGAATCTCACAACCTCTTCTTTCATCCTGATCCAAAGAAGAACACAAAGAAGCCTCACATCTGGAATATGAAGGCATAGATCTTATAGACTACAAACCCAGGATTGGAAACGTGGTCACGTGTGCCCATAGTAACAGTTTATTGTGGTTATACACTCCTCATTATGGTTACCACAAACTTGCCAAAAACGAACTCTTTCCTTTGATGTTCTGGGGTAAGATTACCAGTGCTATACCATAGCTGTTATCTAGACTATTGTTCCTGCAAAATAAAGTGCTTGGCAACTGAAGTGCACCTATGCAAGTCCTTACCTTGCAAATCTTGTTTTGTACATGTATCTTTCCTCCTGTCAACTTAATTATGTAACTGTTTGTTGGAAAGCTTGGAGTTCTCCTTGCCATATGCCGTCATGCCATCAATGGGGTGGATATTATTTGTATGTAGGACCTTTTATTGTTTGCTTGTATTTGGCAGGTTCATCTTTCTGTAACTTTTCTGAACCTGTCCAGTAGTTCTTAGCTCCATTTGCATATTGTGCATCTATACTAATGGTCTTTTGTTCATGCCGTGGAGTTGTGTTCATTTATTACATTTGAAGTAGCATGCAGTATTAATTGTATGAATGGAAGATCAACTTGTGGAAGGATACAGCAATGCTTGTACTTTATAAGCTAAGGATGCACAATGGTGACCCACAGGTTTACATTTCTGTCTGGATTATGCCTAACTATTCATGGGAAGTGAAATTGTGCGGCAAACCTGTTACTTTATAGCATGGCCCAAGTTTCTCTGTACTGAGCAAATGTTGGTGAATGGCTAGCCTTTTAGAATACAGTAGCAAGATTTGTGCAGGCAATATGACGATTTCTCACAGTTGCTGCTTCTAGGGGAGGAAAATTTTACAATTGGGCCAGTGAGTAACTAGCTAGCCATTATGATCCATTGTAATCATTGTCATGTATCACTGCATGTGCAGACACTGAAATAGTAGCTTATGTGGATGAAACCACTCTCACTCCTACAGTAAGGCATAGCAAATGTGAGCTTCTTGTGCAGCAGGGAAAACGAGCATACAATTATTGCTCACTTTACAGGAACTCTCTACAATCTATTGTGTCCCAGCAAAAAGCCAGTTCATCACGTACTGACTCAGCAAGCCATGTTAACTACAGGTCAGCTATCACATCACACACGCAGGCCTTTTTTTACCGTAGTGTCCTCATGATAGTTTTCCTGGTTGCACATGGAGTTAGTACCCAAGCTTTATACACTATTGCAGATACCTAACAGACACTGAAATGAATAAAAGACTCCATCACCTCCACCAGAGTGTCAGGTCTGCAGGTAGGAAGGTTGAGGCATTGAAGAAGAAGCTTGAAGAATCAGCTGTTCATGAAATCACACTGGATTTAGTCACTGACCAGGACATCAGGGACATCATGAGAGAGCATTCTCAGTCAATTGCCACCAGTCACCTGCCCAACACATTTCAAAGAGTGTTCTGGGACCAGCAGATGAAAGCTGCTTTTAACAATCCACGACAAATGAGATGGCATCCCGCCATGATCAAATGGTGCATCTATTTGTGCCACCGCTCAAGTGGGGCTTATGAGACAATGAGAAAGAGTGGCGGCATCCACCTCCCATCTCAAAGAACTCTCAGGGATTATACAGGCAGTTGTGTTGGCTTCTCAAAAGAAGTTGATGAAATGTTCTCACATAGCTAAGTGCCCTGAACATGAGAAGTATGTGGTTGTGATCTTTGATGAAATGCACATTTGTGCAGACCTGGTGTACAATAAACACAATGGGGAGCTGGTGGGTTTCTGTAATCTTGGAGAAATCAACAATTGCTTGCTTGAGGTGGAGAAGTCAGTAGAAGAAAATAATCCCGAACCAGTTCTGGCAAAGTCAATGCTTGTGTTTATGGGGAGGGGACTATGTGGGCCTTTGAAGTTCCCCTACAATCAGTTTTCTACCAAAGATATCACGGGTCATCTGCTCTTCAATCCATTTTGGGACGTCGTATATCATCTTGAAAGATGTGACTTCAGAGTGATTGTAGCCACTGTGGATGGTGCTACCCCAAATCGAGCCTTTCTTTGGATTCATTTCCTGTCCAAGAGAAAGGCTGCTAAAAACTAAGAATACAGAGTACCTAGTCCTTTTACTGAGGAAGACAGGTTCATTTACTTCTTTTCAGACCCCCCTCACACAATTAGAAATTGTATGGCTACTACCAAGCGACAGTTGTGGTTAAGTTTGGATTAGCTAGTATGCAAGCCTGTCTGATTTTTGTGAGGGAGTCATGTTGACCCATCCCACTTGTATTTTACAGTGTGAGGGTGAGGAGATATCATGGAGGCACCTGATTAGCTTGTACTACAGGAACAATGGGTCTTCTCATGATCAACTCTCTCTAGTACCCAAACTCAAATACGAACATGTGTACCTCAACTCCTTTAGTAAGATGAGGGTTGATCTTGCTGCACAGGTAGCTCCTCAAGCCATGCTGCTATTGACAACGTAAAGGTGAATTGGTCACTTGCAAAGGAGTACCCATGTCTAAGTGTGTACCAGAATAACGTGTCTACCAGAATAACGTGTCTGCTGGCATAAATCCACTCTTGGGAAAGGGCTATGACAATGTAGATGACCTGAATAGAGAAATTTCGAAGGTGTTGTAGTTTGTGTATGATACCTCCATGAAGTCCCAGGACAACAGTGAGGAGGAAATAGTCAGCGATGAGCCATTGGCCAAGCGGAGGAGACAATCCAAAAAGAAAACTTAAACTCTAACTACACAATATCTCATTGCTTAGTACAGTACAGGACTACACAATATCTCATTACATGGCATAATATTACGGGAGTGGGAAGACCAAACAATAAAGATAATACCTCTCTGGGGAAAGGAGACAAGTGATATTACATAATACTTTCTTAGTTAGATGTCTTTAGTTGTGGAAGTGGATTGATCGGTTTTCGGGGTACTGGTACCTTCTATAAGTTTTACGTAGTGACTTTGATTTCTTTGTTGTCTTTTTGTTCTCCTTCTTGTAGTCCTCCACGAAAGACCTGGCAATAAATGGTCTCTAATAGTAATGTAAAGCATCTTAAAAAGGATGTTAGCTTCTTCATTTTCCACCCCCTCCATGAGGTTATACCATGAATAAGTGACTTATTCATCGTGACATATAAGATGAGTCAGTCTCTCCTTAGTTTCAGGGTTAATATTTTTTTACATTATCTTTATGAAAGATTCTATATACTAGCATTTCCATGCAGTGAAAAATTCAAATGCTTCATTGCTCACTTTAAGCAGTCCTCCCCTGTCGACCATGGTGGTCCATAAGCTAGAGTCTGAATAACTGTTGTCAGCAGCTAGATCATGTATTGCTATGAGAAGTTTGTTCTTTAAAGGATGCTTATTTTTTATCACTTTTTTACGTATACTGTGACATACATTGCCAGCTAAGTATCTCAAAACATTCATGTCCTTGTATGAAAGGGGAGGTACGTCTATCTCACCATCTCGAGGACTGGAACTGTAGTACTCTTCTACTAAAAAAATTTTGAATAGTTTATTGCCTACGTATTGGTAAAATATGGGACTTGCTATAGAACCTGTTCCTGCCAAAGTAAACTGTCTCCACAGTGCTTTGTAGTCATTTGCTATTCTTAGCTAATGATATTTCATCCACATTTTTTCTTGCTGGTACTCAGTTCGCTGGTACTTTGATGTCAAACACTTAATAAACATTGTGGGAAAAATTACTGTGTACTTTTTTATTCGCTTCGTTGTTTAAGAATACATTCATTGCAGTAGCTGTACTCACTGCGGCAGAGGAAAATGTCAATGGAATGGCAAACGAATCATCAGAAATGATGGACATGATTACTTTTCAGACCATCTTGAGAAATCACCTAAAATCATGCAAATAGATAGCAGCTCAATATTTTGTTAGCTATATGCTAGCTAGCTAGTAGAAATAGCTCACCCTTTAAGGATTCAAACTTTGCCTCTGTCACTCTGGAAATAGGTTCATTTCATCATTTGCAGCATCATTTTCATTTATCACATCATCAGAAGATGTGGAGCTAGAAAGAACTCTGCAGTGTACATTAGAACCCTCTGCATGTTGTGGTTGGCTTTGAGTTCGTTGTGGTCGAGCTTCTACTGCTGCCTCATTAGTGACTACACCTACAGAAAGGATGGAGCTGGATAGCACTGTACAAAGCACAGTAGAACAGCGACCGTAGGCTGCACAATAACAGCTGAAGTACCAAGGGAGTTAATAGTCATGCTGAAAGACCAAAACAAGCAGCTGACAAAAAAATGCACCCTTTTCTCTCTTAGTAGCACAAGCAGGTGTAATGAGAAGTCCTCAGGGAGTTTTAATTGCTTTTTCAATCCTGGGTACATAGTCTATAAGATCTATGATCAAGGCCACAAAGCAAATGCTTGATCCAGATATCTGCAACCACATTAAATACTTCTTGCTTGTGTGACACAAAATCTCTTCTTTAAAGAATCAGAATGTGGACTTCCCTCATGAAGTTCAAAGCAAGCAGTACATTCCGTGAGCAGACAAAGGTGTTTAGTACGTACTAATTCAGCCTCCATGTGTGATGTAATAGATGCAGGAGAGAAAGCACTGATAATTGTCTATAACAAAAAGTTACTGACACACTGGATTTCCTCCGACATCAATGATTCTGTGAGAAGGTGGCTTCAAAGAGCTCTCATGTTAAACTACAGGCCTTACCACCAACATCAGCAGCAGCAATGTACCACGGTCTTCAGGTCTTCATGTGAACCTTCAAGTCCAAGAATGGAAAGGATCTGCATTTGGACTTCATCCAATGGGCTGGGGTGTGAGAGGGTTTATAAATCACTGCCTCTGCTCCTGAACATCTGCTGCAGTAATCAGATGCATCCTGAGATGCTCATTCAAGAGGCACGATTAGTCTTGTAGTGAGGATGCTTGTCTATCATTAAAACTGTTAGAAAGAATGGAAAATACACACACTGCTACTGCTGCTGAAGGTTGTAGAAGCAGCAACATCTTGCAAGCATTTGACCAATTGGGCTGATCAGGAAATTCTGGGTTCAAAAGAAGTAGCTGCACCTTTACTTCTCTTTACTCCCTTACATGGATTGGTCTGAACCTTTCTTTTACATGCTAAATCAGATTCTATTGGGCATTTCAATCTATCCAGGAGGCAAACAACAGGTTCTTCTTGCTCTTAAACCGGAATAATATCTTCAGAAGCCATTGCTACTATAGAACATGCAAGGCATAGACAAACAGCTGCCAGTAGTGCAAGTGCCTAAATTACTTACTACATGTAAACATTGTCACCATATTATATTATGTATGTTGTCCAATATCCATCCCTGCTAGATGGGTTCAACAAACAATAGTCAGCCAATTCAGCTACCAAAATTTCCAATTATTCTAGAGTTATTCATTATGCTTCAAAGGTCTATTAATGCCTGAATAATAATAGTAGGGTCTAATATTGACACATTTAAGTACCGTAGATCTGGTTAATTTCACTGTCACTTTAATTTTGCTATTTTTGCGGTAGGTAAAGGGAAGAAAAAATAAAAAACTTCAATAATACACGTACATAGAAATTACCTAATTGATATCCCTCCCCCTCAATGAAAATAAAGAACACGAATTGCTTCATAATACAAGAATTTATGACATCAGTGAAAATAAAGTGCCTTGAAAATAACTGGATCTACGGTAGTCAAACAATGATACTTGCCATGATACCCTAAAGTATGACACCCAAAAATACATTGTCATAACTTGTCCACACTTTGTCTTAGAGTGTTTGGTGCCTTGCCAAGCAGTACTTGTCCACAAAGTGCTTAACAAGAGAGGTGGACAGTTTGATGACTTCATATATTTGAGAGCTCTAGGAATAATCAAGACTAGCTAATTTGGGTATTGACGTGTATGAGACTGCAGGTTACAGCTAAGTAATTTACGGGGTCACAGCAATTTTAAAGTGTTCTAAATAATAGACAATCTAGCAATATCTGAGAGATTTTAGTAAGATTTTTTTGCTGGGTGGTGCCTTGCTAAGCAGTGCTAAGTGAGAGTTGGATGACTTCATATATTCTTGTCATGTCACTTTGATTTCTGTTCAAATAAGACTTATCAGTAGCAAGATCTTGATAAGTCCTAACAGGTTTAAATTGAATGATCTTATGTCTTAGAGAATCTTTCATTGAGGAGATAATAAGGGGGAAATCTGTTGAGTTTACTTTTGTGGTTGCAGTTTGTGTGAGGTTATTTGACATAATGACTGTACTATTAAATAATCTATACTAGTCAAATCAGCAGAGTTCTTTCTGATCACTTGTGCTTTTATAAAATATGTTAAAGTAAATGCTCACTAGCTGCATGAAGCTTATAAATTGTAGATGTGCTAGATATTTGAAAATCTTGTTATACATTATAGTAATGTATTATAAGAAATTTGATCACACTTAGAAGCTATTGATTTCACCTTTTCAATATCAGGATGGCAATTAAAATAAGAACATAGAGGCTCCCACATATCCAGGGTTCGTTGTAGATCTCTAGTAAGAGAAAGCCACCTAGTTTTACAATGCTTTAATTTCAACGTCACAAAAACCTGCATATTCACTGAGTGATGAAACTCATTTAACGCTGTGCTATCAATTATCTAATTAAAAGCAATTGAAAAATATTTTTAGTAATTAGGTATTATGAGTATGATTACTGATTGGCTCCCACTATACTGGAGTAGTGTTGTAATTAAGTAGTAGTGCCTCTGAAGATTCAGGGGCACACTGCAGCAAATATTTAACATGATGTTTGTCGCCTACATAGTTTCTGTAATCTCTTTTCCTATGTTTCCACAAATTACTATAAAAGCAAGCAAGCAACTCTCCAAATGGAGGTCAAGGTTCAAAGGTCACATTCGGTACCAAATGAGTTTCTATCAACTTTTAATGTTGTGTAGTAAATATGTAATAGTTATAATAATAATAATATTGTGTATTATGTAATATTGTTACTGTTAAATGAATAGGTATCATGTTGGAGCTGGGCCAATGATTACTTGTTGAAGAATAGCATTCAGAAACGAAATGTTAGTCTTTCAGCTATTCTAGACCAGAGATTTGTTTTTCATGGGTAAGTCTCAATAGGAAGCGAATCCCAAGTCATATATTAGTGCATGGAAGTTCTGTATCCATTACCGTTTAAGCCTGAAGTGTGCTATTGAGACCAATTATATATTTTCATGGGACTTTAGAAGTCATTAAGGCCACTATTGATTATTGCAGGTACTAAATTTATGATGATAGTGAGGAGCATCAAATGCAATTATTACCGTAGCAACTTGTAACTATAATTATGAAATGCTTTATTGTTTCCAAACTGTAGTGTTGAATCACAGGGAGAAAAAAATTAGTATTTCAGGGCCCCAAATAACAACCTAACAATAATATAATAACCCACTTAAATGTGGTTTCTGTCTTTATATAAAATGATGATCTTATTTCTGTTGCTGACTTGTTGAGGGAACAATTGACGTTAGAGGTACTATGATAAGTTCTGATTATGGTGGTGATGATGTGCATCTATACAATAAGTTGTTGACTCTACACTAAATATTGCTCATTTCTGTCTATATTTTAACTTTGTGCAGGAGTTTAACCTGTGCTGTTACGTAATATGTATCATTGTATTTTCAGACATGTTATTTTAGGATTTAGCCACAAAGGTGATTGCATCATCTCATACTTTCAACAGAGCATTTTTCAGGAATATAAATATTGGCTGTGTTGGTGGCATTTTGACATTAATAAAAATCTTACCCTAGTAAGTCCAATTTACCTAACTGATATGTATACACAGAATTATATTATTAGTACACAATTGGGAGGGCAATACAGGGAAATACTTGGCTGAGGGTGGCAGTATTGGTCTGACCACAGACATATTATTATTGGGAGGCAAATATTCAGCTTGAGGGAAGCAGTATTGGTCTGACCACAGACATATTATTATTGGGAGGCAAATATTCAGCTTGAGGAAGCAGTATTGGTCTGACCACAGACATATTATTATTGGGAGGCAAATATTCAGCTTGAGGGAAGCAGTATTGGTCTGACTGTGGGGAGGATCAATACTTAGAGTCCAGAACTGGATAAATATTTCCCACATAATTATTGCTTGACTCAAGGAACTTTAATAATAGCGTGACTTATAATTACAGCAACATAAGATCTGGGAAATGCCCACAGGAGAATGGGTGTGGATGCAGGATAGTTGAAATCAATGTTGCAAGTATTGCATATTCAAGGGGGTGATTGTTGTAGGTACTCTATTGCAGAATAACTATTCATCATACCTCAGACTCTAGATAATTCTTTGTATGTTAAAGTGTTTTATACCCACATATTGTATATGGTTTTTCAGACTTCACATGCATAAATTAGGGGGGTTTAGTCATTATTGTAAAATACTTGATGTACCCATTTATTATCCCCTGAAATGGCCATTCTGAACATTTTGAGCACTTTAGAAATTTCATAGCTAGCTCTATCTGTTTAGAAGATACAAAAAGAGCACTGCTGATGTAAAGGGTGTGGTTATTTTCCGCTTGTTTACAGAGGATTCACATTTTTTCACATAATATGCCATCTTATTCCTTAGGGTCATAATTATTACCCCAGAACTGTTGAGTTATCCTTTCCTAAATTAAATGCATGCAAATCTGAGCCAAGTTCTCTACTACTGTGCATGCCTGCCATCTTGTCTTATAAACCAATCACCCAATATGTATTTACATATGTGATTTATAATAAACCAACCTTTTTCCTAGGGTCTAAGTATCTTATTCTTGTACAAAGATTGTAACTAGTTTTTAACTATCAATGTGTGGCCACCTTGCTATGTCATTTTAGCTTAAATCCGTGCATTTTTTTTTTTTTTGACTTATTAGATTTCCAAGTTTGAGTTGTTTAAAGATGAAGTCATAGAAAACTCACTGTATATAGTTATGTATGAAGATGGAAAGAATGCGTATGTTCTTGGATGTAGGTATGAACTCCTTCAAATTGTTTTATGACTGGCATTCTAGTTATGATAATCCCATGTCTCTGTTGGTTCACTTCCCCTCCTTTTTAAACAGAAATCACATACTGGAAAGTAAACCTTGCTATGTGTCCATATTACCAAGTCAATCTCCTTCTCAATCTTGTCATTCACACACAATTCATTTCAAATTTGAACTTCTCCTTCCTTCTCCCAGTGCATATATAGACATATATCATTCGTTACCAGGTGAGTTGCCCTATATTTCCTTCAAGTGAAGTTATTGTTAATTTTTTTTTTCACAGGTTGTCTCATACTAAATACTGGTATAAGTTTTGTTTGTGTGAGCTATGAAATATTAACAGAAAGCAAAGGATCTATGTTCATTGATAACTTAAGCACTCGATTCACTAATCGTGATGTGCAGCATTTTGTGATAGCTACTGGATATGAAGTTGCAGCAGGTACAATAAGTGAATGGGGATGTAAGATGTGGTTGGAAATGTTTAAGTTCACTGAAACACTCCAATTGCAGTTTTGGTTGTTAGAATTAGTGCAGGGAACCTTTTGTTCTAGTTCCAGTGTTGCAATGTTTACCATAATAGATAGACATGCCTGAAAAGATATGTCTAGCTTAATGGTTCCTAGACCTTTTGAAAGCTATACTTCCTCTTGTAGGTTTTTTTTGTTTACTCTTATATAGTTATTTTGGTCAAGTTCAGCTATTGCTTTTGTATAACATATAGTATGCCTTGAGCCCCACAGCTCATTCATAGTTTATCTCCTTCTCGGGAGTTTCCATTGGTGAGTAATAGTAGTTGTTTTATTAAACAGCATCATCAATCAAAGCATATCATCGTGGTATAGCAATGGTATTGCTGAAGAAACCCAATAAGGTATGTAATTAATAATAATTGTGCTTTGAAACTAGACCATAAAACATCTGTGGTGTTTGGCTAATTATACTGTATTCTCATAAATAGCTCTTGAATTATTGACTGTACTACTTAACAATTCCACCAATATAGCAACTCGGTGATGGACTCTTAGTGCAGCAAACTACATTAGATGTGGACTCTTGGATCAGTAGAATAATACCTTTAATATTACATGATAAAAAATATGAGTATCACTGTCTATGTGACTATACTTTAAAACTAATAGAGGTGAGAAAATATTTCCTCCCCTTTTCTGCTTATCCACTACATACGTCTCTATTAGATGGACTTGAAGTATAATGTAGCCTTCATTCTTAAGGCTTTAGTCCAAGTATCTTTAAATCTGAAGTAAGAATCCTATATTTGAGTAGATACTAAGATGAATATGCAATGTACATTACACAGGTGTATGAAGTGTTCAGTTATATTGATTGGACAATGGAACTTTAATTTTGGGCACATTGAATTAGTGCACAAGTTATACTTGGCTAAACCATTGAACACTTGTACGTGTATATCTAATCATATTTTAACTATCAGGAAAGATGCTGAATTAACTACTTTACCACACTTTATCATCAGAGCCCTGTCCAACAAAACCGTATTTACAGGTAAGTCAACTGAGCCAAGATGATTATACATCTGTAATAGTAGAATAATGTATCACATAAGCTGGTCTTATTCCATGGTAATTATGCTAATGGTACTATAAAAGTGAGAAAGTGCAAGTATTTAAGAATTGGGGTTCCTCTTTTCCAGTATGATATAGACCTCCATGCTCTCCTGTTTTACCTGTTATAGACCTCCATGCTAAATCCCAAGTGCAGATAAACCTAAATCCCAAGTCCAGAGAAATTCAAATCCAAAGTCCAGATAAAAATCTAAACTTTAAGTCCTGGTATGAATTATGTAGTTACAGTAGTAATAATATTATTTTGTCCGTTGTATAAGTTCTGGGACACATGCCTATGAATTCTATATTATTATTTACTTTCATAATTAAGTTGACTTGGGAAAAATTGGAGTTTATGTAACTATCTGGACACTGTAAAGTTGAGTGTGTTTGAACTATAACAATATGTGGACCATCTGGACACTGTAAAGTTGAGTGTGTTTGAGTTGATAACTATCTGGACACTGTAAAGTTGAGTGTGTTTGAGTTGATAACTATCTGGACACTGTAAAGTTGAGTGTGTTTGAGTTGATAACTATCTGGACACTGTAAAGTTGAGTGTGTTTGAGTTGATAACTATCTGGACACTGTAAAGTTGAGTGTGTTTGAGTTGATAACTATCTGGACACTGTAAAGTTGAGTGTGTTTGAGTTGATAACTATCTGGACACTGTAAAGTTGAGTGTGTTTGAGTTGATAACTATCTGGACACTGTAAAGTTGAGTGTGTTTGAGTTGATAACTATCTGGACACTGTAAAGTTGAGTGTGTTTGAGTTGATAACTATCTGGACACTGTAAAGTTGAGTGTGTTTGAGTTGATAACTATCTGGACACTGTAAAGTTGAGTGCTTGGTATGATTTATAGTAGTAATTTTTACTATGATTTTATCATCTTACAGGAAATTCTCTTCAAGCTATTTCTCATCCATTTCTCCCAATAACTCTAGTCTTGTGAAGACTCCAAGTTATTATTATTATTATTATCATTATCATTATTATACATGGTATATTAATATAGATTTCATTTCTGTTATTATCAGAGATGGCTTGCCTCCAGAACCACCAAATGTTTCAGAATAAGCAATGTGTGGTAAATCAGTACTATGTGATGTTCTATCTATGCTGTGTATCATATCACCAGTACGTGTTGACCAGATACGGACATTACCATCACTTCCAACTGCAATAAAAGACTATAGTAAACCACAGCACATGTACACACACAGCTATTGAATATCAGTATAGGTTATTCCATGGATGTGTGAGGAGACTGGTAACTGGCCAGCTTAGAAGATCAAGTACTCCCACAATATCTAATTCAACTTCTTGGTACTTACTCTACTAGACAACTCTTGCATTAGCCTATAAATTCCAATGCTTCATTCCTCATCAAGTATTGATCTTCTTAAAAGTCCCTGGCCATAGTTTTAAATTCTAGAAAGTATTAGTTTATCACTAAGCTGTTGTGTGCATGTATGTACGTAGATCAATGATGGAACTAATCAGATTGGCTGGAAGTCATGATCATCACTTAGAACACTATTTTATTATAGCTGCTCTTGGTGCTTGTATTATAAAAAAAGGTGAAAATGGTCACAGCTTTAATCCTAATTATACATAGTCACCAGTTGACTGTCCATGACAGTAGTGGAATTATACATGTATCACTATTAGCATACACGACCCCCCCCCCCCCCTCCCCAATCCACACACACTCCGGCAATTGTAGAATCAGTGTCAACATGGAAAGATTACTTATTATGATAAGTACATACTTGTATAATAAACCACATACCTGCAGCAACGAATGAACCAAGATTGTCCACAACACTTTTACAGTTTTTGTATTCATTGATGTGCCCATTGAAAATCAGTACTTTCTTTTGCATTCTCAGATCCCACATAGACAGCTACATAGATAATACTGTGATAAGAGATGATCAGTTATATCATCAAGTGTCCTACAGATCCTACATAGACAGCTACATAGATAATATTGTGACTTAAGCAGAAGATCAGTATTATCTATGTAGCCGTCTATATAGGATCTGTAGGACACTTGATAATAATAATATGACTTAAGCAGAAGATCAGTTATAATTATTATCAAGTGTCCTGCAATAAATATTTACCACTACCATGCAGAGTTGGTGAGATGTTGAAGTAAGGTTGCTACCATAAATTTTTTTGTTTGTGGAGGGACAGTATAACAATAGTGGAAGGAAATTTCACTTTAATAATTTCTGTCTGCTACTGAACTTCCCATGCTCATGATAGAATTGAGATTAGTGAAAAAAAAAAATGTCTTAAAAATAATCACATTTATGATATTTTATTGGATAATAACAATACTTAATACATTCTGTACTATTAATAGTCATGAATATTGTCCAGGAAAAAAATTCCCAGAGAGACACTTGATTTTGGAGGTCTGCTATTACAGGTTTAGGCTATTTCTGAATTGACAGAACAGTGTATGGAATAATAAATGTTACATGGAGGGAGGGAAGAGAGGGAGGGAAGAGAGGGAGGGAAGAGAGGGAGGGGAGGCTGAGGGAGTAAGGGATGGGAGGGAGGGGAGGCTGAGGGAGTAAGGGATGGGAGGGAGGGAGGGATGAGAGAGAGGGATAGTATAGTTAATAAGAAATCCAGGCTAATTTTAGACCAAAAATATTATGCACCAATAGAAAATTGGTATGTTTATTTAAAATTTAAGTCACCCCCTAGGGTATTACACACAATACAAGTAGTATGTTTATATCTTACATTTGAGTTCATAGCATTAGCTATAATGTAGTTTTGATCATGTAGAGAATGAAGATTGATCACACTTGATAACACTCTGGTTCCAACTGGTAGCTCTCTAAATACTATTACAGGTGATGAGTTTACTCTAGTATCCCACATGTAACATGTACCATTCCTACAGCCAGTAAACAACAGAGGATCCTATATACAACAAATAAATAAATGAATAAAATAAACAAACAAACAAACAAACAAACAAACAAACAAATAAATACAAAGGTTGACTGTTGTAAAAAGTAACTCTTGTATCTTAGTTCTAGAATTAAATAACTCTTTTTGTATAATGTGCAGTGTCTGAAATCTTATGCAGGATTCTATCTAGAAATTTTCTAATAAAATAGCTGTTGCCACATTTTGTTGCACATTTACATGTAGTATAGATATGTATAGGGTTGTAGTACAGTTTTGAAAAGTGGATAGGACATATTTTGGCTGCTTTTTAAATAAACACCCATTTTATAGATTTGATTATACATCATTAGAGAAAGTTGGTTTCTCTATTATGATCTGATGGTTGGATAAATATTATAGAAATACCACCTACAGTTGAAAATTACCATACTCAGCTATCAGAATAACCATGTGCAAAATGACCATGAGCAAAATAACCATGTGCAAAATAACCATGTGCAAAATGACCATGAGCAAAATAACAATGTGCTTTTATTTTATTAAATGAGAGGTCAAGTGAAAATGGCAAAAAAGTGAGGAGGTAAAAACCTTTGTGTATGCCATACTCTGTCCATAGGCTAATACATACTAGACAAAAGTCAGAGTAAGGATCTATGATGTCTACATTAACATTATGCCCTGCATTATGGGTTGATAAAATCAGAGTAGTAACATTATGCCCTGCATTATAGGTTGATAAAATCAGAGTAGTAACATTATGCCCTGCATTATGGGTTGATAAAATCAGAGTAGTAACATTATGCCCTGCTTTATAGGTTGATAAAATCAGAGTAGGGATCTATGATGTCTACATTAACATTATGCCCTGCATTATGGGTTGATATGCTCATGACCATAGAGAACATTACAATACAATGGTCTTGAAATAAGTAACAGTAGTTTCATTACGACTCTTAAACATCTCCTCCATTGGTTAGTACAGAATTCTACACACAACAGGTAAAATTTTGGTGTCCATAATACATAAAATAGTGACCCTAAACAAAAATGATGGCCTTAACACTAGTATACTAATAAAATAATGACCCTAACACCAGTATACTAATAAAATAATGACCCTAACACCAGTATACTAATAAAATAATGACCCTAACACCAGTATACTAATAAAATAATGACCCTAACACCAGTATACTAATAAAATAATGACCCTAACACCAGTATACTAATAAAATAATGACCCTAACACCAGTATACTAATAAAATAATGACCCTAACACCAGTATACTAATAAAATAATGACCCTAACACCAGTATACTAATAAAATAATGACCCTAACACCAGTATACTAATAAAATAATACCAGTAAAATAATGACCCTAACACCAGTATACTATGGCCCTAACACCAGTATAGTAATGAAATAATTAGGCTACATAAATTTGCAAGCACATTGCTGAATCTGTAAAATTGTCCTTTAACAAGACTGTGAAATTACCTTCGTGGAGTAGGCCAGTGAAAGGATGTTACTTTTAATTGGCATTGACTGAAATGACACTTTGTGATCACTGCTATAGACTTGAACAATCCCATCGCAAAGCACCACAGCATAGAATTGTTTATACCATTCAATAGAGTTTGGATAAACTATCATTGAAGATGCTGGCTTCAAGAGTACTTTTGTCTCAGTCTTTTTTAATTTACAATTGAAATATTTAGAGAACAGAATATTATCAGAATTTAAGCTCCTGTTATCACAATGCCATCAAGGAACAATTAAGATAGTATAGGTGAAAGAAAATTTATAATTACTAGCATATCATCACTCAACAAGTGACTGATATACACCAATTTAAACACTTCATACTAAATCATAACTCATATGCATTTTGACAAGGAGATAAAGTTACTTAAGTCAAACTGTACACGAGAACATTGCTTCAATGTGTATAGAGAACACTGATGAGCTTAGTAGACAAAAATTACATTGGAAGTATACATTAACAATTTCATGTGAAGGATACAGGAAATGATCATAATTCATTTTATCTGTATTAAAATCCATGGAATAGTATCCCTGCAATTGAGGAAAAAACAACAACACATAACGAGCACTGTGTAAAGCAATGGCCCAATAATAAAGAGTAATGTGGAGGTTGATGATAAATCTGTGTAACTATCTATTTATTTGTACTTCCACTAGGGAAAAGGTATAGTTATGACCACAAACAGCAGGATTGTTTAGTATGCAGTTATTCTCACATTTTGTATATAATAAATCTCCTTGAAGATGTGCTTTGTGTAATGTTACAACACACCTTCCAGGAGATACTATATAGAGCCATGAGATAGCAAGATTCCCCTGGGATTTATGTAACTGTGGTTATAATCACTTATAGACTGCCTTGTTCTAATCTATTCTGAAACATGAGCACAGAACATACTTAAGATTTCATCACACCACACACCTGCTATGGTGTCAACATCGACACAGAAAACAAGTAGCTATAACTGTACATACTGACCTGAAAAGGTATGTTTGAAGAACGTGAATTCCAAATCTTATTGCATGTAGAGTTCAGCTTGTTGGAAACTATGTGATATACTTCACAATAATTACATTGCATGTAGCGACCAGTAGTATATTTAATAGCTAACAGGTCTCCAGACTGATTAATCTGTGTAACAAGAACATACTAACATACTCAATATATACATATACTGCACATGGTGATAAGAAATAATATTTTTTTGTTAAAATATATATTTATGTGTGTAGCTGAACTTTCATTTAGATTAGACATTTAGCACCAGATTTTTGTGCCTCTACCACATGCCACAAGGACTCAGAGTGACTAACCATCCTATAGATTAAGTATATAGCATTAGGGGAACCGAAGGTAGGCCAGCCAAAACAACTCCTCTTAATATTGGTAGTTGACTATCAAATGAAAAAGACTCATCCATAAATTTTTAAGGTTGAAATAGTGATATCTGAGCTGTTGTGACCTATACAATGTCAGATAGTGGATAGTTTGGTTTGGAATTGAGTGGAGTTTTGTCACTCCTCACCGAAATTAAACCATAGGCTTGTCTTGGGAAGATACAAATGAAGCTATCTTAAGGAAGTATCGGTTGTGGGAAAATTATGCAGAAACCCAAAGACTTGTTTATTTGTGCACGTCTCATAACAGAAAACATTCTTACTTTAATATTGTTATTTAAAACCATAGCTTATATTATTTTCACTGATTTCAGTAGTTCGTTACTCAAGTCCTTTACTTTCACTATGAGAAGTCATACTACTACAAAATTATGCAGAAAAAAAAACACCAAATGCTGTCTGAAATCAACAGCCAATACAATAATATGACCATTAGTTGTATGAAATCTCTGTTTAAATAGACTTACAATTACATCGTCATATTGAATGAAACAATCAGTTGTTGCGTGATCCAATTTCAGTTGATATGTTCTTCTCATAGAGGGGACAATACGTTCATTCAAGAGCCTGAAAAAATAATGTTGCCGCTGTACTAAAGTTTTATGAGTGTGTTGAGGATAGTGATTAGAGGCTCATCATAATACTCATTCACGTAGTATGTAGCAATTGGTGCAAATAAAATAAGGAGCAAGTGTACATCAATGTTTACATATGTAATAATACTCACAGGAACTACAGGATTGAACTAGATTAATGGTTCAACCATCATACAATGTTTAGCACTACCTGAGAACCTTATTATTATTGACAGTTTAATGCATTATTGGCTAGGTACACAGTCAACTCTTACCTTAGAGAGTGTAAACCACTTCTCGTACTAATAGCTCTTTGTTGAAATAAATTATAGAGTCCAACAGAAAATAACTCTTTTGATTCTGTTGGACCTTTCTCATTTGGAACAGAATGCTGCACACACTTCTTAGGCAGCAAGAGTTGTTGGAAATGTGTAGGTGGAGCATGGAAATAACAGTGTCGCTGTTCATCGTACACATATCCCGGGTAATCTGCATTTTTATGGACCATAAACTTGTAATATAGCTGCATACTCAGACTATGTGGACTGTGTGTCTTTCCTATTGTGGAAAAGTCTATTTATAATCTTTCTAGGTGTTTTGGTATAAATAGGTAGCAGCTAACAAGGTACGGACCATACTTCCTAACATGAATTTTAAGGTTAACATGATTAGTAAGTTAAACCAATTGTCAAGAGCTGGAAGCTACCTACTTGATAACTGACAATCAAAATAGACAATTAATCCCTCTACCTTGAGATAAATGTAAATGGTATTGACTTGACACACAGGTACAATGCACGTAATCAATGTACTCAGAAAAGACAGTTAAACTCACTCATAATCTTTTTCTAACTTGCAAACTATAGACCACCATTTCACAAATGTGGAAATAAAACAAGTCTTCTGCACACCTTCACATAAAATTAGAGTAACAATGAATGTTACAATAACATTTGACAAGGCAAATAGCATGAGTTTATGGACGCTAATATTTAACAGGTGGCAAAGATGGTAGCTATCAGTAGTGGGTTCCATCTAGGAATTCTGCATTATTATAAAAGACTGTAGATAAATTTTGGGGTAGAAGCTAGATAGAAGCTTCTATTCTGCCTACCAATGTAGATAATATCCTAGAATATGTAGAAGTTGTTAACTAGTATTCACAACAAAATTCAAAACATCTACATGGACTGTCTTGCTTATTGGGTCTACCTGATTTTGTAGGTTAAAAGTGACCGTCCTTTTTAAAGTTTTTTTGATTCCTACACCCATTACAAGAAACATAGTCTAGACCATCACAAAATGGCCTGGATCTAGTTATTATAAACTTAATTTAGAAGTGTATACTCAACACCATACTCTTGAAGTATGATGACAGAGTTTGTTCCTAACAAAATATTTGAATACATGCAAAGAGAGCACCCAATGGCTACCAAATATGATCATGAAAACTGTGCCACATATCTGATTAACAATGTTATAACTAAATTGTTCACAGTGAGTGAAGTAGTATAAAATACTAGAATGTACTTGTCATGTAATCTACAATGATTAATTGTGAAGTAGTGTTGGTGTTTTAAGCTGTTTCATAGCTGTTATGTGTATATATATACACACACATGTGGGAATTAAAAAACTGGCAGAGTGATTATCACGATTATAAAGTGCTCAACTATACACCATTCTCACTACCACTCAGCCAATAATAGAGTATAACACCAAATTTATAGTACACACTCTCAATTAGAAGTGACTGTTTCATTAGACATTAATTTTATCACTTCAGAATTTAGTCAGCATTCATAGCTAACTAATAGTGACTTAGTGTGTGTAATCATAGACACCTCCCTCAAGCTCTTGAACTGAACTGTAGTCTCTCCTTCTCATATATAGTAATTAAGTAAATACAATAAGCAACCAACACATCTCGCTCAGCATGATCTTATCTAGCACTTACCAAGGTCATTACAGACGAGCCTAATATACATACAGCATCATGCATAGGCTCGATAAAAATAATTATTATTATGTTACGCTACCCTTTACCTATTGCTCTGGTTAGAAAGCCGAATCGCCATTCGGGGTAACAGATTCCTAGTTCCTGCCATGCAGAATAGTTACGTTGGTAAGTTATAAGTTAATAAATGGCTAAGCTACTTAGTGGCCAATAACTGTTAGTTCCGGAAAGCAATCAGAAATTCAAAGTCGTAAAATTTGGACAGACACTAGGTAATGGTGCTTGTGAGTTACAGGACCACTAGTGACTGTGTAGCTGGGATAATGAATTCTCTAGTGGTATGAGATTACATCAGACCCTCTTGGGTCAAGGGTGGAGCTTGCCTGAGGGACAATTATTATCTAGCTATTTATTTAGTTCCAAGAAATTTTCGTCTTCTGGAAGAGTTGGAAGATGGCCAAAAAGGTGGAGGGGATGGTACTATTAGTTGGGGGTTAGTGGATGATGATGACATGACCCTGACACACTGGAATGGCATGATTATTGGACCTCCCAGAGTAAGTAATGGTCACCTAGTTACTGTGAACAATAATAATGATTATGGGTGGTGTGGCATTATTGGGTAAGCCAAAGCTCATGTTTATACTTAGCTTCTGGCTCTAAATTGGAGACTAAATTATAACTAAATCTTGAAACATAGCTGGATATGGAAACTCTAGATTGAGCATGTGTGTTTTCTTTGCAGTATCTTTATTTGGTAAAGTTTATATGTATGTATCAAACATGTATATATAGCTATACATTATACATGTACATAGCCTATCTTCTTTCAATCAATGTCCTTGGTGTACATGATATGTACAGTTTACCTAATATCAATAACCACACCTATAGTAGGTGTCATAGCGAAAGTTCATTCTTAAATGAACCTGATTGATTAGCAGGAGTGCACAGCCCAAACTCTAACTCTCAGTTTTGATAATGTATTGGGAACATAACGTGGATACTGGTTCATAATATTTAAGCTTGCTGGGAAATTGTTTTGTGAGAAAGCTTTTAAACTTGTACATCTTGTTAACCACCATGCTACAGGACATGTACTCCATATGTTTTACCGATATAGTGGGAGAAACTGGAAAAAAATGCCTACTTTGTATAATTGTAATGTTATATCCTATGTACATAGCTGTTGTTTACTACACCATACACTGTTTTGATATGTACACTCACCAATTATTTTACTCCTTGTAGTTTGTCCCATAACATTATGTCAATTACTATGGAGATGGAAAAAAAATAGGGCAATAGATGAAATTATTAACTTATCCCAACTAAGCTCCCTCAATAGTAGGTCACACTCTAATTAGAGATCACTGACCATACCTCCTTGGCTCATCTAAAAATTTAGAGTCAGCAGGCTGGTAATATATTTAGCCAAATAGGAGTAGACTTGAGTATAACTAACTGTCCATTGTGATAACCAGTGTGCTGGAGTGAGTTACTATGTGATAAAAATTTGCAGGCTAGTGCAGTGTACTGATTGATCAATGCCCAAAATTACACGACTTTTCCCCACATTGAGGTGCTAGTAGCCCCATAATGGAGATAATGATAACAGTTAGATAGCAATACTTGAGTTATGGATGCAAGATGGTCAATTTTTTATAATGTCATGTAAGATTATACATACACCTTTTTCCTCTAGTGTAGTTATGAGGGTCGTATTTATAGCTTGAAGATAGAATGTGGAGAGAAATACCCTGATGAACCTCCAAAATTGAAATTCATAACCAAGATTAATTTACCTGGTGTTACTGCTATTGGAGAGGTAAGATCTATGCTTTGGTTATAATGATGATTACAAGGTGCACTTTAGGTTGACAATAGAGCGATTGCAGTATTGGCTAAATGGCAAAGAAGTTATACTATCAAAACCATCCTTTCAGAATTAAAGAGGTGAATATAATTACATATGGTGATAGTAATGCTATTCGTTGGCAGTTAATAGTGAGTTGATTTGCTCATGAGTAATGTTTTTAGTCATTATTTACCACTTTCTTTTAGTTTTGGTTAAAGAAACTAATTTTAGTTGTAGTCAATGATCATAATCATTCTCTTTTTAGTTTTAGTCCTGGTGATCAATACAGCACCTATAGTTTAGTCCTGGTGATCAATACAGCACCTATAGTTTAGTCCTGGTGATCAATACAGCACCTATAGTTTAGTCCTGGTGATCAATACAGCACCTATAGTTTAGTCCTGGTGATCAATACAGCACCTATAGTTTAGTCCTGGTGATCAATACAGCACCTATAGTTTAGTCCTGGTGATCAATACAGCACCTATAGTTTAGTCCTGGTGATCAATACAGCACCTATAGTTTAGTCCTGGTGATCAATACAGCACCTATAGTTTAGTCCTGGTGATCAATACAGCACCTATAGTTTAGTCCTGGTGATCAATACAGCACCTATAGTTTTAGTAGTGATGGTATTAATGTTTTATCTTCAGAAAAGTGCATTCAACAATATTTCAGTAATCTTGAGAAAACTGCATGAATACCTTTACTTAATTACCTTTAATGAATTTTAGTTAGTTTTGACTAATTGAGATCCTATAGGTTTAGTATTTTTACTAGTACTAATAGTTAAACAATACTCATGAGACACATAATTAATAGACAATAATCTACCAAAATTATTTATCAAGTGTTTAATGTTCTATGTCACACTTTTAGGACAATGACTGTAAAAGAAAACATGAAACTTCCTCAGCCACCGGAGGGGACTACTTATTAGTTATGTTTTGTAGAATAATAAATCATTAAAAAGGATTATTATAATTGATTAAAAATGACAATTAAAAATGACACACAATTAATATTCTATGCTGTTCCATGTGATTTCAGAGCTGAATACCAGCTAGATGCAGATGTGGCAGAGTCAGCACGCAAATGAAATACGCGAGATTTAGCCTCGATGATTATAACTTTGGGATCTGTTGGGTCAATGTGTGTTGGGACTTCATGTAAAGTAATTGTATCTGAATACTTCTGCCCCTTTGCTTCATAGTAATGAAGTTTTCCTCTTTCTAGTTCAAAATGTCTCTTTTGCCATTTCCGTCCATCTTGCGTTTTCTTCTCTAATATACCTTCCTTTGGCTGTAACTTTCGACTTCCTGCCATTCCCCTCTGTCTAGTAGCCTGTATCACAGTACACAATAATAATGAATCTCCTTAGTATGCAATATTGTCATTTATACTGGTGTAAAGTGTAAGGACAAGTGTATACTAATAATAATATTATGCTTACTTTTCTTTCCAATTCCAGTTTTCCACTTGTTGGAATTTTCTGCATATTAATAATAATGTACATGTTAGACAGGAGATTAATAATATATAATTCAGGAGGATATGGTGAAATGTGACTTACAACAAGAGAAGATTTTGATGGTAAGGTGACCTGGACAGAAGAGAAAAAAAACAACATTACCCCTTACCCAATTTGGAATACAATACACTCTAAAAGTGCTAAAAAGTTATCAAAATATGCACTTGAAGAGCCAAGAATTTAACTGGTGATGTTATATGTGCTAGTTAGGATCACCTAAAACATGACTAACAACATAAAATACACTACCTAAATTACACTCACCTTCTCAGTTCCAGCATCTGTTGATACCTTTTCCTCTTTGGGTTTTTCAGTGATAACTGCTTTAGGTGATGTAACTTTCCCTTGAGGTCTAGGGCTATAAAATAAGTGACATTATGTATCTTACTTGTACCTGAAGTGTATACATAGATCCCTACATACAGATATAGACATTAGTGTCTACTGCAAATAGAATAGGGTGGATGGGTGGGTGGATGGGTGGGTGGATGGGTGGGTGGGTGGGTGGGAAGAGAAGGGGCCTTGGCCCCCCCTTCCCTATTCCTACCCCATGACAACGATAATAATGTACAGCTTTTGTTTTCTACTAGTCTAACAGTCATTCAACAGAGTTGAAGGTTTTTAATTCAGGGGTGGGCAATTAATTTTTCCAAGAGGCCACTGAAACTTGAGTTGTGTTGGAGGGCCATACCAACAATAACTTGAATTAATCTTCCCCACTGTAAAAAGCATCAAATATGTATATTAGTTGCAACTATGCAAGAGCAGCACTACCTACATAATCTTTCAAAATAAAAAACAACACAGCCATATTGCATGCACATCATAAATGGAGGCCTAATTTCAAGTGGGCTAGGAAGAGACAGCCAATGCCCTACTGACAGGAGTAAAATGCCAATAAATGCCCATCTTTTGATGCCACTGATGATATTCCACTTAAGGTCTAATAATAGCCACAAACTGACAAGCTGTTTAACCAATAACACATGCACTACAAATATCCTCACCTTGCTTTAGGAGGAGGAAACAATTCTGTATGGACTCTTTTGAATTGAGAAATAAATTTGGCTATATCAGTGAAGAAGTCTTCAGAATCTGTACTCAAAGGTTCACCAAACAGTGTCTGCATAAAATAATATTATGTCAAATGGATTCTTTTCACTTGTATTGGTCACAATAAAATGTAGCCAGCCCAAAAGTCTGGCCCCTTACAGTAATCAAGAACAGAAATAATCACTATTATCATTACCAATATTTCTCTATAATTATCACTCATTTCAGTTCCTTTGACAGTCAATTCAGATAATTTTCCTCTGTATTTTGATGTGAATTCCTACAACAAGGTACAATGCATATTATGACTGCATAGTTTAGAGCTCTACGTAGAATATTCCACGGTACCTTACCTTCACATCCTTCAAAAGCTTTTGAGCAGCTATTGTAGGTATGTTGGATTGTTCCACTATTTTATTGGCAAAACGTTCTATTTTATCCAAATCTCTCTGCATAACTATAAGGAAACTAAATGAAGTATACCAAAAATTATAAGATAAAAACACACCTTCTAGTTCAGCAGATATACTAGTGATAGAAACTGAAATAAAAGAAAATAATTTACTATGATAATTTGTTCCATCAACATCAATACAACCCCCACACCATATATACCACATACGCAATCCATACACTACACCCTATAACACACATACACCACACACACCATACACCACATCCTATACCACATACACACACACACCATACACCACACACACCATTAATATAGAGCTTATGCAGTGATGTCACAGCTGAGAACACACAATACTAGATGGCCATCTTGAGTGGCAAGAAACTAACTATGGGCAAGAGCTGTTGTGCCGTTGGCTGTGATAATCAGGGTTTCATAGAGGATTTTGGCTTTGGGAGGATCTATTAGTGCAGCATAGAAATATGAGAAGGTTAGGGGCATCATCCCCTTCTACTAAAGAAACAAGAATTGAATTGTTGTTGACCGTTTCAGCCAAACAAGCTGAAGCACAGCCACAAATGACAAATGAATCATGCTGTACTACTTAAGATCAATCATAGATTAAAAATGATTGGAAATGGCACCACGTGGGCTATTGACCTATTACATGCCTTGATGCCATCTGCATTACGGCACTATATAATTTCTAACGCCTTTATAAAAGTGTACAAATTCTCTACTGGGGAAGAAAGGTGTTTCAATGCTAGAAAATCAAGAACAGCTCTAAAAAGGCAAATATTTGTCACATTTGTTAGTAAGTGTCCTTATAAATGTCTTTATAGAGAATTTTCCCAGTAGCTGAGTAGCTAGCATGATGAGAGCATTTTTATGTACCTGTTTTCCTACCTGGTTTCTTTATAGCAGTTCATGATCAAGAGGGTTTGATCTTAAGCACGAAGTCTAATAAACCAATTCTTGTCTGTTAACAATGGGGTTGAATGTGACTTTTAGGGGTATGTTACCTCTTTTCTGTAAACTTGTTATGGGACCTACAAACATTCAATGTAATCTCTGATCCCCGTTGCTTTGAATGAGTTATGGTAATTCAATAAATATGCTTGTTTATGGCTGAACATTAACATCAGTTTTAATGTGCAGGATACGATAAGAAAGTTCTGCTTGTCAGTGCACCAAAAAATAGGAAACAACAAAGGTGTAATGTGAATGTCGAGCATATTTATACTGTCCAGTTCTCACAGTCTGTCCAATCCTGTACTTGTGGGCATGTATTTTCTTCTGTACAGGTCCAATTAAATTACTAGTGATTTTAAATGGACAGTGCAAATTAGAGGACACAAAATAAGTTCACCACTTTGTGCTCTACCGCAGGTGTGTGCAGGCTCTGATGAGGGTCATAGATTCTATGAGATTCTGTCCAGGAAACATGGATGAGAAATACTTCCCTATCCAGGCTGCAAGGAAAGGAGTATTCAAGAACTCCACAGGTAAGCTGCTACAAGTATTCAGAGATTTTAATCTTCCAATATTGCTAACATCTGACTAGGATCAGAAGTAACTGCAAGTTATATCAAAGACCACTTCAGCTTCCATACAATTCACTGTGTGTCGTGTATGCTACTGGTGCCTTCTTATGTTACCTGTTGTGACCCCTGTATCGCATACATGAAAATCTTGAACTCAATGCTTTCCAGGAAGATGAGACTATTGGAAGTGATATGCAGCAGCCAGAAGGCCATTATGCAAATGTACATTTTCTCAACAATCACCAAAGGAAGGAGAGGTATAATTGTCTATGTATGAGAGACAAAGTTTGCCAGCAGCAGGTGAAGTGGCCGAGGGAGAGGATTGAGAGGAAAAGGGTGTGCAAGCGGCTGATGACCTGCATAAGAGGACTTGCATGAGAGGAGTTGGTTGCTACTCTGCATGACAGTACACCAGAGATTTTCAAGAAGTATCCACCTGGTTCATTCCAAGAATTTTTTGGGTACAGCAGCAAGCTTTGTGTCTCAAAAATTCTACGTCCATAAAATAGTAGCCAGCTATGATCAATCCCTCATCATCCAGGACCATAGCAAGTGACTTTAACAGTAAATCTGAGGAATCCACTGAATTGATGTTACAGGAGATAGCAAATGCAGGCCTAAACCAAATGACAAAGATGAATGCTTAAATTCTTACCCAAGTCCTCCCCCTATTGCTCAAAGGTACCTCAGCTTTCATCCAATAAAAATCATACTGTGACAGTAATACACATATTTACTGCTGGCTGTTGTGCAACACAAAACAAAAGATTGCCCATGTTTTTAATCTATGAATCAATCTACTTTCTAACCAAGAGCTGCATTTCCCACACTATCACAAGGCTTGAATATCAAAAGACTAATAGGGCAAGGATATGATGATGGAGCAGCTCTGTTCTTTGGCAAGAATACTGGAGTTAAAAAAAAGGTGTGCATTTAGTTCTGCTTGTTTCGTTTGGTAAGGGTCGTTGTTTCGTTCTATACATAAAAATATTCTTTTGTCTATGTTTATATAATTTATTGAGAGAGTATAATTACAGTGTGCTAGATAGTTTAACCTACACCTCAAAACATATGGATTTATCTGTATTTCTGTATTTCATATGGAATTGTATAAGCACGAATTTTTATTTAACAAAAAAAAAAAAATGACAGAGCGAAAGTGGCAGTTCGGTGCCACAGTATTCACTCAGCTAGAATAGTGAACATGAGTCTAGTTATGCCAGTAGTTCTCTAGGAGATTCTCGGCTGCCATCAAGGAAGAAACTTAAAGGCAATTTGATGGTAGGGATAGGAAAATTCAGCATTTACCACCACACATTGTTGCTTGTTCCAGTGGCTTTTTGCAAGGTGTGTAACTTTTGTATGTCTTGAATGACACAAGTGGATAGGCCCATTCATAAATGTAGGCTGACTGAAATAGGCATTTTGATAGCTTCATATTGGATAAAGCCTATGAAGAAGAAAGTCACATCTGCTGAGTTGATGATGTAGCAGTTCATTGTTGTACACAATATTCCTTTCCAAGCTGTCAATCATCTGTCTGGTTTATTTACCTTGATATTTCCTGATTCTAGAATAGCCAGCTGATTTTTGTTGTAAGTACACCAAGACTAAGGCTATAGTCTACGATGCACTTGACACCCACTTGAAGGGGCCAATTCTAGAGCTTGCTAAGGCAATCTTTTGTGGTGATATGGTTGCTGGTATGGATTCACGTTGATACAGTTGGAATAACTGACCTAAGTGCCATAGGCATCTTTACTACCTTGAAAACATGCTTAGAAGTATGTCAACTTCCTTTCTCAGCTTCACATCAGACACATGCAATGTGATAAAAAATAAAAAAGGTGTGATAGCTAAACTAGTATGTTGCAGTTACCCCAAATTACTGATATCAATTGTGTTTGTCCTTTGGTAAGCTTTTATGTTAAAAGAGCTACTAAGCAACTATCATTGAAGGTTGATGAGCTGTTATCTACTACCATATTTTCAGTACAGTGTCAAGAGACTAGCATTGCTACAAGAACATGCAGATTCCTGTACAGTAGAACACAAATCTATCTTCAAGCATAGTGAAACAAGATGGCATTCAGCACACACCGGAATACATAGGTGGGATCCCCTCTGCTCTTATTTTCATAGTCATTGTGATGTGAAAATCCTGAGATTCTTCAACACCAAGCTGTGATTGTGCTTCTTATCAAATACATTAGCTATTTTTGACAAATTCAATGTTTTCTTCTAAACTTCATCTATATCGATTTTTGACGGTGATGTTTTGCATTGAAAGCAGTTCTGGGAGCAGTTCTCAGTGCCTGTTTATGACTGCAGTGACCTATCCAATACTGAGAAGCTGGTCTACCTCCAGCAGGCTGTCAAGAATGACTCAGCCAAGAACACAATAGAGGGTCTTTCTCACTTCAGAGACCACCATCTTGAGAAGAAGGAAAAAACTGGGTTTGCCTTGCCATTCATACTGAATGCCAAAAGGTAAATGATTCTGCACAGATTACAGAGGCAATTGACTGTTTAATGTCATGTTACAACTGTCCACACCTCATCCACTGAGCTGATTATAGATGCTCCTTCATTGAAGGATGGTAGTAGTAAGGAACTAAGACGACTGCATGACACTATCTAACAGCACCTGCGGGCTCTTCCATGAAGTGTGAGCCTTCTGGCTCCTTCCTCACCTCAGTTATTGAACTGAAGCTAGATATTATGTGGCAGTCAGGCCAAGACTGAAGTTTTCCACTATGATGATCTTTTCGAGTTCATTGTTCTTCAGGTACAAGCTTCATGGACATCTTTGCCTATGTTGAGCAAGAAATCCTTGACCACATGCATGATCACATTCTTGATCCTTACAGGCAATCATAGTCCCAGATTTCTCAATAGTACAAAGGTCTTGTGACCCTCATCCTGACCAGTTTCATTAAGCATTTCCAATAAAAACATAAGTTCCCAATGAATACTATTTCCCCATAGACTTTTTTTTTGATGAACTGTTTGCTTTTCTTTAATGCCACTGTAATAAAAGGTTCATCCAGATACTGTACAAACAAATCATCAACATTCCAAACAATGAAATCACAATATTGAGCATCATTAAACTTTGATTCATTTTGAAAGTAATACGCATGATACACATTGAGTAAAATCTCCCCATTACTATGACAAGAATAGGGACATTTAATTTCAAGCACACCAAACCCAGAACACTTGCACTTGACAGTACTATCAGGTGATGTACCCATTAGTGGACAGGAAAGAGGAATGATGGAATGATTAAACATTTTTTTGCACACCTTTCTTTCATACTCATTGCCTGCTTTTTTCTCATGCTCATAGCCCTGGAGATGAATGACACACTCTAATGATAACAAATTGCCTAAGCGATTGTGCTGGCTGTGATTCATCAGTACAACATGTTTGTTAAAATTTTGAAGCAGTCACTCTATACCAGATATTTGTTGAAACCACATCTTTGACTGTGCTTGATCCTTGGTTTTCTCCTCAAACAACTTTGCCAAAAAGAGTTGAAAAATCCTTCACACTTGTTAAGCATATGGGGGGGGGGGGGGGTATTACCACCTTGTCCAGAACACCACTGGTATTATCATCCTTATTCTTTTGACTTGTGGAGTATCAAGTATCAGCCATCTTTATTTCGAAAAGATGGTTATAGCCAAGAGAATGGCAAAGAAATACATGCTAATTTTTGTCAATACTGGGTGTTCCAATCTAGCAGGCACAAAAGTGCAGCAATATGCAAGCTAGCTTCACCTAAGCCAGCCATTATATGTACAGTGTGACGAAACTACAGTTTCTTCAGTTTTTATAGCCACCCAAGGTCTGGTTTTGTGAATGTTTCACACAGCTCTTGGCCAAGTAGATGTCAGGGTAGTTAGGTATCTTAAAGACAGTGGCCTTATTTATCCAACCATTAATATAGTAATTGCATGCATCTAGGCTTTTATATGCCTTTAAATCTCACCAGTATAGAGACTAGATACTATAAGAAAGTTATATATGTCTGGGTATTCCAGTTTTAACAACTTCTCTGATTCCTTGCCCCTAGTGCAGGTAAAGGTTTTCTAGGCCTAGTTTTCCCTTGTAATAGTCACATCTAACCCGTTAACGTAATCTGAAGCACTAGAAGGTCCCAGATCCATTAACCTTGCCACTCTGTGTGTTCTGCCACTCAAGATGGTGCCTCAGCAATAATTGTTAATTACATTACATCACTGTATAAACTCTACACCACACACACACACACAACACTCACAGAGTCCACATTGAATGAAGGATAAAATATCTAAACTTACTTTCTGATGATTTAGAGACTGCATCCAATTCTTGTGGTAAGTTAAGTACATCAGGTTTGATATTGTGAAGCTGACGGATTAAATAGTGCATAAGTGAAGTCTTTTTATCTTGTCCAGAAGATTCAGAGAGCTAAAGAGCATAAAATCATTATTATACAAGTAACATTTGAACATACCATACCTTTGGTAAGATTGAAAGTTTATATCCATATGCAGCACCTTGACGAGTTCCAAAGTTCAAATAGTTTCCTATAGCAAGTATGAACTGAAGAACTTCAATAAAATTCTTGCTATTCTTCAATTCATTAGTTGCACACCACGCCAAGTCCAAAGTCTGCAGTTCAACAGTTTAAATAATGCAGTGTTACTATTACTTAGGTCACCAGCTGATCTAGTCATGTAAAATTATAAATATTCCTACATGCAACAAGTTGTGAAAAGGCAAATTATATGGCACACAGTAGAACACTCACAGGTTGAAATCCTTCAAAGTTTGCTGGAAACTCCTTAATGGTAAAGAGCAGATCCAATCTCGTTGACAACATGGGAATATCACATAACTGGGATAAAATAAATGACCACAATTATTACTCAATCCACTAAGAGTGTCAAACAACAGATATAATATTATACTATTGGTCTTAAGATATACCTCCAACCAGATATGATTGTATGATCCAATCTTGAAATTGCAAGTCACATAGTTTTGAACAATTTTAGATAAAACTATGTGGCAGCTGTTGCTTCCAATAATATAACCTAGTGGAAATGATTGCTGGAATATAGAAGAATGTTGTTGCTTGTACTCTTCTAGCCATTATGGCTAGAAAGAAAAGGCCTTGTAGAAATAGATATATTTGGACTAGGGAATGGATTCAAAATTTAAAAGCTCAGAGTGTATTTCATCAGCTAATGAAGAGATCATCTAATGGATACTTCTAGCCACATGCTTTCACATTTGAAGATCCAATTTTGTGTTATCTAAACATGGACTTTCTTCATGTAAAGGTACAAACTTTCTTCATCCCATTCAAATGTGGCTATTTTACTAAATAGTACATATTCGGCAATGACATCACACAAGTTGCGGTTGCTTTGATCTTTTAGACAACTTTTTACTTGAAGGCCACAATTTGTGAGCAACAGGAAAGAAACAACTAACATACAGCACTGTTGCTGCTGAGAACTTCTTTAATGCAATAACTGTTGCAGGCACTGTTATTGCCTGAGCATTGCCTTGTGTGTGATGGCCTTTACAAAATGTATAGATGGTATGTACCTTCATTAGAAATATGTCAGCTTGTTGTAGCAAAGAGATATCATCACTGTATTTTTTATACATTTCTTTGTCTTCTTCAGTTGGTTGATACCTGTGAAATCAGAGGTAAAAGTTCACCTCAGCCAAATTTTGCCATAAGATACACACAGAAAAAAACACAATTATTGCAGTCAGGACATGTCCAAAAAAGCTATATAATGCTTTAGAACCAAGTAGTTAGACTAACTTATACTCATCTTTGTCAGGAATAATAGGCTGGTCAAAGAGTTCAGAGAATGTGTCAGAAAAAAGGCAAATTTTCCAGGGAAAATAATACCTGACCTCACACTGTAGCTACCTTAGCCCAGGAATTTTTCATGAGAAGAGATCAGTCTGGACTAAAGTGGCTGTGCCAAGGTGAAGGATAGAGAAGGGGAAAGGTTTTGACATGTCAAAATGTATTCTAGCTACATTGAGAAAATCATGACTGACCACAAAAAGTATAAACGCACATAGCTGATCAAAATTTTACATTTATGATTCTAATCCCCAATAAAACCTGCCAAATATTTATCTATACAGAAGAATGTAAAAATACAAACAATAGCACCTGAGCATTATATCTGTGGCACTATATAAACATCTTAATGACAATCTTTACCTTTTCAAAGCAACAATGTGATCAATACCCAACTCAGGAGAATCAATAACATTATTGAGCTGGTCAGAAAGTTTTGACTGAAGAGAATCCAGGGAAAATGGGAAACTTGGTAGAAATATCTCTATGTTCCTACTCCGAGTAGTATCAAGTAGAGTTTTTGTTTCAATTTTTTTCTTAACTGCATGAGAAAGCATCAAAATGCAATCACCTTTTTTCATAGTAAAAAAATGATTAACAGCAGTGGAAAGCAAACATATCAAAATACAAGCAAAGATCATCAACGCTTGATGATGATAATCATGGTTATTAACAGCAGTGGAAAGTAAACATATCATATCATTTGATTATTAACAGCAGTGGAAAGCAAACCATATCAAAATCATCACTTACAGTGACAAACAACAAATGAAGATCATCAACTGTTGATTGAAATCACTCTCTTTAAATATGTTTAAATACTAAAGTTTAGTCTTTACGCAAAGAAAAGTGCTATATATGCCTGGTAGAGTTATAGCTAGCTAACTCTAGTCCAATGTATATTTTATCTACTGTATTATAAATAACCTCATTGTAGTTCTTATTGCTAATCCTCTAAAGTTGCCTAAACACAGAGCTATAGGATTGTGTGTACAAGCTGTCTTTGATGTGTAGTTATGTAACCAGTCATGGCAAAGAGATTAGAAATTGGCCTAAGACTTCACAGTTCATTAATACCTGGTAACTCTTGTTTCTGCTTGCTTTTATCCATTCCAAACAGGCTCTCCAACTCTTTCAAATCAAGTGAATCTGTATAATCTGCACTAGACCAGTCCATCCATCCACATTTCATCACCTAAAACATGGTTGCCAGACAGCACAATTTACAAATGGCACATACACTCAATGAAGACAATAATGCCTTCTACTTATAAACTATTTCTTTTGTTTATTTTGAGAGTAGTGGTGATCTATATCAGTGATATTTAATATCCAGCAATCTATCCTTGGTTTCCCCTACTCCTGTAGAGGTACAATCTACCCTTGGTTTCCCCTACTCCTGTAGAGGTACAATCTATCCTTGGTTTCCCCTACTCCTGTAGAGGTACAATCTATCCTTGGTTTCCCCTACTCCTGTAGAGGTACAATCTATCATTGGTTTCCCCTACTCCTGTAGAGGTACAATCTACCCTTAGTTTCCCCTACTCCTGTAGAGGTACAATCTATCCTTGGTTTCCCCTACTCCTGTAGAGGTACAATCTACCTTTTCAATATCCTCCCTACACCAGTATAAGTACCATTAGGTATTCAGAAATTTGGTATTAAATCACCAATTTTAATTTAAGCTGCTTCTAATCTTGCTATTTAATATTACAACTAACCACATTACATAGAAGAAGTGATAGAGTTTGCTGGACAGGCAACAATAATAATAGAAAATTTAACCAAGTAGAACATATGCATACCTGTTGAGGAGGAAGCGGATTCCAATAAAATTTTCTCATCTTCATATTTGGTTTAACTGCTTTTCTTGGAGGCACTAAAATGAAAAGTTACTGAGTTAAGTGATGGGCAGAATTAGTCTATTGACATACATATTGAGGAGATTTGGCCACCAGGAAACCCAGGAGGAGGAGGTACTCCAGGAGGAGGTGGTACTCCAGGTGGAGGTGGTACTCCAGGTGGAGGTGGCACTCCAGGTGGTAATGGAGGCGGTGGAACTCCTGGTGGAAGAGGTGGCATTCCAGGAGGGGGTGGAGGTCCACCAGGGAGAGGCGGTGCCTGAGGTATAGGATCAAATGAAGATGGTGGAGAAGTGGGAAAAGTTTGCTCTGGAGATAATGTTATATCATCTGACTGAATTGCATGTACTGGAGATATTATCTTATTAGGGTCATGATTCCCTTCAGAAAGATCATGATCTTCTTTAGTCGGTTCGGGGAGTGATGATGGTGAAACTGATCTTGAAACTTTACTAGAAGCCTACACAGAGAATTACAGTAATGCACCTATACAATACAGATGTATGTACACATACACAGATATAATGTGTATATCAATTTTCAAGGCTCAAAAGTGTTGTATTATGATCCTTATACTAAATAATAATAATAATAATAATAATAATAATAATAATAATAATAATAATAATAATAATAATAATAATAATAATAATAATAATAATAATAATAATAATAATAATAATAATAATAATAACCCCATGGTTTATGACCAAAAGAAAAAACTAAAGTGACAGTGGAAAATACATATTTATACTATGTACACACACATACTTACAGATTGAGAATCTTCGTTTAAGTCTAGTGACATCGGAGACATTGGAGATACTGGAGACAATGATTTTTCATTCTCTACTGATTGAGTAGGGTTCTTTTGATCTTTTACAATCCTGCCAGGAGTCATACCTCCACTCTCTTTATTGGCTGGGGAAGTCACCTTGCTTGAGCTACTACTTGACTCCGACACTGCTGATAATCGCTTTGACAGTTCAGACTGACTCATTTTTTCACTGCCAACAACAGAGGACTAACATTTACTTGACATTATATTTTCATGGATTTTATTACTATAATAATAAATATGAGGGCATCAGGGTTAGCTGTGGAGATCATAACAACTCTGTGTACATTCTTTGGTCACATATCCTAGTCACTATACATATAGCTATTTCAACGTGTCAATTTGTACTCACACTTCTGCCAATATTGATATTCAAGTTTGCATTCACAATTAAAGACTACTACTTTAATACTAACCTTAGATCTTCACCTGTAACATCAGTATAGTTGTTCTCTAGAGCATTGATTATGCTACTCAATCTAACCACCTACAAGGTTAAGAACAGCAGAGTTTTAATTTTTCATATTTAACATAAGGTCCCCCTTTATACTCTGACCTCAGATTAATGTTTGGATGAGTTATTAACTTGACAAGAAAAAATGTTTTTACTCAGAAAATGAGTGGCCATCACTAAGAAATTTGGCACACATATACATGTAGTCAGCTTCAAAATCAGGTCAGTTGACTGACCTTTGAACACAAAGCTCAAATGCTAAGCACATACCTACAGCCTTCATACAATATCAGAAAACTCTGAACATAGTCTGTTGTGCACACACTCACTCATACTGCGTATTATAAGCATGTTAATGTGTTTTCTACTAAATATCACTAGTTAAGACTCTGATCTACATGGATTTGTAGTGACATTTTCAATATTTCTCGCTACAGTTTATGTTAAGTACCATCATATCCAACTTTGAACTTCCTGTTGTCATCTCTTGAAGTACTTTACTTAAAGCCTCAAATTCCTAAAAAAAAAAAAAAAAACAGAAATAGGCACACAAGATGAAGGGAACAATGTAATGCAATTTGAGTTCGTTCAGTTAAAAGCTATCATAGGTATTGGCAGTAGAGGAAATAATCTATTGCTATCCAGTAGCCAATGGATTAGTGATTGAGTAATAGGATAGATATGGCTATTTTTACAGGGAACTCTAGTATGTATTATACACTTACAGGCCTCAAAAGAAGCAACAATTCATTCATACTTTTGTCCCGTAATTGAAGAGGAACAAAATCAGCTGGCTCTGACACAGTCTTGGTAATTTCTCTATCATAAAATGTTGAACTGATTATGGAACGATCCCGCCTTCGATAGGCTGCACTATCATCTTCAGTGCTACGAAGGGGGACATTAAATGAGTTAGTCTTCTTGAATGAAAACCTTGTCTTCAGTCCAGAAATAGTCCAGTGACGATCAGGAGACTTTCCACCACTGGAAATGCTATTGGAAGACGTCAAAGTTGAAAGCATACTACCTGCTGGCATTGTGTCTACTCTCTGCAAGGAGCTTCCCTCAAAAGGGCTCAGAAATGGTTGATTTCTAAAAGGTCTTTTCATGGTGCTCTTTCTTGGAGCCAGATCTTTAGCTAAAATGGTGAAGTAATAATTGCTGTAATCACAGTACAACAGCTGACCCATACAGCAAAACCACACCAGTTCACTCAAAATCATGGGAGATGCGGTGTGGAGTACTACTTTGTATTGTGTAGTCCAATAAAATGATATATTCTCACCCAACAAGGAACAAGGACATTTGACTATCCACTAGCTGGTCTGGTAATAACTCCTATGTTTTAGACTAACCACTAACTGGTCTGGTAATAACTCCTATGTTTAAGACTAATCACTAGCTGGTCTGGTAATAACTCTTATGTTTTAGACTAACCACTAGCTGGTCTGGTAATAACTCCTATGTTTTAGACTAACCACTAGCTGGTCTGGTATTAACTCCTATGTTTTAGACTAACCACTAGCTGGTCTGGTATTAACTCCTATGTTTTAGACTAACCACTAGCTGGTCTGGTATTAACTCCTATGTTTTAGACTAACCACTAGCTGGTCTGGTATTAACTCCTATGTTTTAGACTAACCACTAGCTGTATTTAAAAAGATCTCTGCACATTTGAGTTGGCATTAATATAAATGCCTTACTCAGATTGTATCACTCTTTCACACCAACATTACACCTTAAATGTTCATTGTTATAAATGGTGTGTAGATGAAAATACATGTACTGGAGGTTGAAGCTCAAACATTGACCTTAAATTTTGCATAAAAAATTATCTTAGGCATTGTCAAATTCCAATAAAATGCCCCTTCATAGTAATCTTTCTTCACTTATGCAGATAGAATCTATTATTAGAAACACTTAGCATTTTGCCATCAACATTTTATAGCACTATAAGAAATGCATGTCCTCTTGCTGCTTGTGGGTTATATATATCTTTGATCATGCTAAGTTACTATGTGTGTTAAACTTGCTCTACTAAACATCCTATTAGGTCTGTGTAAACATCTATTTATCACACAGATCACTGCTAACCAGTTATCTGCTGTGTCAAACAGTCTTGTTGACAAAATGTTCAGATTTTGGCATGTTTTGTAAGTTACTTTAACAAAAAGATTTTCATAAACAACAACAGAAATATGAAAACAGCACTACAGTACACAATGAATTTCCAAATAGTTAGTTAATATCTACCTACTGTATTCTACTGTTCCTGTTAATACAACAAGGACTAAGTAAAATAGTGAGTACCAATAGAAACACCCCCCCACATACCACCAACCCCACCCCCTAACTCTCCATTTTAACAACTATCTGTACCTGTAGCAGTTCCTTTGTTTAGTCCACTATTATCGGAGTTGGGACGCTTATACATCCCCTTCATAATTGCCTGAATAATAAGAGATCATTAAATATCCTATGAAGACAACAGGAAATACTGAAATCTAAGAACATTATTTAATTAAAGGGAAACTGTTAAAAGTAGAAAGTATTGAACAATGAAAAGGTGTGGAGCTGAGGGTGTTTCAAATAGAGCATGATAAGAAAGTGGAGTGAGCAAAGATCTGCTATGACAGTTGTTTAGCCTGGTGTAATTAATACAGAGTGAAAGATCTTTCTCTTTCAAAGAGTACTGTAAAATAAGTCTCTAAAATTTAGCAACAAATTATTGCCTAAGTTGCTATAAGTACATCATTACACAGGCTACCTCACTGCACCACTAGCTACCTCACTACATGAGCTATCTCACACTAGCTAGCTACCTCACTGCACTAACTAACCTCACTACACAGGCTACCTCACTACCTCACACTAGCTAGCTACCTCACTGCACTAACTAACCTCACTGCATGAGCTACCTCACTACACAGGCTACCTCACACCTAGCTAGCTACCTCACTGCACGAGCTACCTCACTACACCGGCTACCTCACTGCTCCACTAGCTACCTCACTACACGAGCTACCTCCCATTAGCTAGCTACCTCACTACACAGGCTACCTCACTACATGAGCTACCTCACACTAGCTAGCTACCTCACTGCACTAACTAACCTCACTGCACGAGCTACTCACTACACAGGCTACCTCACTGCACCACTAGCTACCTCACCGAACCACTAGCTACTCACTGTACCAGAATTACATGATATTCTTACAACAGCAATAATATGAGCAAGGATCTTGGTTGATTACAGTATTGGCAATGGGTTCCTACATCATTAAGATTGACTATGTGAGGAGCAGACATATTACTCAATATTGGAACTAAGAATCTGCTTACAGTGTCGACTAAGAGATCATTCCTAGTAATAATGATTGCATGGTCTCAGTGGCACCATTAAGGTACCATTTTTTTATCTACGTACTATTATTTTTGTTTTGCAGAATGAGTGACTAAAAGCAACAATTATTGTCTGAGTATGCATGGAGATGACAGCTCCTTAACTAATGAATTTGTATTCTCCCACTAAAACATACCTTGTACCATTCTTCACGTAACTGTTCAGCAGTTTTAGTATCACTAGCAAAAGTTCGAAAGCTATATATAAAAATTACAGACGAGTAAATGCGTTAAAAATTAATGATGACAATATAGATAGAGCCAACATATATTTGGGCACTCCTAGTGGATAGATACTTTGATATTAGTTTTGTCATATTGTGGTTAAATAGATCATCAGTTCAATGACTCACTTGAATTTTTTATCACTTCCAATGAGGGAAACCAACAACTGGTTACTTCCATTTTCATGGACTTCAGTCACACCAGGGGTTAATGGAATGATATTCAGGGCATTCTATAAGAATAGAGTACACAGACATTATGCATACACTGCAAGAAGCTGGTGTATGTCCTTACCTCTAAATCATCAGGTTTATAGTAGAGTAATTCTCCCTCAAACACTCTTAGCCATCTCCTAAGAATATACAGATATACATTATAATTGAAAGGGAGATCCTGAGGAGGACAATTAAAGAGGGTCTAGTCAGGTCCTCCATGATCCAAAAATAACCAAGATAGCAATTCAAATTCATAAATTGAAGTGTATCTCTCTATATTATTATGTGTGTACTATATCCAGGCTTCTTTCCTTACAGGGTGCTTAATCAACTCACCAACAATTGTGGTTTACATACATTTTCATTACTTCAATGGCATGTAATACACATAATAATAGGGAAGGGAGAGGAGGGGTGGAGGGTGTAGAGTTTAAAATTGTTTTTGCTATCTTCGGGGGGGGGGGGGGGGGGGGGGGGCAAGAATAGACTATTAGAAAGCTCTTTAAGAGATCTGTACATTTTCCAAGTTTCTGGAGGTATGCGTGACTAAGCTACCTCTCCACGAAGGTAATTTTAAATTCTTAAATTTAAACATGGTCCAGGCCTCCCAATGGCTTTGAAGTCCAGAGCACTTTAGAGACCCATAATAACTACCATGTGACCACAGCAAAGGATTTTTATGACTGTAGACTATAATGATATATCTGGACCAAGAATCTACAATGCAACTCTTATACAGTACCAAATATTATAACACATTCTTTATTCAAGTACACAACTAATACATTACTCCATACCTGGAGAACATGAGATATCTTGCAGAGTGTCCCCTTTTCTCAACCATGCCTTCCTTTATCGGGATGCTTGAAGTTTGAGGTTGCAGTATAGTTGGTTCAATAAATTTCAATTGTTCATTAATGGTTTCTACACAGTTCAGTAATATCACAAGTAATTATCATGCTTGTTAGTAATCTGCTCATTCCAAAAGAGTACTTTACAACATACTTATATCTGTTTATGGGGAACTTGCTGTTTAGTGCATAATCTATCAGTTTGCTTATGTAGACTCTATGAACATAGCTGAAAAATACACCTGCATATTTTCACATCCAATAAGTGCATCTTTAGTAACTTGGATTATATACAAGATAAGCATATTATACAGCTGAAGTCAAGCAGTTGATATAATAAAGAGTTATATTAGAGTGTTATCAAATATAGAGCCAACACTTTAAGTACTTCAACCAGTAAACATAACAGAAGAAAAGTACCCATTACTATAATACATATGTACAATCACCATCTAGGCTACTTAAAGTATCATTTACCTTGAGGTATGTCTTGAGTGGATTGTTCCTTCAAGCTTTCCACACTAGTTTCAAGGAGACCTTCACGGCTATAGTTATTCTGATCACCTTCAAAAGTTTGATGAATATTCCTTACAATAACTTCCAACAAACGACACATCTGAGGGAAAAGGAGTTAACAGGAGGTAATTATTATTCTTGAATCAGCTGCTAAGAAAACTATAGTATTGTGACAAGGAGTGTTTCTGGAAACCAGAGATTGAATGTACACACTAATAACTGCATCTTGAACCTATTTGCTTCACAGAATACACTGACAAAGAATACTCTCTGTCTGCATTATAACCTTATTTTTATCTTCTTGGGTATCTGCATCAAGTTCATATTCTGGCTGAGAACTGAATCTGATTGAAAGACGAAGTCCATCCTAAAATGAAAATAAACCACTGATATTAATAATGCATATTTTAGCTGTGCATATACAAAGTTTTAGTGATTTACCTCACTCTGATATGATACAATGTTCCCAAACTCAATTTTCTTAGTTCTTGTTCCATGTTGAATACTGGACAGTGTACGTGATTGAAAGTCAAACTAAAGACAGGAAAATGAGGGACATTAATTTCAGTGTCTACTGAACAACTTAGGGACATACTATGCACATGTATTAAACAAGTGATACCTGTAAGATTAATCTCTGTACAGTTCTCCCTTTGCTCCATTTATATACACTGAAGTTATATAACTGTGTGGTTTTAGATAAACTAGCTGTTCTCTCTAAAGCAGGTGCACTCAACAGTCCAAGCTTCTCTGCTATAACCATAGCTTCTTCACTGGACAGCTTTCCAGCCTAAAAGTGGACAGATGACTATGCCATACATGTACACACATAAAAATGTTAACATACATTCACAAGTGCTTCTAACTCAGCCTTCTTAACTTCACTTGTTACCTACAACAAAACAACCACCTTTAATATTTTTGTGTGTACACTAGAGGTGACCAAAATATAGAGAAAAACACCACGCTGGGACTACAATCTGAAAGGCTTTTGGAAACTACATCACTTGGGTTGTGTATATTCTGATTGGCAGTCAGAGGTGAAACTAGCTTAGAGCTGAACTAATGTGGACAGAAACCTGTAAAGATGAGCTATATACTAAAAGCTAAGGTAATAACCTCAATAGACTGCCCCTTGATCTGAATACAATCTCATTAATGTGAGTCTGATATCCATGATGTAAGAATGAACAATACTACCTGGATTCTTTACCCACTTGTACCCAAAACCTATCTTGGGTAATATAGAGAGAGCTTACATAAAAGTGTACCATAATATACAAATGCAAATTATAGTCTTCGTCCACATCCACCAACCAAATTAGAAGTGAATGCATATTATTATAGTGACAATATAAAAAAATAAAAGTGAGATGCTAACTTTTAGGGGGATAATTTATCTACTAATTTCACATTGGTACAGTGTTTCCCCCTAAGGGGAAGTGCCCTTACTCCCTTCTTAAGAAAATCAATAATCAGAACAGATCCCGCAAAATTTATTTTCACTAACCTCAGCACTTTGGAGAGTTTACTTGAAACACTTAACAAATGGTCAAGAGTGAATACAGTGGGAGTGAAATAAATTAAACAATAATAGCAGGTTTACTGTCTTATTCCTATAAGCTTATAAATATGACTAGGAAGGTGTCTAATTATAAGAAGATATCTGTGGTTGAGCAAGGTGGCAGTCAGCGATGAGAGAGAAATGGACAGTATGAAGTATTTTGGTTCTACAATGGAGTAATTGGTCAAATTTGGCTGTTATTCTAGCTTAGCAGCAAGCTGTACATCACATATAAAGCTAACAGAAAATGGAAGAAATATGCTTGAAGTGAATGCTCATAAATATGAAAGCAGACTGAAGTAAAGGTACAGTTAACTGAAAATATTCATTGTGTGGCTGGACCATCTTCTAGTAGCATTCTTTGTACCATTGATTGACCAAGACTATGAACACATCAAACACTGGTCATTTAGAATGATTTGAAAGATAACATAGAGAACAATGCAATGCTTGCTTCTGAACATTATTCCTTGTAACACATAATATACTTTAGAGACTGCACACTGTATTAGAGGAAGGAACTGAGTGATAAACTGTTATAAAGGATGTGATCATGTAAGACTATTTAGAGGTAGCAATGAAGGTAATGGATGAAAAACTAAGATCATGCCTCTATCATGCATGTGTAGAGTTCCTCACAATATGTCTTCAGTATTACCCTCAACGAGGAAACTAGCAACACAAAAATTTTGGCTTAAAATAAAAAAATGTCCATCATCTCTGTGGTTCACCTAATCAAGAACAAACTGTTCTGAACATTATGACAAAGATGCACTGTTCTACCCAGCTACTTGTGGTTCACTGAAGAACTGTGGGCTAGCCAATGAACACCTGTAACCACAATTCACTCATACATAATGATACTAAACACATAACAGAGAAAATCTAGGTAAGATATATTCCTGAAATAGATACAACATTTGTATATACTGAGTGTTGAATAATGTGACACAGCTTTTTTTTCTCATGTGCTAGTAGTTTTTTGTTCTCCTTTAACATGTGCATATAGAATTAGTGTCTTGATTGGCATAATACTGACATGCACGATCAATAGATTTCGTCTCAGGTAGTACTGTCAAAATGAAGATTCGGGCTATATAGTGTCAGTATTCCTAGTGCTCACCACAAAATTAATGAGCTTACTATTCACAAGATACTGGAGGGAGCAAGTTATATTACTAGAAATATAGTTGAGACAAAGTATAACACTACTATAAACTCTGCCACACTTCCACTTTAGGTATTAATAGTTATACCAGAAGAATGCAGGGGAGTGTGTGTTTGCATATGATCATCAGATACAAAAGAATAGGACACACATTTACAGTACTAACTGTCTAACTATGATAGAAGGTATTGAGGGTTAAGCATTTTTAGCTAACTAGGATTTATGTATGAAACATAATAATACAAATACTTTTTCCTGCTCTAACCCCCAACTCTAAGCTTAACCTGACTTTTGAATTGGGCTAGGGCTAGGAAGTTGACCAGTATATGTATATACATAGACTTTATATGTGTATCCATGGTAATTTTCACATCCAATGAGTGCTATAATTAGTCACAGATTGTCACATAATGTAGCAGCAAAAATTAAATGCTTCTATAGGCCAATTTTAATCATTTTAACCCAGTTACATTCATATACCGTCTATTCAGCAGCATTTTGTTATGTATACACAGAAAATTAAGTAATGCCTACACAAGAGACAGGAAATTCAAACCAATATGGTTAGCTATAGCTAACCATTCTACAGAGGTAAGTATTTTCAAGTGACAGGTCCATGTTATACAGATATAAAACAAGATTAGGGCAGGTAGAGAGAGCGAGAGAGAGAGAAACTTTCTTCAAACAAGATATTTCTCTCATAGAAATAATGGTAATGTCCTAGATGGACTAGTGCTTCAATGCTTGCATTGACACACATTCCTTCACTTCACAATGTTTACTACAGGACAATTGATAAACTAGCTACACTCTCCCAATGTATTTCTTAAAATTTGGGGAGATAGCTAAAACAGCAACAGGAGACACAAGGTCTTGCTTTAACCATGTTTCAATGCACTATTGGTCAGTGCAGAATAATACGTACATTAGTTCCACCTTAGCAGGTCTGAACTAGATAGTTATCACTTAGGGCAGTAAACTATACACCTGCCAGCATTTAAGACCTGAGGTATCAGTCAGTATGTAATTAACTAGCTAGCTACGTTAATGACTGGCTAATAATTATACTTAAGTATTAATGACGGCCAACTATTATGTAGCTACCTCCATTCCAACTCCGGCAGGTTAGGTTGTCATCAAATCCATTCACGAAGACCTCACACCGTTAACTACCTGATCCATGACCTATTATCATAACTAGCTAAATCATCAGCGATGGTTCAAAGTTCAAACTTAATTATTTAAGATCACACCTACTGTGTTTATAACTTTGGGTGGGCAGATAACTACTTGAACCAAGTTTCTAGAGGTGTGGCTGAGCTAGCCCTGGCTATTAAGCTAATTACTTTTCTCTACTCCGGGGTTTCCCTTGTTGACAGCTGGTAACTGCAAGGGAAAGACAGGAGTAAATCCATGGAGATGGCCTGGCTCTCTCATCCAATAGTAAGCTACATATCAAAAAAGATAGCAACACAAAAAACCTACCCACCCATTAAGTTCTAATCTTGCCCAGGCTGAGCACAAGCAAGCTCACACCTTAATTGGCCATACTAACCGTCACCAGATGGATTCCATTGGTATCTGTAAGACTACTCCCTCTAGGTATAGCATGAAGTGAAATAATGATTTTGATTATGCATCAACATTCCTCTTCAAAAGAAGCACCAATGGAGAACAACAGTGAAACTAAGTGAAGGATTGCATGAAAACACAATATCATGATAACATTTGAAAATCAAAAAGTGGGGTGTGGATAACAATGTTGGAAGCAATTTTAGTGTTTTATACAAATATTACACAGTGAAACAAGTATAAAAGTGATTTAATGACTAGAGATGATACTGTCAGCTACTTTTATGACGTTTTTCATCATCTTTTTTAGCTTCATATTTGGGAATATCATCAGGATATATCGTCTGCAGCTCTTCAGGGCTGAATTTAGAAAAGTATTCTTTGTACCAATCTATAAAGTCACGTTTTTCCTTCACACTGTAATCAGGGTTCATTGATAATCCTGTAACCACCAACTCCATGAAATGACGAACTGGACCTACATAACAATGAGGTGTAATTGTTAAATGAGAGGTCTGTATATTATAGGTGAAATAAGGCATTATTGGATGGTAAATAGAGTTGTGGGTGTAGTGATAGGTCACAATGCAAAAAGTATACAAACTTACACTGAGACTTCCTGTATAATAATGGTGAATTTCTTTTAATATACAACTCCATGCATAGTAGGTTAAGTGGGATGGGTAGTTTGAGTTCTGATATAAGTACAAACAAGTAAGAGTTCTTTCCCTCTTCCTACAAATCTCAGTTATTATAGTAGCATCTCAAAATGTCTGAAAACTTACCCACCCCCTTCAACAGGATGTGTAGGGAGAGGAATAAAAGAAATCCATCATTACTGCACAATATTTATTATTGGAAGTTAATCTCAACTGTCCATGCACTAGTGTCCATCACTCTATAGTTTATATACTTTCTTGTATGATGACCTCATCCAGCTCTGCATTCCCTTCATATCCAATTATTTGAGCAATCTATCACACCTATAGATTGTTACCTGTATTCATTTCCAGAGCAAAAACCGTGCATACATTAGGCAGTTGTGAGCTAGATTTTATGCACCAGAGAAGCCTCTTAGAGAGAATACCTCTAAATTCATCCCTAGTTTGTATAACACAGTAATACTGAATACCTAGTTGAACTACATGACACAATAAACAATAGCTAGAATAGCTAATTTACCAGCCATCACACCCCACAGCCAGCTGAATTTACCAACCATTACACCCCACAGCCACAGCCATCAGATCAGCCAAATTTACCAGCCATTACACCCCACAGCCACAACCATCAGATCAGCGGAATTTAGCCATTACGTACACCCCACAGCGACAACCATCAGATCAACTCCTATAACATCACCACTAGGGACAAGCACATTATGCTAATTTTCTGGCCTATTATGCTATTCTCAAGTGCTGCTTTTTAAATCCTATTATGCTTTTGTGCCAGCTCCTATTATGCTTACATTATGCTCAAAAAATTCATTTTACATAAAAAAAAAACAAAAAAACATGACAGTCAGGATTGAACTCTGTTGAATTGCAACATGAGTGATGCCTCTACATAATCTTCAAGAGAATTCATCTGACGTTCATTGAATGAGTTCTTCAATAAAGAAAAGGCATGCTCAGCAGAGGCTGATAATGATTAAGAGCGCTTTCTGAGCTACAGATGGACCACTGTTTACTTTAGGGTCACTAAGTTCACCTATTATGCCAGCATTCTGCCCAATGCTTTGATAAGGCTATTATGCTCAAAGCAATGCTAGCATAATGTGCTTGTCCCTAATCACCACACCACAAAAATAACACCACTCAGTATGCTATAGATGACTATACACTAGACAGTGTGACCATCAGCTGCTGAACCCACTTACATCACTCTGATAAAAGCACCCACAGAATAGAGGAGAGAGCAAAGGATAGCTTTTTGTGTTTAAATTGAGTCAAAAACAAGGCCACCTGTGATCGTCATGATTTTTAAATATTAGGATATGTAAAAACAACTAATTTCAAAACTTCCTACAGTTTCAAATCCATTCAGTTCACTAACAAGATTCTTACTGATTAGAATGTTTTCATAAACCAACAGATTAACAGCTTTCTCAGCTGCTTGTACTCAGTGATCAGCTGGGGGAACTGTAGTATGTAAAGTCGTGTGACAAGATACACCCAATTGGACTATTCAAAATCTAAAATAGTACCAGAAAAGTTAAACCAGTGTCACCCTCTCCTTTCATCAGTCATGGCCTGCTAGACTAAAATTACTCTTGGTTGAAAAAATAATTTACATGATAAGAAGTTGATGAAGTGACGGCTTGCTGTGTGCAGGAACCTAGTTCTTGTGTTAAGAATGATAAGAATCATACAAACTGTTTTTACCTGAACCTGGATAAGCACATCAGCTAGAAATGTGCTCTTATTATGCTATTGTTGTTACAACTTCCAATAAGATCTGGAGAAGCAATGTTCAACATTATCAATAGAAGTAATAGTAAAAGGATAATATAGTCCATTTGAAGCTAATCTTCAGGAAATTTGCTTTATTGGATGAAGCCCAGTGTATTCTGAATCATCTACCAAAGTCAATTAATTAGGGAGCCACTTCAAAGAAGTTTAGGAATCACATGACAAAATGCAAAGTTACAAAGCCTTAAGGTTTTTGTCCTTTTTTAATCACTGGTGCCACTTAGATGAATGATAAACCACTTGAGAGCTTCTTGTTGATAAACATCCAGCAGATAGATCGATTCGTCCTGATTACCTATTATCTAATATTCCCCCTCCTCTTAACTCCATCTTACTATTTAAATATAAACTCAGATAATATTTTGAAGGTAGTCCTGAAGACACTTAGACAGTGTGTATTTCAGAGACTGGGGCAGCATGTAGTTTAGAGACTGGGATGACATAGTTTAGAGACTGGGGTGGCATGTATTTCAGACACTGGGGTAGTGTGTATTTCAGACACTGGGATGACATGTAGTTTAGAGACTGGGGTGGCATGTATTTCAGACACTGGGGTGGTGTGTATTTCAGACACTGGGGTGACATGTAGTTCAGACACTGGGGTGGTGTGTATTTCAGACATGGAACAGCACGTAGTTCAGACACTGAGACGACATGTAATCAGACACTAAGAGAGTGCTTCTTGCTGATACAACAGGTGCATTTAACTATCTCCATTCTTTCCATTTTTGAAACTTCACAAAAAAGGATGAAACCATATGTAGCCTTAATTGAGGTTCATCTATAGTGCAGATATCTCAGAAATCATGTGACTAAGGACTTTAACTCTTCCAGAGCCTCCAACTTGAAGTGAATAACTTCAGTACAAAAATTGCTCACTTTCCGTATTTTTGTAGCAAATTCCGTAGAGCTAGCTAGTTTAATGACCCCCATCATTCTTAATCATTATTATTGTTATAAGACACACACCTATGTGTGCAGGTATCTTGTGATTAATAATGATAAAAAAATAGACTAGACTGTGAGCTAGAATTGAGAGTCTTAGCTATCATAGTGCTTGATAGGAGACACTGGAACAAGCTATAGCTATATAAATTTTAATAACAATGCACCAGTAAACAAATAATCATGAATTAACTGACAATAAATATATACTTACTGTTTTTATCACCTGTTGGAATATGAACTGTTTAGACAACTCTTTAAGCCTCTGGACAATGTTATTTCACAGCTGTTCTGTTAGCTAGCTATACTTCGGTATAAATTGAATAAATTTCCGTAGTCCGTATTTAAATCCGTGTGGTTGGAGGCTCTGCTCTTCCAATCAAGCAACAAGAAGATTGTGCAAAAATAACTGAAATGTTGTGAATCTGGCTAAAGATTGTGGATCCTCTTTTTCTCCACATTACCAGATATTTCCAGATATTTTCATGTCAACAAGGATGATTCCTTGATCTCTTTGTAGTTCTCCATACTACCACTTGAAGACCAGATATTTCATGTCAACAAGGATGAGTTCCATGATGTCTTGAGTTATGCCTGGTCTTTACAAAACACTCTTAGGCAAGATAAAACCTCTTCTATTACCCGTACAATGGTGTGATAGGGATGGTTTTCTCCCCCTTGTGTCATATTGAAATTAATAACGATGACTGTTTCTTAGTTTTAATGTTGCTATAGAGTTTCACCTGCAATACCTATCTTTGAGGCTTGCTTCTTTAAACAAAGATGGAATTTGTTTGGATATTAGAGCAAATGGCTTCTGAATTATTTGATGTTCAGGTACTTCACCTTAATGCAACAAGCCATTTTTGCAAAGCTTACCATTGTTTATGAGGATGCTAATGTACAAAGAAGGAATCAGAGAAGTCAAAAATAACATTTTTAGTGTTTGTCACTACTACTATGGGAATAAGAAGAGAGGGGATGGATAATGGATTATCGAATTTTACTTTCTTCATTTCACATACCTGTTTCATTATGTTTGTATTGCATGATCGAAATGATTTGTATCACAACAAAATTTCTTAAATTCAACTGTGTGAAATATGAACGGAAGACCAAAACACAGAAATGTTAAAAACATCCTCTTAGTCATACTTGGCAGCAATTACTATTAAAGAGGGTAAGGTAATACGTACTTTATAGGGTAATATTTTATAGAGTAATGCATATTTTAATACGTATTTTATAGGATAATATTTTATAGGGTAATACGGACTTTATAGGGCAATATTTTATAGGAAGGTGTGTCGCTAAACTCCAACTAAAAGAGTGAGACAATGTAGCAATACTTGAATGAGCTCTTAAACACTTCAAAGCACATTTAAAAGGAGACCTTGCTATGTAAATGAATCTGCATTTGGACTTTCTTGCTAGAATGTGTTCTACAAGCAACTACTTCCTTCGCATCTTCAGGTACCAACCAAATAAAATGTAAAGGCTGTTTGATAAGATATACCATCTAAATTCCTACACCCACCTCACCATTTCTGGGGTCTGTGAAAGATTCACTTGATACAACCTTCTTGCAATGCAAGACAAATGGCCACCCATTAATTTAATAGCTAACACATATAATATTATTCATTACCTCTAGCTGGAAAATCTTTGATCAAATGATCCAGTAAAACATGATCCTTAAAGTTAACATCTGACTCCTCGCTGCATTTTAACCATAAAAATTTAGTAACTCATAATAATAGTCACTTGTACACGTGTAATATTAACTACTACTCACAAAACTTCAATTAAAATGTCTTTTCTAGGCTATTTGTCAGGTGTTACATACTGCAGGGGGGTAATTCCTGGGGGGGCTTGAGCCCCCCCCAACTTTTGGCAACTCTATTATTATTAATCAAGTGTGAAATAATACTCCAGGCCACATACACCCACACACATAAATGTGAGGGATTGGGGTTTAGTCCAACCACTCTTTAGGGTTGCTGCCATCAGAGTCCCTCCTTGATACAGAAAAAGGTTTAGGTTTACAAGAGTTTTATAGTGAGATGATTGCAATAAGAATGTTCTAGAATATTCTAGGTAGTGTGCAAGTTCATGCAGGTAGGTACAGTAACAAGTTCATGCAGGTTCATGCAATTAAGTTCATGCCTGTGGTCTAGGCCTGGTACCTGACAATTAAAAAGCAGCTGCTAGGCTACAATGGCTAAAAGACAGGCCTCCTTATTTGACTTTTGTCCAAGAGCACTGAAGAAACAAAGGGAGTGCCAATCTGAGGAGAAGACTGATGAATCAGATAACTCTACTTTCCAAGAAGAAGATAGCCAAGAATTATTAGAAGTGAGTTTTGCCAAGTCCTGGACTTTTCTTAAGTACATAGCTGGAGCCAGTGGGGATCACAAGCTTAGATTGCTCTTTTTGATTCTCAGGTGCAAAAATCTGGAGGCAGTACAATACCCTTGACTCTGAATGATCTTCCTCAAAGTCCTTACCAACCAGTTAATATCAAGTACCCTAAGAATCATCATCAACGGGCTTTTCAACAATCCTGGTATTCACACTTTTCGTGGCTGCATTACCTTCCAATGTCCGATTCTGTAATTTGCCACACTTGTGCCACAGCTAATCTGAAGGGACTGCTTCATCTTGATACAAGATCCGAAAGCTCATTCTTGTCTGATGGGTTCAGAAATTGGGAAAATGCTCTTTGTAAAACCAAAGGATTCCACAAACACGAGGGCTCATTATGTCACAAACATGCAGTTAGTTTGCTAACTCAATCAGTTCACATTGATGAGCAGCTGAAAGAGCAACTGAAGAGTCAAAAGGAAGAAAATAGGAACTGCCTGCTGAAAATTGTCCAAAGTATATCCTATCTTGCTCGCCAAGGCATTGCTTTTCGAAAGGGTAAGCAAGAAGAGGAATCAAATTTCAAGCAGCTCCTTCTGCTTCAAGCTGAAAATGATGCAGTGCTTCAAAAGTGGATTGGAAAGTCTTATGACAAGCACTTTAACCCTGATGCTCAAAATGAAATACTACAGATCATAGCTCTGAAAGTGCTTCGTGGTATAGCAAGTGACATGGCCGAATCTGGATACTACAGTATCATGGCTGATGAGACCACTGACGCAAGCAATATTGAACAACTTGTAATTTGCATGCGTTGGGTGGACAAGGAGATGACAGTACATGAGGATTATATCGGTTTGATGCCTATTGCTCAGACAAATGCAAATACAATTGTCTCTTGCATAAATGATGTGCTCTTGCGTATGAATCTCAGAATCCAAGATGCTCGTGGGCAATGCTATGATGGATGCTACTATGACTGGAACCAAAAATGGGGTTGCTTCACAAATCAAGAAGCTGAATGAAAAATGTCTACTGACACATTGCTACTGCCATTCACTAAACCTTGCTGTCAGATACAATCAAAAATATTCCACTCTTGAAAGATGTACTTGATATTGCTTATGAAATTACCAAACTAATAAAGAAGAGTCCTAAAAGAGAGGCAGAATTTCGAAAGAAACAAGCAGAAATTGTGGGACAAATGGAACATAATCTTCATGTAGATGATATTGACTCACCAACTCTGAAAATACTGTGCCCGACAAGGTGGACTATTAGAGCTGCATCTCTGAGTGATATTCTAAAAAATTATGGTACTTTGATGAAGCTGTGGGACTGGTCACAAGACAATGTCAGTGACTCTGACATGAAGGCAAGAATAATTGGCGTTCAGACTAAAATGCAAAGTTTTAGTTTTTTCTATGGACTTCAACTTGCCATTTTAGTGCTCTCCCATTCAGACAACCTCAGCACTAGCCTTCAGAGAGCTGAGCTATGTGCAGTGGATGCTCAACAAAATGCCAAGCTTTCTGTGACTGTTCTTCGAGGTATACGTACAGACAGGGATGCAAGTCTTCTTTGGACTAAGGTCACCCAAGCTGCTGCAAAGTTGGAGTTACAAAAACCTTCTCTTCCACGTCGCCATAAAATGCCATCAAGGTATTCTGAGGGCAATGCTCAACCTGAGCACCATTCCAATGTAGATGACTTTTACCGCCAGATCTACTTTGAAACTGTGGAAACTGTAGCTAGCTGCATCGAAGAGCATTTCAATCAAAAGGACTATACCATGTATGCAAACTGTGAACAGGTTCTTGTGAAAGGAGCATTGGGGAAACTTGACTCCCAAAAAGTTGACCAACTGTGTGAATTCTACACTGAGTTCAACCCTGATACCTTACGGATTCAGCTATCCATAATGGCAGAGTGCTATCACAGTTTCAATCAAGGAGAAGGGGTTGATACATTGCACAGTGTCATAGACTTCCTCCGAAAAAACAGCAAGATCTGGTCACTCATACCTGAAGTCCTATCCTTGACAAAGATTGTTCTGGTTATGCCAGCAACAAATGCCAGCTCTGAACGTGCCTTCAGTGCACTGAGAAGGGTGAAATCTTATCTCCGTACAACTATGTCCAACAATGATATGCATAGTACATAAGGAGCTGGTGAAGAAGCTAAGCCTCAAGGACGTCACCAATAACTTTGTGGACAATGTAGAGAGACGCTCATCCATTTTCGGCAAATCTTCCACACAGTCCTATACTTATATTTCTAATCATTGCCAATATTATTATGTTCTTAATGCAAGAGTCAGTCAGTAAACTCACCATGTAGAGCATCCACCCACCCCTGGTAACCGACATCATGGGCCCCCCCAACTTTCAGATGGAAGTTACCCCCTCCCCCTGTACTGAGATCAATAATAGTCCCAGTAGTACCGTAGATCTGGTTAATTTCACTGTCACTTTAAAACTCGCTATTTTTGCGGTAGGTAAAGGAAAGCGAAAATAAAAAAAACTTCAATAATTATATAAGAAGCATTACCTAATTGAAATCCCTCCCCCTAGCGAAAATAAAAAAACGTGAATTGCTTCAAAACACAAGATTTTATGAGATCAGTGAAAATAAAAATAACTGGATCTACGATAGTAGTAGTAGTGGTAGTAGTAGTTGTTGAGTCCGACACACGTTATTATTTTCACCACTATCTGAAGTTATATAAATATACTTCTATAATAAAGTGTTGGAAATACTTCATTTTCAGTCAGCAGTGAATATAGTGACAGTGAAATTAAACCAGATCTCTGATAGATCTATTCATGCACAGTATAGGCACTTACTGTTCATAGAGTATAGGCACACTGACTGTTCTTACTGTTTATAGAGTATAGGCACACTGACTGTTCATAGAGTATAGGCACACTTACAGTTCATAGAGTATAGGCACACTTACAGTTCATAGAGTATAGGCACACTGACTGTTCTTACTGTTCATAGAGTATAGGCACACTGACTGTTCATAGAGTATAGGCACACTTACAGTTCATAGAGTATAGGCACACTGACTGTTCATAGAGTATAGGCAAACTTACTGTTCATAGTTTTCATTGTCTACAGGGAACTGTCTGGGATAAGGTACACCATTTCCCATTATTAAATCTTGAAAGTATGAAGTTGACTGAAGGAGACGAATCTCTTCAAGTTCCTTTTGTTTATCTTGCTACAGTATTAAAAATGGAGTGTGGTTACAGTTTTTAAGTGTGAACAGCAAAAAATAAAGAATTTGAGGGTCTCATAAAATATGAAATAGTCATACACTGAAAATAATTTTTGATGAAAAAAATTCATAGTACAAATTACAAAACAAGATTATCTCTGTTTGTAACTTAGCCAACCTCTGTTAGTCCACCTCTCTTAAATAGTAATGTAGCCTACCTCTGTTAAATTTGGTTTTCTTGAGGGCATCACTTCTTTTCTAGCATCAAAAGAATTGAAAACGCCCAACCTCATTCCAGAATTAGGGTTCATAAAATTAATTGGCCTCATGGTCTGCTTAACCTTGTAGTGTAGTGTGGGACTATCACCTTCCTCCAGCAACTTGTTTATCTCTTTTTGCCGTCTCTTCATATCTAGGTCTAAAGATTAATAGATGCAGTTATAAACACTTGGCTTATAAGTATTTCCCGTGTCCTTTACAACATGCAAAACAATTATTATACATGTGTAGTAAAGCTATACTATATCTAGCTGCCTGAATCTATTTTATACAGAAGTGAGAAAAGAGAAGAGCTGCTAGACATGTATACAGGATATTTATATACAGCACATAGTAGATATAGCTAAATACACATACTGTAGGCATAGAGCCAAGACAATGGTGGGAATGTTTAGTGCATGATACAGCCAGTACATTCCCAAAGAAAGAATGAACAAGTAGATTAGCCAAGTTCTGTTAGTGATAGCTAGAATATAAATTATTTTGTTTAGGTGGTGAGATATACCTTTTTTGTCACTAGAAATTGAAAATCAATGTAAGAGAATTTGCAGATGCTCAATAAATAATAATGACTTACTCCTTTCTTTTCCAACAGTGAATTGAAACCCAGACAACACATTTCTACACAATAAAACAGCATAAACATGCATAATAAGCAACCAGTAAAGCATTTATTTGTTTAAAAAATCTTTAGCTACTTTTCCTGAAGTTGTTATATACCGTATTTGTTGAAATTTTCGTTTATTTAATAATTCATTTTTCAAATTTTTGTGTTGTTTTAATTTCGCAAGAGCCTCACCATAACAAAATTTAAAACTATGACTAGGATTATACCTGAATAGAGGTAAAATAGCTCAATAGGCTACCTGAACAGCTTTTGTATTAGCTATAGCAGTAGCCATAGACTTTACTGGCTAACCTTTTGTATGGACCACACTTCTTAGAGGATTTTTTTTTGCCTCATTAAGAACCTTCAGGACTTTCCTGTTCGCATTGGTAATTGCCTAGTGGCCCATTCACATTGGGAAGGCCTTCTCTACTGGGTCTAGGCTAATAATAGTGTTGACATCCTATGCAATAAGCAAGCAAAAAAAATGCCCACGCTGCACAGCAGCTGCATCTCCAACTATTTGTTAAGGAAAATTTTCATTAATGCAATTATTCAACCTTTTAAATTTCGTAATAAAAGTGACATCCGAAATTAAAACGACGACGAAAATTTCAGCAAATACGGTACTATCTACTTATTTTTTATCATCTATGAATGAGAAGAATGTTCAACCTTGTTGCAAGATTTGAGTTACTCAGGAAAACAAGGCCTACTAGACACTCTGAAACCCACAAAAATGATACTTATTTTATACTTTATAGCACCATTAAGATCAAACTCTACATTTTAAGAAAGACTTTGGGCATAAATGAAGAGTCATTATAAAAAGTGACCCTAGTTTTAGCTCTTTAGACTTCTTTAATGATGATTGCATAGTCATCTGCAAGTATTTAGCCTTCCACAAGTACTCTATCAACTGTGGGTGTTTCCAGCTATTGTTACTGGTGCAATCTGCATGCTTTACTGCAGCTAGATAAGCATTATAATTTCATGAAATGATATTGTACACAGATAGTGTTTAGCTAGCTGATAGATAGTTCAGTTCTTGCAAAGTATATTCATTGTTGCGATTAACTAAACTTGTGCATCTTCTAGTTTTAAGGGCTATAAGGACATAGCAGAGGAGACTACTAGCTACAGTTTATAGTCTTGTCACAGAGTCAATGTAACTTGTCCTACTTCCTTAGCTCCTGTCTGTGACCTGCTCCATCAATGCTGCTTTACTAGTCTGGCAGGCTGCAGTGTCAGAAACTTTTTTGAATACATTTTTTAGTACCACCACTGTTGGTCCCAAGGCACGGACACCGAAAACAAATTGACTGATTGTGCCTATTTTTTGCTATCAGAAGCTATTACATTCATTAACAGAAGTGGACACCAAGAATTTGTCATACTCTTTATCTCCACAACAAATATTTTTGCTTCAAAAATACAGATAAATCATTACATTTTACATAGAGATATAATAGCTGTGATTATAATAGGTCTATGAACTCAACAGATACCTTATATTTGTATCTGATGAGCTAGCTATTAATACATACCTCATGTTCGTTTCTTTTTCTGTTAAAGAACTTTCCTCTTCACCTTCGTTTGTTCTCAATCTTTCTATCAATGTACGGGCAATATCAACTGTTCCATCATCACCTTCTTTATTAGCTCTTTTCAACATTTTCTTCTGGTAATTCTTTCCTGGTCCTTTATCACCAGATTTCCTGGGCTTGTTCATATTAGACATCATTTGAACAGAAGTGGATAACCTTGCCATTAAGCTTGGCATCAAAGTAATATCTTTAATAGAATTCAATGCCTTAAGTCTGCGCAAAGAAGGAAGAATTGACCTACACAACATCTTTGTCTGCTTCCCAACAAATCCGATTACCAATCGACCTTTTACCTATCAAGTCCATGTGGTAAATGGCGTCTGCAGGTGAACTGGTAGTGGCAGATCTTCCGGATCCCCCGCGTAAACTAGTCTGTATAGAGTTTCCAGGTGAAGGCTTATTGGTTGAGTAACTGCCATTCATTCTAACTACAGCACCAACCATTGTGATGGAGTAGCGATGGAATTGGGGTAGGGTGGTGCTTTAATTAGAATGGTATCTGGCAATGATGTTTGTGTATCTTTATATGACAGCATTAATATAGTACACTACTTTTACTGGAAGGAACCTTCTAAAGCGTAGCCAAAAGTGCCATTCTGTAGGTCTCAATCGGCCATTGTCTGTGAAGGGTTTTTATAGTACCACTGTATGCACCATTGTATGCACCATTGTCTCTAAAATACACTTTAAAAATCAGTTTGCTTCATAGTAAGGTTCCAATGTATAGTAGATCACTTCTTTTAATATCAGAATAATGAAAAGATAATGATGAATGTCACATATCTATCTGTCAATATTTTATTGAATGCAGGTATTGTAGAGGATGAAACTGCAGCTATTGAAAGATTAGGAGGGTTGAATACTCTATCTAAGGTAAATACATCGTAAGTGCATAATTATCCAATGGTCACTACATAAAATATTCATTCTATTAGGCCCAATCAGATGGTCGTCGATTGGAAATGAGATTTAGACCTGATGACCAGTATTGTAAACCAGCTCTGTCTAAAACTGTCACTGGATCTTATCTAATCCTCAAAATAAGGAGAAAGAAAGCTGATGGAAACACTTTGAGTGAATCTTGTGACCTTGGCAGTACTAAAGTAGATTTTGAGTATTCAGCTGAGTTAATGGGAATTTCAAACAAAATGTACCAGTTTTCAGGTGAAAACTATAATAAGAATACAGTCATAACATTATGCATTACTCTGTATACATAGGTATGGTTGATTACCAAGTCCTTCCACCGGGATTAAATGCTATCAGCTATAAAGGGTTACCAGTAGATCCTAATGACTTTCAAATGAAAGGTACTAATGTATAATAGGTAGAGGCAGTCACAACTTCTATTCAGCTATACTTAGTAGGTATTACGTTTTGGGGGGGGGTATACTCATTTGTTCCCGTTTTTTCCTTTTTTATATATCTGATCATAATTCTCTTATACTTTGTCCAAAAAAGTTGATCTTGTGCTTAAAATGTTGCTCATTTAAAGAGCTTTCTGAAGGTATATTAAGTTCTCACTTTCCAAAAACCTAGCTGAAGTTAGCTTGCCCGACTTCATGCACTACTTTTGACTACTTTTGACTATTACTCAACACCACATTGTCCAAAATGGGGGAAAAAATAATTTTCTGAAAGCTCTTTTCCTGCTCTTCAGTATGAATGAACAGAATTTGTCTTAAAATTCATTAGAGGGGAGTTGTCTTAAAAACATTAGTTTAACTCAAGACAAATTCTGTTCATTCATACTGAAGAGCAGGAAAAGAGCTTTCAGAAAATTATTTTTTCCCCCATTTTGGACAATGTGGTGTTGAGTAATAGTCGAAAGTAGTCAAAAGTAGTGCAAGAAGTCGGGCAAGCTAACTTCGGCTAGGTTGTTGGAAAGTAGGAACTTAATATACCTTCAGAAAGCTCATTTTAAGCACAAGATCAACTTTTTTTGGACAAAGTATAAGAGAATTATGATCAGATATATAAACGGGAACAAATGAGTATACCCCCCCCTTAAGTGCAAAAAAATTCTATTGTATACAGTGTCAGTTACTTTTACTTTCTAGCCTAAATATGCATTTAGTGGTACTGTCACGGTTAAAATTGGTTGCTTAATGTTATTCTTTTGAGACTTCTTGCACAGACACTGTGTCTATAACACTGTACTAGCTAATATGTTACAAAAAAAGCTATTTTCTCACAGTAGTCTGTAGTATAGTTTTTATGGTCACAAGCACTTTAGGTTTCCAACACTGGGGCTATCTTCTGTTGATGATCTTATTATATACAAGCCATTCTCTAGTCAAGGTAATTCTTGGCTATGTTTGCTAGAGCTTTCAGAGGTTTTGGAATCTCTTTTCTCTCTTGCCCATTTTTTTGATCATTTAGTTCAGTCTCTTCCACTCTTTCGTCCATTTAATATGCATGCTTGCTATTGATCAGTGCCCTAATGTATAACATTTTATACTCCTGTTGGCTTGTCAGTGCCCTAATGTATAAATTTACAAGTGTTACACTCCTGATGGCTTGTTAAACTTCTTTTGAAAAACTAGATGCATCAATACTACTTTGCTAACCTCAGTAAATTGCTTATAATTTGGTGAAGTCTGGTTTGTTTCAATTCAAATGAAGCTGTGAACTGGTCAACCTTGGCCATGGAAACATGCATTGATGGTACCAAGTTAGTCCAGTCCACAGAATCAGGTGGTAACGAATAAGAAATATACTTCTTTGGGATTTATGGATGCTTAAAGTGAAAGTGTTTATTGGATAGTGTTAGTAATTACACATTGAAGAATACAATGTCCATAAAATAATCATCAATAGTTGTTCTGGTGTGATGAATGGGAAACATTGTAGATGTATGGAAACAAGGAGAAGTTGTGTTACACAAACTATTACCAGGAGAAGTGTATGTTTTCATTCCTATAATTATATTCATTGACATTCTGCTGCCCTCAACATTTCTAAACAGAGTTGTGTTCTGTAAGTAAGTATAGACTTTTATTTCATGAGCCATTACCAGGAGTAATTTTATTCTTCAAATGTGACTGACATACTCATACTAAGGTACTGACAACTGGTTACGCTAGAGTGGCAGAGTAGTACCAATTGCATAAAACTTGCAGTACTTAATAAATAATACAGAAGACATAACAATAGGTATATGCATCAACTAAGCTAAATAGCCTGTATGTAACATGGTAAAAGGTCATCATGTGTGATAATTGATCCACCTGTGCGGGAAAATGGCAGCATTATTATCGCACGAATAGTTATGTTTTTAGTGCAATGACTTCTAGAAAAAAGTTAATTTCATGATGTTCTGTGAAGGCAAAAAATAGGTCCATAAAAAGAGAAGCATTAATTACATTACACTATTTTACATTGCATAACATTACACATTACATTTATTCATCTCTACATTAGTGCATCTACCGTAGATCCAGATAATTTCACTGTCACTTTAATTTCGCTATTTTCGCGGTAGGTAAAGGAAAGCGAAAATAAAAAACTTCAATAATTTTATGTACAAATTCAAAAACAGAAATCTCTCCCCACCCAGCAAAAATAAACGTGAATTGCTTCTTATTACAAGATTTTATGAGATCAGTGAAAATAAAGTGTCTTGAAAATAACCGGATCTACGGTATTGTATTCATTGCTAAACCGGTCACTGTCTGCCATTGACCATGGTGTTTATCAGACATGCACAAATATAATGTATAGTTCATTGTCATTGACATGCCAACATAAGAGAGTACAGAGATTGTACTGCTCATTTCTTTATAATAAATTAATAATATCATTGCTCTATCTGCTATTGGCACTAAATTGATTGGGTGAAGCTGATATTCAGTTTCTCCCAAATGCAAATTCAAAAAGATGGTGGGTGGATTTGGGATGGAATTTATTCCAGCTATGGAAGTATGATCATTAGACCCCTATGGAAGTATGATCATTAGACCCCTATGGAAGTATGATCATTAGACCCCTATGGAAGTATGATCATTAGACCCCTATGGAAGTATGATCATTAGACCCCTATGTAAAATGTAGGAAAGTTACTTGTTGATAGTGTATTATTTTCCTTTAGAGTTAAATGGTGATAGCTATAATTATATGCTTTGTGATTCTTTAACAATTAAATATGCTTCCATGATGCAGAGCCTTTAGAGAGTGACTTTTCCGAACGTGATATTCCCTCTTTTCTTCCTCCAAGTTGTTTTTCTAAATTTGATAAGCCCATAAATTATTCGTAAGTTTCCTACTTGATGATTTATGCTAAAATGTACAGGTCAAAATTTTTGGTGAAGTAGTCACAAGCTCCCCAATATTAATGATATTATGCAATACTACACATTAGTATTGTGTCGGTAGGAATTTAATTCTTGCTTGTGTATATTTGGACCCACTGAATATAGAATGAATGCTATTCAACATTATAATTCAATATTATGTAGGTATCGTCCATATATCAAGTCTTCTAAGCCTGTTAGTGACCAAGGTAGTGGAGCTGGCAGAAGTAAGAAGTTCAATCTGTCATATTCACTGAGTTTTGAAGCCATTGGTAAATGTTGATACATAATTATAAAATGTTATTTACATTTATTTCTATGGTATTAAGTGACAAATACTCTTTGGCTAAAGTTCATGTACTGTATATGGACTAAGTACAGTGCCTAAAATTGATACTTCTTTCCAATAACTGAACAGTTACTATAATGGCATGCAATTAGTAGTGTGGGATGTTGAGATCATGTGCAGTAGATCTGGTTAATTTCGGTCATTGACTATGAAAATTAAATTGACTTCACAGTGAAAACTTTAAGATTAGTGATGATAAAATACCTGTTCTGTTGTATACTAAGGGGTAATTTTGAAGGTATGTTTACAGGTGTCCCAAAAGAACCTAAACCTGATGCTGTTAGCTGTATTAATTCTAGCAACCCTCTAATCCCAAAAATTAAGGAGGTAAGAGATGTCCTATAATAACTGCATTAAGATTATATACTTTGTTTCAGCTATTTGAGGAGAGACCAGTTTGGACTCGAACAGCATTGCAATTGAGATTAAAATCAACACAAATCAGAATTCGAAGGTATGTAATTCATTCATTTATGGTGTAGAACAAAGAGCTTGTTTTTTGTTTGTTTATTTCCTTCAGTGTTCTTCCTTTGCTTGCCTATAACTTCTTTTCTGGTCCTTTTAAGCGTCTTTGGGTAAAACTTGGGTATGACCCACGAAGTGATCCATGTAACAAAATATACCAAAGTTTGGATATTCGTGTTCCTAAAGAAGTTACCATCATTGAAGCTCAGAATCGTGCAAAGATAGGAACTAATACAACACCAGGTATACCATATGAACTATATACTAATTAGGTTAGCTCTATTCACTTGTATGACCAGAAGTAGGTATTTGTAAGTATTTGGCACTACTTGATCTCTGAGCTTATTTGATGAATTTATGATGACAAAAATACAATTAATGAATAAGTTTACATACAAAATGACAAAATAATTAGCCGATGAATATTAAGGTACAGTATTAAGTGCTATTTCACAGTGGAGTTGAAAGTATTTGCAGTTGCAACTATAACTGATTAACTGTATGAATTTAGGTTCATATGAAGGGACGAGTATGGCCACAGAAAATGTCGAAGAAACAACGTGTATTTTTTTCCCGGATAAGCTTCCAAATCAGCGTCAACTATGCTATCAATTGTGTGACATTCATGATCAAGAGGCACAAGATCTGATCCACAGTAATGATGGCAGAGAAACTGAATGCATGGTATGTGGTCACTACATTGTAAAGAGCAATCAGGACTCATCCCAAAGAACAGCTGAGATTAATAATGACAATAGCACAATATCTTTTTATAAATCATTTCTTTGGTGAGCTGAGCAGACCAGGAATTGAGTTCCTTGTCCTCATCCAAATAATAATAATATTATATATAAGTAGTGCACTGTGCATTATAGCAACACTGTTCCTGAAGGCTAGTGGCTCAACATATATTTGCAGTTAAGTGTTTGTAATATGCAGGAGGTGAATGGTTGGTGTGAAGAAAACACATATGATAAACTGAGGAAGTTACTTAATGCTAAAATCAAATCTTTGGCTGAGAGAAACATGACAGGAACTTTTACTTTTAAGTGAAACAGTTTGTGCTGCTGACTATATGACATATTATTTTAATACATAATATTAATAAGTTTGAACTCAATTTATATTATTCATATTGATAATAATGCCTCAAAATCTTTAGCTGGTACCTTGAGGGAGGATTTTTGAGTGACTGGAGTACGTAGCGCAAGGCAAGGCTAAGAGACATGTAGGTAACAAGGCCATGTTCGATAATCCCTCCAAAGAGTTGACCTGTGATCTGCAACTCTTTCTCTGGGAACTAAGGGAAAAACTTGTACTCTTCAAACATGTTACGAAGCATGCACATAAACAGCTCCTAGATAAATAAATATTAATAAATAGTAGAAGTAGTAGTAATACAAATTTCAATGAGGACACAAGGAGATAAACTAACATACACAGAGGGGTAAATACAACCCTGTACTGCTACAAGTAAAGTACCAACAATGTTAATCTATTATTTGTCATGCCTAGATTTATGGCTCGTATGTGTAGCTTTGAAGTTTGTTGAAGCTTCTACACAGAAAGTTAATGTCTACTGGTTGTAGCTGTAGTAACATTCACTAGTAAACAACTGGTTCCTATATTATAATATATAATTAGTTACATGGTTATTCTAGTTAGCTATCAAAATTCAAATGGAACTAAAATATGATATATAGATGAGGGTATGTATAATGGAACAAAATGCCTGCCACTCATATACTAAGCTGGGAACTTCAGCAGATCTCTGATGAAGTGTTTAAGACTATCGATGTATAAATAAAGGTATATTTTAGATCTGTAAATTAAGAAGTAATGCTAAAAGAGCTGGATGAGATTCTCTATAGAATGACCAATAATCTGGTGTCCTAGCAGGTAGTATCTTTGAAATCTTACTGAAGAAGAGACAGATTAATAAAGATTTTCCTTTATATAAAATGATAATGTAATATAACTACAATATAATGGCATTATACCCTAGCTACTATGTATACACAGAGGGTTTGTATGCAAGGTAAGTAGCCAGTGAACATAACAGGTGATGTCATCCTTATTTCCAGTGTACCTTATATACTCAGCTCATACAGATCTAAATATGACTCCATACTACCTTATAGTTTGCGATACTGTTAAATGAAGCAAGAAAAGCAGATCATTTTGATATCAAATATAGTATTTTAATGAATTTTTAAAAGTGCGATATAATATGTATTCCAGGGGTAACTGCTACCTTAGCACAATAAAGAACTTTGATCATACAAGTTCAACACACTGAAGTACTCTTGGATGGGTTTCTCCATTAGACATGGTGTTGTCCATCGAGATCCAGGTCACTTTTTAAGAGTTAACGGAGATGTATGTACATAAAAAGGCTGATATTGAGGTCTTGTGTTTAGTGTGCTTTATTCATAATAAACAAACCATTTTCATTTTATACTTTACGCTGTTGAATACATTTCCCTCTCCAAAGAAGTCAGTAGTCACAATCAATCAATATGGTGTTCCCTGAAGTGTCTAATGTGGCACCTGTTATTGTGGAAGACTGAGGGAAAAAAGGAACACATTATTATTGTATATCATCATGTTATGTTTGAACACGTGTAGTAGCTAGCTACCTTGGAGATTTGTTTAGTTCTCTGTTTTGAATAATAGTTTTAATTACTCATTTTAATGCCCTTGCTTGTCAGGTGGTTAAGTCTTTCACAGTTATATAGCCAGTACAAATTAAAGAAGAGTGAAAAGGTTGTATTGCAAGTTCTGGGAATAAGTGGTATACTTGCTGAAGCCTTTGTCTGGTATTATGAGACACTCTATTACTTTATTGGAAAGTATAGGAAAATGTGCATCCATTGTGTAGCAGAACTCAAATGTGTCAGTTAAAAAACTAATCCTCAGTGCTATTTTGTCTCAAATGTCACATAATGAAACGAACAAAAATGAAACAAAAACAAAAACAAAAATAAGGGAAGCAGAAACATTAATGTCATTAACAGTGGCTTCCATAACATACTACAATGCCATGCTTTATACTGAGGTGATGGAGGTACAATGAACTGAATCTGATATGATAGAAAAAAGTGAGACTGTATAATTATTGTTCAGGTGGTAATGTAGCTGCACTGAACCAAACCCTCAAATTATGACAAATATTACATGGCTCTTTGCCATCTGGTTCAGGCCAATACTCATTCTGATTATCAGAGTTACTCTGAGAGTGCCCGATATCTTTGTACTTGCACAACTTCACAATAACTTCCTTTATTTCACTAACCATGAAAGCCTCCAGAATTGGATGAAGAACAGCCTGGGAAGTTAAGGTGAGGAAAGAAAACGAGGTATACCAGATAGGAACCTGATCAATTCTTATAGTGGCTGTTAATACCAATAGGATTAAAATTGGTATCCATGTGAAGATATCTACAAAGAAAATAGCAAGAAATATACGTATTAAGTTGAGCTGCTTCTGGTTACGTCTGCATTTGATCCGTTTATTGATTTGGTAAGATAACTGCTGCCTTTGTACGTCACTTGAACAGGTTCTATAAGCCTGGTATATCCGTCTTAGCTGTTTCCTGACAATGTTTACTACCCAAACATTTGTAACAGCAAGAATAGACAGAGGAATTAAAGACACGCCTACCAGTAGTAATACGTAACCTCTGTCAGCTGAAGTGTCTATTGTACATGTTGCAACATACTTTGAAAAGTATATTCTTCCAAATCCCAAAATTGGCAGAACAGAGATGAGGATGCACACAAACCAAGTTATCAAAACCACTATAATCATTCTCCTTACAGTGACAAACTTGTCATACAAGAGCGGTATCTTTATAAAGAGAAATCTATCCACAGAGACCATGGTTACACTGAAGAGAGAAGCCAAAGATAGCGTTATATAGAAAATACCAATTTGGCACACTTTGCACCTAACAAAATCACTATTTCCCAGAACAAACTCTCCTGCTATCCCAGGTATGATATTGAAGGGCAACACGATAGCACACAGCAACAGATCCACTAGTGTTAAGTTCATCAGAGCGATCATAGCAGGTTGCTCATATAGTTTCATCCTTAGAACACAAACAATAATAAATACATTTGCAGGCATTCCAATGAATATATAGATCATTGAAATGATAAAGATGACTAGTCCATTTGTCCTTTGATCATCTTCTAGCAACCACCAGTCATCAGTAACCACATCATGACTTAAATTAGAATCAGGACAAGTAAGATTACTCATTATCTACACAATCTTAGCTAATAGTGCTATTATTCAGTACTAGATACTGACAGCTAAAGTTATAGTATGCAAATACTTAATATTACAAAGTCGCAACTACACTAGTCCCTTATATAGCCCTGCAGGACTTCCAATTATGGTAATTACAGGAAGTAGAAAAATTATTATTAGCATACCTGCAGGCATGTCTAACCAGACAGGTAAGGCACCTATACAAACATGAACCAGAATAAAAACAGTTTTTTGTGGAAGTAACCTGATATTTCAGTGTAGCTTAATAGTCATTTGTAAGAAGCTGACCTAATTGTACATATGATACTTGCATGTTCAACCAGAATTGATTCTTTTGCTTAGTTATCAATACATGAGCAATAGCAAACCATCTACCTCCTATATACATGATTTGAGTTCATTATAATTTATTATCTGTCCAGAATAATGAGATCCAGTGTGCAAGCCTGAAAATCCAGTAGAACTTAGAGTTGAATTATTCTTGCTGAGAGATTCTAATCCAGGACCAACAAAAGGGCTGACACCTAGTCCACCTAACTCCAACTACACAACAAACAAACAAGGTGTGCTTAAGCATGTGTCTACTAGACTTAAGTATATAGATGGAGGTTTATATAAATGAGAGGCTAGTTTACTGTATATAGATGGAGGTCTACTGCAGCACATCATAGATGTTGAAAAATGGGAGGGGGGATGAGAGTAAAAAACATAACAGCAATGTAACTTTATTCTGGGACTTTCCCTGATTGATGCAGTAAGTAGGGAAAATCCCTAAGTCACAAGGCTTCGTTATCTTGGCTTAAACCTGCTGCTGATTGTGATGAAACTACTTCTGATGAGTCAGATTCTGAAGAAGATAACATTGTAAAGTAGCTAACTGTGAGTCTGAAGTGGCCTCAAGTGACCATATCCCAGAAATCCCTGAAAAAGTACATTAGCCATTTCTAAAATTCCCCAAACTAACATTTGGGAAACAACAACAACCATTTTGTTCTTCATGGCATGCCAAATTTCCTTGGTTACACTAACAGGAAGGACAAGATAAAGTATATTGCTTTCATTGCCTTGTCCCAGATTAGCATCATTCATTATCCTATTTGCCAACTTAATCAAAAGTGACTTTTCAAGAGCATTGGTAAAATTAAAACAAAAACAAAAAAAAAACATCAGCTGTCACATTTCCATGGACACGCTGTTGAATGTGTTATGAGTACATGTAGTAATGTTGGGGAAATGGTTCAAAAAGGATATGCAGCACAAAAGGCTGAGAATCGCAAGATTTTACTTACTATTTTTAACTGTGTTTGATATCTTGATAGGCAATGCCTTGAGGATTAATAGAATGGGGAGATACCAATCCTCAAATTTTTGAGTAGCGTAAAAGGACCCAAAACAAGTTTACTAGCAGATATACAAAATGAAATGTTATGTATCAATGACTTAAAGTATTTTGAGAGATATATATCAGAAGCAAAATATCAGACAAATGGTTTACTACCATGGTCAGATGAGATTACTGACTTATCTAACGATGAACATAAGGTTTTTCGCTTGAGGCATGTTGATGATCAATTGGATGTACATGAAGAAGTAATTGGCTTACACTCCTTAAAATCCACTTCAGATGATATGCTTCAGCTTAATTTGAGAATGGATAACTGCCCTGGTCAATGCTACAATGGTGAATGTTTTGACAGAGCTAGTAATGTCTGGAGCTAGGTCAGGTGTTTCCACACAAATAACAAATAACAAACATAGAGCCTAGAGCTCTCTACGCCATTGCTATGGCCATGAGCCAAACAAGGGTGTAAAGGTAATGGCAGACACTCTTGAAATTGTCCAGGAAATATCTAAGCTCATTAAAAAAAATCTCCCAAGAGGGAGAGTATTAAGGTAATTAAAAATTTGGATGAGATTATTACAACAGGTTCAATTGGAATTCACCTTCTTTGTCCAACTCGATGGACAGTTAGGGCTGAGGCCTCAGCATCTATTGCTGAAAATTACAACACTTTACAGTTGACTTGGGATGCTGCTAAAGATGTTACTAGAGACAGTGAAATGAGAGCTAGGATTGGAGGAATTAAAGCACAAATGACCCAATTTGAATTCTTCTTTGGTGTTGTTCTCTACAGACAACTTCTACATCTGCATGTGATGGGCAAAACATTGTAGGCCTAACCCTTAACACTTTACAATCTAATGAATCTTTTCAATCCTTTTGGAAACTGGTTGAGCAGTCTCTGTTGATGTTTCAGCTCCTACCCTTTCATGTCAAAGGAAGGCTCCATGTAGGTATGAAGTTGAAGAAAGTGCACTGGAGTACCCCCAATAGCTATAGTGTTGAAAACCACTCAACAGATATATTTTGAGTCAATTATGTTATATCAGCAATTAAGGATTGGTTTGATCAAAAGGGTCTCAAAATGCTACAGGAATTGGAATCCATTCTAATTGAGCCTAACCAGACAGAAAAAGTGAGGAATTTGCTGAATTTTATGGTACAAACTTTAATCATGACCTATTAAATGTCCTTCATACCAACAGTGGACCCTCATTAATCAGTCTTTTCTCCATTAATATTGAATACCATACACCAGTTAAGTCTTGACTGACTCATAGTTGAGCGAAGCCATGTTTTTAACCGACAAAGGGCACTGAAACTTCTTTCACTCAGAGCATTTGTAGCAGGCATGACCAGAATTGATTTAACTATACTGATGACTTCAGAAAAAAAAATCCTCTCAACTTCATTCAAAGTCTTAAGGTAAGACTTCAGATCTCTGAATTACAAATGATTCCTTTGTTGAATGAGTTTATTGGATGTTATGAAAGTAGAATGCACACATTTGGACTTGATGTATATTAATTATATCTAGTGTTAAATTTGTATTAAGCTGTGATCAGTTTCCCCAAACAGGTCTAGGTGATATTGGTGAGGTTCTTAGCAAGGAATACAAGGAAGAGCTGGCAAGAAATCAGAAAATTCTTCTTATAATCTTGCAGAATATAAGATTATTTCTAACACGTCAAGCCTACCATTTAGAACTCACCAGGAGATCGAGAGCAATTTCTTTCAAGTGTTACTCTTGAGAAGCTTGGATAGATCTGATATTGTGCCATGGATTAAGAAAAAAGACCAATAAGTACACCTGTCATGATGCTCAAGATGAATGCCTTAAAGTTCTGGCACTTCAGATACTGATACTTTGAACATTGAGTAGTAGTAGTATTCTTGTGTGTGGTGGTTGTTTTACCATTGAGTGTACAGATATTGCAAACAATAAGCAATTTACTATCTGCATTAGGTGGTTTGGCAGTGATCTTCAAGATCATATTGGCATATATGAAGTGGATAGCATTGATGCTGATACTCTTGTCCATGTCATCAAAGGTACTTTGCTTTGTATGGGACTCAGTATTTTTCAGTGTTGAGGCCAAAGTTACAATGAAGCTTCAAATATGTCTGGCAGCAGAAGTCAAGTGGTGTGTCACTGTCAACACAGATTCTAATGGAGGAAAAGCCGGCAGTGTACATGCACTGTTACTGTTAGAATCTTGCTATTGGGAGTACTTTATAGCAATCTGAAATTGGCAGTGATGCCTTGGATATAGCTTTTGAGATTAGCAAGCTTATAAAGTCTTCAGCTTTATAGCTAACATGAATGTCATTATAATGACACTAGAACCTCAAATAGATAGTCACATTGAAATATGCACAGCCTCCTATACTAGATGTAATATTACTCTATATAGCAAGCATAATAAATGTGTGACATGGTATAGAAAATTGTCTTGCTATCTTTTGAAGAGAGTTTAAGAATTTGGACACCATTGACTTTCAACTAGAGAGTTCACTTAGGAAGTTCAGATCTATCTAAAGATCCAACAAAATGATTCTGTTGTTGATATTCTTGTAACCTTTGCTTAATGACACCTTTTTTCACATCTTATTTACCACTTAGTAGCTAGCTATAGTAAAAGTATTAATTTTGATGCCTTTTATAGCTATAGCTGTTTGAACTGTCCTAAATAACATTTCAAGTCAGTTTATTGTTTATTTAGTAATGAGTCATGACCTAGCTCAAATTTCCAACATAGCAAGGAGCTAATACAGAGATTCAGATTACCTTATTGTGTAACAATCAATAGGGTTATGAAACTTACAGAATGTTCAGGTCTTTCTTGTCTCACTTCTGTTCTTGTATAAGATCACTATTAGCTACAAAGCAGGTGCTTATGTTTGCACAATGAGACTAGAAATAGTTCCAGAATGAGCAGATACAAACTTCTGGGAAGGTCACAGCTGTAGTGGTTCATGCTTACAACTGCATGCTATTAACTTTGCAATAAATCCCACTGTTAAGAAATCTTGAGCTCTTGCATTGCAGTTTGCAGCTATTTTGGCAAGTTAGACAGTTATCTGATTTAGCTGCTAAAAGCAGCTGTAACTCTATTAATTTTTTTGTGCAAATACTTGTAATAGCACCAAAACTAGTATGCAAACTCTGTCTCGTTGAAGCTTTATTTTTATTCTATCTATGCATTAACTCCCCACCCCCACTTGGGGTGCTGATATGATTATAGAGGCGGTGGGGAGAGAAATGGGGTATATGTTAATAACTCATGGGCCAAATCCTTATTTAGCCATGTCTTATAAATACAGTACATCTTAATTTATATCTTCATAATTATATATTTAGAAAACATGTTAAGCACTATAATAATAATAGCTAGCAATAATACAACTGTCCATTAGTCATTTACTTCATCTCTTGAGGTGGTAGGCTGTTTTTGCATGCAACTCTTGGCAACAGAACTGAATAACCTATGTAAAGTAATATCTACATCATTAACATCTATCAACAGTCTTACTATTAAAGCTTGAGAGCATACTGTCCTCAAATGAGAGTTACATGAGTGAAATTACATTTAGGAGTTAAAGGAAAGGGATTTACTTTTTTAATCACACGATCATTTTACACACAAGACTGGGAATATATATACATCACTATAATAATTTCTGTATGAAACTTTTGTACAACATTGGGTTTTACTCAGAGAGTGGTAGAGGACTGCAGCACTAGTTTACAATTTGGGATGGTCAAGGAAATGTGTTACTATAGTTACTTTTTGACTGTATTATATGAAACAGACATCACTGGAATAATGAATAGTGTGTATACATTATATATTATTATTTTGGGCAATGCCACAGGTTTTAGCTCTCAATTTCCTTACATAACTGATAAGCACAACTAAACCTTACGCTCCTTACCTAATGACTACATTGTTAAGTAACTCTATTAGCATCTATTTGAGATGACATTATACTTATAGTCTTACTCTTACTTCTCAATTTCTGGTGCACAATGCACAAACTCATGTTTCCAAAAGTTGTAAGAAGTGTTCTTTATGAGTTCAATGAAGGTAATAAGCAGTCCCCATGGATGTGGTCTGTTGACAATCAATCTTTCTAATAACACCCGTGTAATCTGTTCCTGTATGGCCTCAGCATTGGTTTCAGCAAACAGGGAAAGAAGGGCACAACTGAAGTAGTGAGTGTGGCTATTGGGATATCGGAGCTGGTTGGCAATGGCATTAAGGAACAAGTAACGACCTGTAATTGCAATATAATAGTGTAAAAAAAAAAAAAAAAATCCAGAATAATATAAAATATAAATAAACATTGGAGTTAACTTATAAGGGCAGTGCTTCCTTAGTGGTCAGTTGCACATTCTGAATCACCTACTGAATCACCTACCTTCAGTGTCTAAGTCTACCACCAAGTGTTGGAAAATGTCCATGTGAGCTGTATGAGCTATGGTACTTGTAGAAGGAGTCCTCTCTTTGCTATGAATATATGCTATAGCTTGAGTTCCCACATAGAGGACCAAAGCATTCATCATCGACACATGATACTGGTTACCAGGGTCAGATGATATCTGAAATGCATGGGAAATCACATTATGAATGAACATCATAGACACAATAACAATCAGATGTGATAATACTTACTGGCTTGGGGGAAGGGGGAGGAAAATAATCGGCTATGTATCACTATTATTGTTCTATGTACCGTCAAATGTCCTCTGAGGTCTTGAAGAAATGACACTGGTGCTCTAGTCCGAATGTAGTTGTCTAAATCCTGGGAAAAGTTGTCAGGGATGTCATAACTTAAGGTCACTATAAATAGCCATACCAAAAATAGACGGAATACCCACATTTCCTCGAATTATAGCCTACATCTTTTAATAAAGGCATCCCTCCAATTAAGACCAGTGATTCTTAAGAATTATCATAAAGTATATGACATGGTATACACCTTTTTGAGGTTTGGCAGTATATGCTGTGTATAGGCAGGAAGAATCCTAGGAGCATGAGCTATATCTGGTAGCATCTCAACCTATAGAGGACAAAAATTTTTTTGTTAATGCAGCAACTAGAGCAATACTACAGACTCTTATGATTAAAAAGTGGATTACAGTGAATTTACATAGCAGCTAACCTTGAGGTTAGGTGTAAATGGATCAGGAAGACGCATGTTTCGAGGAAAAGCTGACAGAATAAGGTTTCTCATCTGGATGCAGTTGGGTGGAATTACATCACAAAAAGAGAAGTGGTAATCACATAGAAACTCAGGGAAGTCATGAAGAAGCACTAATAATACACGCAGAGTTCCCTAAAAATTGATCAAAGGGAACAGATATATACTTTGTAAGAATACCTGATGCTGATGTGTATGATATTTACCTTATAGAGTAACTGGGTTGGTTTTGTAAGTTCAGCATTCCGTAAAAAGGGAGCAAGAAACTTGAAAAGATCTATCAACAATTGATGAAATAATGGCCATCCCTGAAAAGAATATGAAAATGAATGATACAGAACTAGGGCAATTTTCCTAAAATTTACCTTTTGTTGTGGTGTCTGGAGCAGCAGTTTTGCTATGAATGTTCGGTGGGAAATGAGTTCTAGCCAAGAATATGCGAAACCTGGAGCTCGGCTTGGTCGGATTATGTGGAACACGTGGCTGGAAAAAATGAATATATTTACTGCATAATAGTTCTTATTGTCTATCAGTGCTAATACATGACATATATATCATGTGATATATAGGTCGCAATTCATGGGAGAAAAGTTGTGCTTTTTCCCCCAGGTTCTTAGATGATCTAATGTTTAAGAATTCATAAACTCCAGGTTACTCTCAGAAAGATCGGCTTCACATATGAAGTTTGGCTATTTGTAATTTTCTCCAGTAACACATTATATACACACACAATGTAGGCTGTTACCTAAAAGCATGCAAAACAGGAAAGTTAATGGCATCAAAGACTGGGTCAGGAGCACTGAGATCATTCAGGAGCATGATGAAGAATCGGTGATAGGCCAGTTGATGAAAGTCACCATGTCTCTGTTCATGGTCTTGAATAAGCACATGTGAAACTGTGACCAATACCTACAAAAACACATTGAATTAATTATGAAAGTAATACTGACAATGGACTGATTATATATCTCACCTTGTTTAGAAGGTTGACCTTAGTGACAGTGTTTGAAGCATCTCCAGAATACCTGACGAGAACTACCACCAATTTTACAAAGGCATCCATAGTATGATAGCATTTAGCACGTGCCATTGAAGCATTGATAGTCTAAGAATGGAAAATTTCATTATGCAGAGTCATAATATGCATGTAGTATGCAGTATAATTATGTATAGAGATATGTGTACTGCACATTTGACTCAATCAACACATACCTGATCATTTAAAGTCCTATAACAGAGATCAACGCACATCTCTACACTGATACGAAAGAACCTTGTGATAAGATCATCACTTTTAAGGATGCCTTGCTGTTGTAACTACACAATACACAAAATATTGAACCACAAGGTCTACAATATGGCACAGAGGGACACAGGAAACACCCTCCTCCACCCCCCCCCCCCCCCCCCCCCCCCCCAAAAAAAAAAAAAAAAAAAAAAAAAAAAAAAAAAAAAAAAAAAATTCAACAGGAAGTTAATTGACCAGTCATTTTTTATCAATGAGAATTTCTGTGTCTGTCAGTCATTTACCCTGGCCACATAGGCAGCATATATTTTGTCTCCTTCTCTTAGTAGTCCAGGTTGGTGGAAATGACGTACCCATTCAGATAGTAGATATTCTACCTACAACACAGAGAATACCACCAATAAATACCATACTTCAATGATTGGCAAGTTACCACTACAGCAATCACTTGCAGACTGGCCTTTTGTATGAAATTGCAGCACAAAATGGCATTAGATGGTGTCTACTGTGTGATAGGTATTATTAGATGGTGTCTACTGTGTGATAGGTATTATTAGATGGTGTCTACTGTGTGATAGGTATTATAATTACCTTTTCATAGAGTCCTGGAGGGTCTTCCAATTCAGTGGTAGGTCCCATCACCAAGTTAGTTTGCATCATGCCAGAAGTAGGTGCACCTGGAGCTCGATCTAAGTCACCAATCCCAGCACTACCTGACAAGATGCCACTCCCACCTGATACCAACTGGATATCATGATTCAGACGGAAAGGTTCAAGAAGTTGAGCTGAACTGCACATGTCAAGTGTTAACAATACTAACATATAGAGTTTGGGTTAGGGATTTCAGAACATACTCTACAGATTTTTCAGACATACATAATACGTACCTATCAGGTAGAAGCTTAAGATTTGCTGCCAAACGATACAGCGTATCTTTAGCTTTCAGTAAATCTTTCTGTAATACAGAGTAGAGAAATCCATAATTATAATGTATAGATTTATATAACACTCACATCAGTTATAGGTGTTTCTCTTTTCTCAGCTGACACAATAGCATTCACCAGTTTGATACTACAACTCAAAGCAACCAAGTTACGTCCATTCTCTATAGCCTAAAATAAATAAAAATATCAAGAAACTGGCATTAAGATCATGATAATAGAGATGTCCTCTTAATTGGACAATTAAAAGGATCTCTATACTTGATTTCTAAGTGGATAAATGGGACAAGTATATTCTGTTAAACGGGACAATTTATGTTTTTAGCAGTTTGCAGTATTACACGGGTCACTACAAGCACATGCATGCATGTACAACTGCTAGTTTTGTTGTCAATGGCTTCATCTAGCTCAAGAGAGTATATTTGCCTCTAAAAGACGAAGTAAATTTAGGGATGGACAATATGAAATAACTTACAGCTAGCTATGTATGTACAGAGGGGGGACATTTTTGTTTGTTTTACGTGTTGCAATTAGCTAGATTCTATTGTATTACCAAATTACCTTTGCAAGATATTCATCTAGCAGTTTCATATCCACAATTTGCATGCCAATCAAGAGAATAATAGCACGTGGACTATATTTGATGTCTTCTCTAGCCCCCAAGAGAATACGAGTAACATGATGCATGGCAATAACTGGACCCAAGCCACTATGTCCTTGAATCATTTTCAGAATTAACAAATGGCAGTCTCTAAAGCTCACAAACAAGTCAGGATCACTAGGAGGTGGGTTCATTCCTTCCAACAGACCTTCGAGAGCCTATTATTATTATACATAAAAGGGTATAAAGTACAAAAACTTCTGCAATGTTAAAGATGTTACATACTTATGGAGACCTGAATGAATTAGTGATTAAATACAAAATGATGACGACTCCTTTCTTTAGAGATGAATTAACAATACATCAATCAATAATAAAAAAAAAAAAGGCTAGAGAATTCTCCTAATAATGTTCAGTACATTAATGAATAGTGCTAAATGCTCTAATTTATTCTCAGGGGGCTTGTTATAGCAGCATGTATATAAAAACTTCACTAATTAGTAATGTACTAACCATTACTGGAGATAGTTCATTAACTGTCCATACTTATCTTGTGCTTTTATTAGTTTGTGTACCTCCATTCATTACCCCTCCATCCATTACCCTCTCTATCCGTTACCCTCTCTATCCGTTACCCCTGCATCCATTACCCACTCTATCTGTTATTCCCTCCAGCCACACATTTTTTTTCATGGTTTTAGTACATTTCTGGTCTAAGCTTTTTATCACTTATTCAACTTTATAGAGTCCAATTAACAACTATTGGTCAATGAATGGTATAGTGTCTTGGGTTAATGGGACCTTCACCCTTTAGATATGGGTCAGAAGCATAACAGGAGAGGCACCTTACTATTGCATCACAGCTATACACTGTTAGGTACATCTATTTGATAACCCTTTACCTAGATTTTTTTGGTGATTATCGTAATTTTGTCTGAAAAAAGCAACAAAACCCAAACAAAAAAACATGATGGCATACATGTTTCAGTTAAATGGTGATGCTTTAGCGAAAGAAGATCACTCTAGTTATTATTAAGCTAGCCTTGGAAAAGGAAAAGATATACATATTATTGGTTAAGTTCATGTCACTCTCCAGATAGGTGGCACTGGAACAGCTAAACATCGGGAAGTAGGTGTATTTAGATCAACTAAAAATGAACAGTGGTATAGAAAATTGAGGCTTTTTATTAATTATGGGTGGAGCTTAGTCATTCCTACATAGACACTCTCCAATTCCCCCTTATGATAAGGAGCTACCCCACCAAATACCCCCTTCTTTCTTTCTCAACTCCCCTCCTCTCCCAACCCAGTATTATGTGTTGAAAGACCTTTTGGAGGAGTGTAATGACATTGATATGGTTCTGTGTGATGCGAAGCTGCATGGTCACTTCAAGGAGACTCCTCATCACTAAGATATGTGGGTTATTAGATGGAGCCAGAGCTACACGCAAGTGCTGATTGATTTCCTGGATGCATTTCATCAAGATCTGAAGAAACTCTTCATTGGCTATAAACTAGAAGCAAAATTCAACACTACTGAAATGTATTTGTATAGATATATTTTCCCTCTCACCTCAGTCTTTCCAGAATATGCTCCATCCTAAATATGACCATTATCTATAGACACATAAATACTATCTGTCATCCTTACCTTAAGAGTATTAGGCAGAAATCCTGGCAAAGAGCGGGCAAATTCCTCATATACTGCAGCTTGTTGCTGGGAAGGGCCACCAACCTGAAAATAGAGAAAATTGTAACAATGGTAACATAATATGCTAGTTAGATATGGATTTATTACAATGAGTCTTATCTGTTCAGGCATCCTTTCTGCTTGATAAGTGAGTGCCGTAGTGTTACAATACCTCCTTCCTTCATTTCTTGCCAATTTACGCAATTCAAATTCCTAAATACATGTATGTATAATTATAGTTACATCTTAAAAATAACAAAATGCCATTTACTTCTCCCAGTCTCTTCTCCATTTCAGGCATAGCCTTTTCCATAGCTGTCTTCTGGATGAACGCACAGGCAAGTTCAGTGTTCTCTGCACTTATCTGCTGTGACGCTTGATCAATTGATGCCTTGAGCTCTTCACTGGGAGTCTAAAAAGAAACAACAAATGAAATTCAGACTAACTATTATTTATAACAGATCTTATTCACCCTAAGTGAGTTAGTAAAAGCAGTTTTTAGATTCGAGCTGATGCTGAGGAGAAGTGGCTCCCTGCATGTAATAAGAGCCATGCCTGCTGTCAGGTTTCGCACCATGTGCTGAGCTGCCATGTGCATTCTGTGGATGTCAGGATCAAGGCTAAAATCCTACGAGATAAACACAATAAATCAATGTCATACAGAATTTTCTTTACTTAGAGGCAAAAAGAAAAGAAAAAAAGGAAGGTGTTCTGAGGATATAAGGCTCCTCTATCATAATACAGACCATCCAATGCCTACCTTCTTAATGATGTGCTCAGTTGTAGTAAGAGCCACTTTAATGGAACGTTCAACCACTAGACTTAGTAAGTCCTGTACAGCCTTCTCTACTGATGGCTTTACACATTGCTTTAACTGTGGATATTGCTGCAGCAACGCTATCTGCAATGTTAGAGTAAATGAAATAGTGTACCCTATGCATTTTCAGATTGTCTATATCACAAACCTGAGGGTTGATCTGGAGGTGTGGAGTAAGACCTGCAAGGGAAGCTGTGTTAATATCATCCACAAGAAATTGAGATTGAGTCGTTGGCATAATTCCACTATGTCCAAGAGAGGTTCCACCAGGTTGTGGGTCCACTGGAGAAGGATCTATAGAGAGGAAGAGGATATATTAATTTGTTAAACTCCAATCAATGTTTCAGAAAATTACTTCAATCTATCAAAAACCTTTCAAGACTGTTAAAAATGAACATATTATATTATATATTATGACAGTGCACAATAGCTGTGCTTGATAGTTGTGTCATGTCAGGAAAATTATATGTACCTTTTGGTGCAGAGAGCTGGTGAAGTGACTGGGCCTTTTCTACATTACCAAGTAGTTTACTAGGAGTTACATCCTAGTCAAAGCAAGTATAATATTGGACTGGATGAAGTCACAGTCACATTCAACCAAAATACTTACAGATATTTCCAAAGACAGATGCTTGCATAAAACTTCTACCTCAAACCTCAGGTTAAGCTAAGGATGAATATCAATACATAATAATTTGCATAGGTTTCAGCTATTGAATAGTGAAGCCTGTCCATGTAGGAAACTAAGGGCTCCTGTAAGCAGGCTTCACTGCACCTTCTATGACAACATACTTTAAGGTCTGGCACAGCATGAAGTTCACTCAAAACAGACATAATAGCCATAGTCCATGGATTTGGAGGTTTGAAGACACGGCTATCAGCACATGACTCCAAAACCTTGGCTACAAATGGCACCACATACAGCAATTCCTGTAGTAAAAACTGTTATACTACTAACACTTTCAACAAGCACAAATATCAAACCTGCTGTCCTTTACAGTGAGCTTCTAGGATCAAATCTTTCAGAGCAAGATCCTAAGATAAAGAGTTCTAGAGCAGCATGTAGTCTACATCAACTTAGCAAGTAAAGCTATATAAACTATAGCTATAGTTTATATAGCTTAGCAAAGTAGAGCTTTTGTTCTTATTTTAAAATCTTTGTCTGATGTTATGATAGAAAAATAGTAGTGAATGAAAGACTCCACTTGCCAAGAAGTTCAGAAATCTGAACCTCACATGATTTTGTCAGTTACTAAACTATTGATCTACTAAATACTCCCAATGACTTTCACGATCAGTTCCAACAACATAAATACTGCAGAGAAATTGAAAATTTCCCTTTTAAAACAATTGTAGGAATTGAACAGTTTAGATTTTACATGATTCTGTTGAATTAGCATGTCAAAACTGCATTATTCTTTGACAGGGACAATTGTTACAGAAAAAATGTGTATTAATCATTTGATGAGATCACATGTACACATTTAAAGCTCCTTCCTACTTTAAGCAAGGAATGGTTCAATCTTCCTCACAAGACATTAGAGGGCAACACTTACACACAGAAACTTGGTTCAAGTACTAAAATGTAGCTCTTTCAAAGACCTTTCTAATTCAGGTCCCCTCTACGTCCAAAATTACCACTAGTTGATTAGAAAGGGAATTCATCAAACTACCCTCCTCCCTGTTCCACCAAGTTTGCTTGCTAAAAAAAGCACAGTAAACAAACTTACAATCTGGAGAATGGGCTTGTTCTTGGCCAAAGTCTGCATGCCAAGCCAATGTCCCAAATTCTTAAGAATAGCTCTATCAGAAAAATTATTGCTGGTCTTATCAGCTTGAAGAATGACCTATAGCATGTACATGGATTATATAGTGTTAAACCAGGCAGATTCTTCACAAACCTTAATATTTCTGTAAGTTTCCTTGAGAACTTTCTTCCGAAGTTGTACTAAACCAAACTGGTCAAGGAAGCTCATGTATAATCCATGAAAATTAGGTTCTATAGAAGCACGTTTCATAACCAAGTATTGTGCTACCCAGTCAATGTGCTCTTCTGAAATCAGGCCACGAGCTTCCTCAGTCTATGCAATATGTATGATACATGCTCATATCATGAAGAAAGAACAACATAGCAAATATAATATAAACACATTACCTTTTCTTGAAGATTTGAAGAAGAAAGATTATTGAAGAGGAAATGTATCTTATCCTGTAATTCTTCTGGAGGTGGTGCCTTTTCCGACTGTTGATCAGCTGCCACAAGTAAAGTATCAATGTTTGTACTGTTGATAGAAGGATGCTACAGAAAACAGATTATGAAGACTACTGTGAAAATCTTCTAATCCAACCCTCTGAACTCGATCTTGTATTACTAAGATTGGCCAATAATAGCATATTGGCATAGCTTCAGCAACCTCTGAAATGAGGACACCCCTTTAATCTAGACAGTTGTCCTAAGGTGTCTAAAATTGAGAGGTTTGACAGTAAAAGCTGGTTATTTTATTCATTAGAAGGGTCCAGCAAACTCAAAGAATACACCTATAGTAGTCTTGATGACTCAACTTACTTCTCTTCTTGCAGTTACAGGACTTGCTGCTGCTCCAGGAGGCTTGTTATTTGGAGAACCACCTGAAGCACAAAGTACATGTTGCATGATATATCATGTATGAAGTGTGTCATTTCAAGTATTGACTTACACCTCCACATCTATTCCCAATTTACTCAAAGTGTAAATTCACCACACACTGTGAAATAGCACTTTAAGCACTAGACAAGCTACAACAAGCACTTATAGTTCAGATTGTACCTTTAAGCTAAAAATTAACACCTAGTGTTATGGTGTCTTGCCTTTAATGTACACTGTACATGCAGCTATATGTATATGCATTGTATATACCCCATAATATTTTGGCCACACTTAATACCTACCAACCTCTAGTGGGAGACCACCTCTTTTGAGGGTGGTCTCTCAAAAGAGGGACTACTAACATAATTGCCATATGCAGAGCTAAATATCATTTTACATCATCATGCTACTAAGAATTCAATCTAACACTAATTAACAGCTAATCAAGTGGAATGTGAGAAGAATACTTATAGCAGTAAACAGATTAGTGTCTATTACAAAATTTTTTGGTCAAAAGTATTGACCAATAGTTACAACCAACTTCCTCTGTATAATGTGGCTTCATTGTACTTACTTCCCATGCCTCCATGAGGAGATAAAGGAATTCCTGCAATCGGTGACTCTAGAGGACTTGAACCACTTTGGAAATTTGAGTGGATGGAAGTGTTGATGGAGGTGAGAGGCTGTAGGGGGAAATTAGGAACAGTGAGTGGGGTACCCGGTCCTATGTCTGTATTGCCATGATTCCCAGGGGCAGATTGAGGCATTCCTAGTGACGAGAATGGAGTCAAGGGAGCAGTTGACGAGATGGAACCAGTTGATGGGGGCTCCATGGACTGCTGGCCATAGTGTACAAACTAGACAAAAACACAAAATAATCATTACTATAAAATCTTATAGTGCAGTATAGGTATGATATGCCAAATATATCTTCATAGTAAGGCAGTTCATATCATGCATAATGCCACATAGGAGCAGACAGTTTGCTCTGATTCATGACCACACATCTATTATAATTCCTCACTTATACAATACTCTAATCCCATAATTATTATACATGTATTCCAGATCACGCATATTCTACAATACTCCAATTCCAGATCACACACATATTCTACAATACTCTAATTCCAGATCAACATCCATTATACAATATTCTAATTCAAGATCAACACCAATACTCTAATTAAAGATCACATATTTCTTTGTTATAATAATTTTAAAGAGACTGAATAAAGAACATTTGGTTACATACTACTGCAACTCTTAATTAACCAGAAGAAACTAGTAGCTGCTACGCACCTAGAGCATGCACCTAGAGCACGCACCTAGAGCAGTGATCTACACTATCTAAAGTATTAGTGGTCCATTATACCAGCATTATGGTCCAAAGTTAACTATTATATTGTGCCTGCCCCTATGTCACAATATCCAGATAACAAGACAAAAACAAACAAACAAAAACACTGCTGGCTTGTAGTCATACCATACCTGTTTCAAGTTATCAGGAAAGGTATGGAAGTGAGGGATGGATGCAATACTACCACAATATTGGGAAAACTCATGTAGTCTCCTCTTGAATTTGTCCAGGGCAGCTAATCCAAAAAGATAGATTTTACTGGAAAAGAGAGATAGATACAAGACTACCAATATTAATATGTACAGTATATAAGTACATACGTATAATAGGCTTATATACCTTATCTATAGATTTGTCTACAAGACTACAGATTAGTATAAAATTAAATATTGCATTAACTAGTACTTGTGTTTGTTAATAATAAAACTGTCATCTGTAGAAGCCACTGTCAGAGTAAGGAGTTATTTATAAACTATCACTCTTATCAATACACAGTTAATACTGAACTCCCTTCTGAGTGGTCAGCCTAGTAGTCCGTCACAATTTCTAAATGCACAGAGGTGAGTTTGAACTCAATTTATGCCTCAAAACTAAAATAATTTTCTTTAGCTGGTACCTTGAGGGAGGATTTTTGAGTGACTGGAGTACGTAGCGCAAGGCAAGGCTAAGAGACATGTAGGTAACAAGGCCATGTTCGATAATCCCTCCAAAGAGTTGGCCTGTGATCTGCAACTCTTTCTCTGGGAACTGAGGGAAAAACTTGTACTCTTCAAACATGTTACGAAGCATGCACATAAACAGCTCCTAGAAATAATAGATAAATAAACAAATAAATAGTAGTAAATTTCAATGAGGACACAAGGAGATGAACTAACATACACAGAGGGGGAAATACAACCCTGTACTGCTGTACCAACAATGTTAATCTACTAGCTATTTGTCATGCCTAGATTTATGGCTCTGTATGTGTAGCTTTGATTAGATTAGAGTTTGTGCAATACAGTGGACATTCTACAAAGAAAGTTAATGTTTACTGGTTGTAGCTGATGTATTCACTTCCCATTACTAGTAAACAACTGGTTTACCTAATATATAACCATTATTCTAGTTAGCTATAAAAATTCAAATGGAACTAAAATAGACTGCCTATGATATATAGATGATGGTATGTATAATGGAACAAAATGCCTGCCATCCTGCCACTCATATACTAAGCTGGGAACTTTAGCAAAACAAAAATGACTGTTTAAGACTATCAAGTGGGATGTATAGCTCATCTAATAAATACTTCATGAATTAAAACGGCCAAGATGAACCTAAAGGTATATTTCAGATCTGTAAATTAAGAAGTAAAGCTAAAAGAGCTGGATGAGATGAGAGAATGACTAACAATTTGGTGTCCTAGCAAGTAGTAACTTTGAAATCTTACTGAAAAAGAGACAGATTAATAAAGATATTCTTTGATATAAAATGATATAACTTTTTATGTTGTAATATATTATATCCTATTCAAGTGAATTTGCAGTTGTTTCAGTACTAAATGTATACACACTAGAGGGCTTGTATGCAAGATAAGTAGCAAGTAAACATAACAGGTGATGTCATCGTGTGCCTTATATACTCATATATAGTCTAGTAATACTAGTTACCTAGTTACAGTATTAACTACTTAGCAACCAAGCAGCTGGAAAATTCAAGTGTAAATTGCTAACTTATAACATTAACTACCTGGTAGCTGCTGTCAAGCCATAATAATTAACATTAGGACTTCCTCTGTTAGCAACTAACCCTGTCTTTCTTGTTTGTGGAATCCTTAAATCTCTTTAGTTCATCAAGCAACCTGTCCACACTCATTCCTCTGTTGTAAATGGCCTGGAAGTAAGAATTAGCCTTGTCATCAACCTCCTTGGAAAAATTTTGTTCAGATCCAAATAAGGTTCCAGTTTCTCCTCCACTACTAGCAGCTGGAACCAAAACAACAACAACAACAACAACAACATTTTAAAGTAAGCACTGAAAGTATGTAACACAACAATATTGACATTGTGGCTAAGCAGCCATACATAAAGTAATTTACTTTGCTTTGTAGCCATGGGAAGCAGCTGCTGCTGTTGGAGATGGAGGGTCTGTGGTGGAATCTTGCCATGAACTCCAGGACCAACTGGTCCACTACTCATCCCTATTCCAGTGCTACCAAGGTAAGGTCCAAAGGAGTCAGGAGTAGAGGCATTTGCAAATAGAGACTATGTGATAAAAAATGTAAGAATATTACAACCTCAGGAGTAAAAACAATATCTTGAGGACTACAAGTTTGTGTGTAAGTTGAAGAAACCATAACCATTACCTGAAACTACATTACAAGAGTCATAATTGTTAAAATAAGAATTAGCAAGTGAACAAGAGAGTTTTAAGCTTTTTGTTCAAATGGAAGATCCTGACATTGTGATGGACCTCTGTGAGAGTTACATAGTGGGAAACAGCATCTAATTCTGGGAGGAGTCCTCTATAAGAAAGTAGGGATAGCCATTGGAGAGAGGAAGTACTACCAGGTAACTTATAGTCTTGTTGACGTTTACAATACAATCACATAAACATATAGGTAAAACATGTCTACTTTTTCAGCTAAAGGTGTCAGGGAATGCTATCGTCCAGATGATAATCTACCCCAGTGGTCATGTCTACAGTTTTGGCCAATAGGTATACATGCCAAATGCAGAGTACACTCACTATTTGCTGTCAAGTATGTGATTTAGAAAAATCCCATACGTTCCTGCCTTTTCAGTACCGGAGAGTATATATATAATATTACGAGATAAAAAGATTGTTTGCATGGAAGATAAATACAACCCAAAAGTGGGAAACCCAACTACTTGCAGTAGAAAGTGGTTGGAGAGTTCCATTAGTAGAAATCAGTTTTGAAGTGACTTCAGCATGATACTTGCAGTTGCTTTGGTCAATTGATGTTCCAGAGGATACATGATACAGTGGTCAAGTCTTTGCTAGTTTAAAGGAGGAGCAAAAGGGCATCTAACGAAACCAAAAGGTAAAGAGGTTAAAGATCTTGCTCTTCAGGATGATATTATTTGTACTTGTAATGTTTTCATTATGTCTGATAAACTGAGCTTGATTTCTCTTCTCTTAAAGAGTGACCTGAATCTTGAAGGACAACACCATGTCTAATGGAGAAAACCATCTGAAAGTACCTCAATATAGGCTCTTCCATTTTTAGTAATATATAATATACTATAAATGCCATGCTTTATACTGAGGTGATGGAGGTACAATGAACTGAATCTGATATGATAGAAAAAAGTGAGACTGTATAATTATTGTTCAGGTGGTAATGTAGCTGCACTGAACCAAACCCTCAAATTATGACAAATATTACATGGCTCTTTGCCATCTGGTTCAGGCCAATACTCATTCTGATTATCAGAGTTACTAGTGAAATTCTGAGAGTGCCCGATATTTCTGTACTTGCACAACTTTACAATAACTTCCTTTATTTCACTAACCATGAAAGCCTCCAGAATTGGATGAAGAACAGCCTGGGAAGTTAAGGTGAGGAAAGAAAACGAGGTATACCAGATAGGAACCTGATCAATTCCCATAGTGGCTGCTAATACCAATAGTATTACAATTGGTATCCATGTGAAGATATCTACAAAGAAAATAGCAAGAAATATACGTATTAAGTTGAGCTGCTTCTGGTTACGTCTGCATTTGATCCGTTTATTGATTTGGTAAGATAACTGCTGCCTTTGTGCGTCACTTGAACAGGTTCTATAAGCCTGGTATATCCGTCTTAGCTGTTTCCTGACAATGTTTACTACCCAAACATTTGTAACAGCAAGAATAGACAGAGGAATTAAAGACACGCCTACCAGTAGTAATACGTAACCTCTGTCGACTGAAGTGTCTATTGTACATGTTGCAACATACTTTGAAAAGTATATTCTTCCAAATCCCAAAATTGGCAGAACAGTGACGAGGATGCACACAAACCAAGTTATCAAAACCACTATAATCATTCTCCTTACAGTGACAAACTTGTCATACAAGAGCGGTATCTTTATAAAGAGAAATCTATCCACAGAGACCATGGTTACACTGAAGAGAGAAGCCAAAGATAGTGTTATATAGAAAATACCAATTTGGCACACTTTGCACCTAACAAAATCACTATTTCCCAGAACAAACTCTCCTGCTATCCCAGGTATGATATTGAAGGGCAGCACGATAGCACACAGCAACAGATCCACTAGTGTTAAGTTCATCAGAGCGATCATAGCAGGTTGCTCATATAGTTTCATCCTTAGAACACAAACAATAATAAATACATTTGCAGGCATTCCAATGAATATATAGATCATTGAAATGATAAAGATGACTAGTCCATTTGTCCTTTGATCATCTTCTAGCAACCACCAGTCATCAGTAACCACATCATGACTTAAATTAGAATCAGGACAAGTAAGATTACTCATTATTACACAACCTTAGCTAATAGTGCTATTATTCAGTTCTAGATACTGACAGCTAAAGTTATAGTATGCAAATACTTAATATTACAAAGTCGCAACTACACTAGTCCCTTATATAGCCCTGCAGGACTTCCAATTATGGTAATTACAGGAAGTAGAAAAATTATTATTAGCATACCTGCAGGCATGTCTAACCAGACAGGTAAGGCACCTATACAAACATGAACCAGAATAAAAACAGTTTTTTGTGGAAGTAACCTAATAAGCTTGATAGTCATTTTTAAGAAGCTGACCTAATTGTACATACTTGTATGTTCAACCAGAACTAGTAATGCACATACCATGGATAATCATTACAACCAACCACCATAGCTAGACTGTACATCACCAGTCTTCTTCTGACAATCCCTTACACCAATTTACAAGTCTAGTGTAGTTCAGGAAGGAGTGAAGTATGATCCTTAAGGAGAAAGAGTTACTTAAGCTGTTTGGTGAATGATCTAATAGCATGAGCAATAGCCAACATCTTTCTCCTTTTTCTCATAACTTGAGGTCACTTTCATGTGTAATTAAATATGAAAACAGCTGCTAGGGGAGGACACGGAGTCAAGTTAACTTCCCATGAAAAAATATGGAGCAACTAAAATACATGAGCTAATAGGTAGGTTCATGCTCCAACCTCCTATATAGGTAATTGACATTTATACTCAAATTACCTGTCCAGAAAAATGAGATCCAGTGTGCAAGCCTGAAAATCCGGCAGAACCTAGAGTCGAATTATTCTTGCTGGGAGATCCTAATCCAGGACCAACAAAAGGACTGACACCTAGTCCACCTAACTCCAACTACATAACAAACAAACAAGGTGTGCTTAAGCATGTGTCTACTAGACTTAAGTATATACAAGGAGGTTTATATAAATGGGAGACTTGTTTACCATATAAGGATGGAGGTAGGAGGTCTACAGTATATAGGTGGGAGGTCTACAGTATATAGGCGGGAGGTTTACATTCTACAGAGTAAAGGACTCTAATATGTAGAACTAAAACTCTCCAGTGACTAAAACTACTGCACATTTCAGGTTGGTTCAGTGGCAGCTGAACAGACCTGGCAGCTGGCTAGTATTTAACAACTATACCAACTGATGTTTGCTGTTCAAGTAGAGCTCACTAACAACCTCTAAATGAAGCATGCTCAATTTTAGATCAGCAAGATGACAATTTGCATGATGTTATCAACTATCTTCAGGGTCTCACTAAGGCTCAACAGGTCTTTTACCAACAAGTTTGCTGGGTAGTCCGTCTTATCCTCTCCATCAACTAATGTAGCTAGTGAAAGGAGTTTCTCTGTTACGAAACAGGTGAAATCATATTTATGGAGTACCATTCCCCAGTCAAGGTTAAACCATCTCATAATATTAAACATTTATTTGACCTCACACAAACTGTCACTGAATTTGAGCATCGCCAGCAAGTTTTTGGAATGTTAATTATCATCAGGTACTCTGATGATATATATACATAGCTTAAAAAAGTGTGTGGCCAAGGAGTACTTTGTTTTGCCTGAATTTGCTTCCTCTATTACTGCAGTTGTAAATGAGCCATGGGAACTGGAAAATACATAAATCACTAATTCTTATTCAGCAGGGAACTAAAGATATGTCACTCTATTTTAAAAAGCATGCTATGTAGCTAGGTAGTTTTTGTTACAGGCTTGTCTTATAGGAGAAGTTGCACTGCTGCTAACATGTAGTCGCTCTATTTTAAAAAGCATGCTATGTAGGGTCTCTTCCATCATTATAGCCAGCCATGATAAGAGAATTTAAATATGGAACTGAGAGTTATATAGCTACATCAAAAATGAACATCATGTATACACTTTTTCTCTTCAATCCTCTGCAAAGCTCTTTCTTTCAGTAAAACCCTATTGTTATATTGTATGACAAATAGTAGCTAGCCAAAAAAACTAGAGAGAAGTGTGAGGTACCAATGCAATGATGCTTGACACAATGACAGTAGCTACATCACCTATTTCAATGCTACTCATTTCTTTCTATAGCTAGCCACACAGCTTTCCACCTTAAATCTGTAGAATAGGCCATTGGCATCTTCTAGCTTCACTTTGAGCATGTTCAGTAACATGAAAAGCAGCAGTTAAACCGCTTGTGGTATTTGACTGTCTGTACTAAATGTAGTTAGTGGATTGTGGTATTTCTAATTGATTATTTACAACTAACCTGAAATGTGTAGTATATTCCTCCATAAATTTATTAGTTACTCTAACTTGATTCACATAATATTATAATTGTGGTCAGACGCACCACACATGTCTGGCTAATTACCAATACAAATAAGTCGAGCAGACATTTCTTTATGATGAAACTCCCCAGTGATATATATAATATACCCAGGGATAGGACCAACATACTGTAGTGGTGTTTCCTCCAAGACCCAGAGGGGGGCGGACTGGCTTGGCTGGGAGAGGGCCATGGACAGCAATCAGAGAATTAACTTTATCAATCATGTCTTGTTTGAGAGAACTGCAGGTGTCATGTCATGAGCAGAGTTAAATATTTGTGAATTACACTCCTTGGGATACCTCTAATACTACGTGGTTTAGGCTTCTTCTAGTTATACTATACACCTCATCATGTGTACTCTCAGAATGGGTTCAATATACATTATTTACCGTCACTCACTCATTACTGTACCTTACATGCCTCATATACTAACAAATCTAATGACTAATATGATTACAGTGTACTTTGTACTATAGATAGCTGGTTATCTGGTTGTAAATTTAAATTATCAGGGAGTGCGGTAGCACTCCCTATGTAGGGTTGAGAGGACAAAGGTCATAGAATAGTACAAACTACAACTTTCAATAACTCCGCAAAATCTGGCTAGAATCTTCTAAAATCCCTCTCCAGGACAGAAAGCCTTACCAGTAGGTAGTATACCAAAGCACAGCTCTTAACTCCCTACAGAAGCCTAGAAAACGGAGAAACTAAAAACTGACTTTTGTTCTGGTTGTTCATCTAATAATAATAATAATAATAATAATAATAATAATAATAATAATAATAATAATAATAATAATAATAAGATAAGCGTACTGAAGAACTGGCTATAGTAGGCTCAACAAGTTTGGTACCAATAGATAGAGCGGCACCTCTAGGCTGATCTTTTGCTTTGTTTTCTGTTTAGTTGTACCTAGAGTTAGTTTAGAATTCACTACTAGTTAATGGGAGGTTGCCATTGTTGTTGGTAAAGGGTCAGAGTGAACAGTTATCTCTCCTCCGTCAGGGCTCCGTGTCTAATGTTGTAGATGTCTGAAGTTGACTGTTCTGCTTCTACTTCATGGGACAGCTCTATAGTGTTCATATCACATCTACAGTCAGTGTTGTGTTTTACTCTAGCTAGCTATAGCTATAACTGTTGTGCTGCACTGTTGCAACCTAGAAAAGGACTCTCCTCTTGCTTTTCTTCAGGTGAGCTAGATGCTGCATTGGTGGTTCAGCCATTGATGCTGCACTGGTGGTTATGGCTAATACTGAGTGCACTGTGTATAGCACAACAAAGACCTTAAGCCACTAGTAGTAACTGAGTGCTTCCCACTATTGGCACCAAGTACATGTTGCATGGTGGAGCCTGATGACTGAAGGTGAAATTGTTCACTATTCTCAAGGGTTAGGCTACCATGCATTCTTTGGTCCCCATCTCATAGCCTGGGGTCAAAGCTAGTGTACTCTGATGCTAACGGAAATGAAAGGATGTATCTAGCTATATACATGTTGGTAAAAATGTAACTACACAAACACCTGTGTGGGGGTACTTAGTAACTTAAAACTATTCATACTTTTACATACAAAACATTGAAAACTTGAATGTTAATAACTAATTGGCAAGGTGTAGTAGCTAAAGAGGCTGTGGTGGAGATTTTGTGTTTGTGATACTGCAGTTGAATTGTTGCTCTAGAGTTATACAAGCTAGCTACCTGCTCTAAAAAAAAAAAAGGAATGCAAACAAGTAATAGAAAAATTTTTTTATCCTAAATAAAAGTGGGTATGTAGGGTTGCCAGTAAACATTTTCTTGCAGCCAACAAATCTCTACATTAACTGCTTCTTTGGTACCAGTAACTTATAACTCCTCATAGCAGCTTACTTTATGTACTACCTCTTCTTAGCTTTATATAGCTAAGCCATTGTACAGTGGATCCTTGGCAGTTAATGTAGGGATTTGTTGGCTGCAAGAAAATGCTTACTGGCAACCCTACATACCCACTTTTATTTAGGATAAAATTTTTTTCTGAGTTAGAACTGTACCTAGAACAGCACCATAACATTGATTAAATGCTCTTAGTGTCTAAATCTCCTGGAAGAAGTTTGGAATGGTTCTTGAATTTATTTTTTGCCTTATTGAAGTTGTTGAACATATTTACATGTTGTATGTTCAACTCTAGATTTGCACACGTATTAAGTCATACCACATTGTCACAACCTTTACTATGTAAGTTTGACGTACAGTAGTTAGACAGAGTATAGTTGGACATACAGATGCTTCTTTAAATGTGTATAGAGCAGCAATAGGGTACATAGCAACTCCTATTATTTTATAACCATGACTATAACAACCTCTGGAACAAGGAAGCCATTATGTTTATTCTAATGAGAACTATACCTTTTGAAGTTGTTCAGAAAAGTGAGCAAGATTAGAATGATCTCATTTGTAAGGCACGATCTCTCTTGAGACTGACTCAATGGCTGAGGAGCTCGTAAAATGAGGAAGTGAATACAATCCACCATGAAGAACTGCGAATATAATTATGTAGATCAACATAATTTTAGATCCTTTAGTTTCCAGGTGTATGCACAGATTCTGTACCAGAATTGTGTTGTGCTCCCGTACAACTTAATAATACAAAGCTATTTAATATTGCTAACAGCTGACCCCAAAATCACTGGAAAGTGTGTGGCTTAACTATCTCTCACACATTTTGTATCAGGCTCTCTCCCTAGAATATGAAATTATATAGCAACCTCTATACACATAGCCCAGCTCCATTAAGGGAGTATGAAATAATATCAGGTTCTACTTGAAGGAAGTAACCTCCTTCTTCAGTATTTCTGTACAAGTACAATGTCAAATTTGCCTTTACGTAGCACCCCCCTCCCCCACCCCCCCATAGTATAAATGAAGCAATGCCTATATCATTATCATCATGAAGAACCTCATGTACATGAACATGCAATACAGATTTGGTAAACACACCTTATAGTCCCGCACTTTGTCAGCAACCCATTTGTCTAGTTTCAAGAAGTCTCTCTTAGCAGCCCAACATGCCAGCTCCATGATGAATGGAAATTTATTGGCCGTGAGGATGGAGGTTGTAAGGACATTTAACTCCTTGGCCATCTCTAAGATGGCCAAGATCTTTGATGGGTCAGGCGGGTCACAACAAAGGTACCAATCAGACATGGCATTTACTAATAGATGTTGGACATGAGGCGACATGGACTAAGAAAAACAAGATATATGAGACAATTAGACAAGCCTACATGCATCCATTAACTAAGAACTCTTGCATGTGAATTAATTACAAGTAATATGTGCATCTAGTGTATCTAAAACTCATTCCCACCAAACTCACAGACGTGTGCCAGGCCTCTCGAAGGACATAGGAATAAACAGAGTGATTGGATATAAAGTGGGGGAGGAGCATGGAAATTACTTCCTGTTGTATCAACTGCCACTCACGCTACAAGAAGTAAACAGGGGAATGAACCAGGAGTCCAGAGCTGGAACCAATATACAATACCTGAGTACGAACAAGTCCAAGGAACAGTATCTCCGGACAATGTTTAATAGGAACATTTAACATCTCCATCACTTCCTCGTAGTGACCCTGCTCAGCCAGGTGGAGGAGGGACTCTATCAGACTCAAGGAACGCCTACATCACAATAGATATACACATGCAGATGTAAAATGCACAGAGTATAAAGAGGGAAAATGGAGAACACTAAACATCCAGGTAAACTCACAAGTGTACAGGTTTTATTTCCTCCCAACAAGACCGTTTACTTTATAGGGAGGTTCACTTTATAGGGAGGTTCACGTGCCAGACTTAAGCATTGTGCTGTTTTAGAAGTGTCTATAATGTAACTATCTTGATAAGACATTAGTTCCCCGTGTCTTACATAATGAGTCTGAGGTTATCCGACTACTTATTATAGACCCCCCTCCCTCCCACAAACACAAATGTAGCTACATAGCAATACTTGCATACCATATTTTTACATCTTCAGAATTGAGGCTAACTTTCAGTTCATCTTTTAGCTGCATGGAGCATAGGGGAAATTGTGCAATGCTGAATTCTGCACAACCCTTGATAGCCTGTTTCAGTAAGGAGAGCTGGCCACTGGTACAAGACCAACCAAGGTAGATGGTTTCCAGTGGAAAGGGATCACGGGAAACAGACTTAAAACCAGTCATGATCAACAAAAGTCCCTCTGGAGAGTCCAAGTGGAAATCAGGATAGTCCAATTTCAAGATTACTTCACGCCAGTTTAGATCTGACATAGAAACAAAACATGCAAGTAGTATATGATGGATATACAAAATGAATAGTATTGGGATAGAGGCTTAAGGAATTATATAAGGAAGTAAGGATTATCGAAACTCAGATGTACATCTGTGGAATCCCATAGTATACGTAGTATTGCACCATTCCAAGGCACAGTAATGTAAAATTGCATTTTTTATTATGGTTTGTACCACTTGTAGGTACATTGAGACCAGGTAACTTAAAGTGGCTTGTCACAACAATGTATAGAGTTCATGTTGAAATGCAATACCCAAGGGAAGATGCTATATTGTGGACAATTTATCAATCACATGAATTGGTGTTTAGTATTCATCATCAATATCAAGCTCGTGCTGAATGCCATTGACATAACCATTTCCTCTTGAAAGGTTTGCCAGTAATCCTCCCGCCTTCCTAACCCCTTCCCAATCTTACTCGGAAGTAGGGACTGAATGGCAGCTGCAAAGACCCTAACATCCCATGAAGTGGGGACTTTTCCCTGGAGATGGCTTGCATCACCTTGTATCCCCTGCACATAGGAATGATCCATTTGTGAATGTGAATACATGTTAGAAATGTGAACACTGCCACGTATTCTGTAAGATCATTGGGCAACAATCCCCAGCACCATGATTATTCTCACCATCAGGTGGCATGCTCTTACAAGAGTTTCTACTAAAGTCCATTGCCATTTGTTTAATTATGAGTGTTCTCCATCCATTCTTTAAATAAGCCTAAGGGATCTTTGAGCCTAAAGGATATTAAATGTGCCTAATGTAGAGGCTAAGGGATCCTTGAATTAGTTTAAGGGATCTTTAAATGAACCTAAGGGATGCTCACAGACCACATTAAAGCTACAGTTCCCAAGCTCAAGTTTCAGGTGACAAGTAAGCATGATTGAAACCAGCCACTCTTGGCAGCTAGCACCATCTCTTTACATGAACTTTCAGTGTATTAAGATAGCATGATATCTTTACCATCTCAATCTCTGGAGACCTATATATGTAGTGGTACATATGATATACAGTGCTAATCATAACAAATCACTCAGTAACCTAACCTCTACACTACACTACTACTACTACTACTACTACTAATAATAATAACAATAATAATAATAAAATTTAATTATAGTGCAAAAAATGTACATGTACACATACCATGAATGGAATACCTTCCGGCAAGCCAGAGAGGGTAGAGGCCATCATGCCTACACATTATAGAATACACTGGTTGAACATGATGCTTTCAATATATACCTAGCATCCAGCATACATGTGCTTACCAAGAACTTGAGCCACTTCCTTAGGGTTGATCTGACCCTTTCCATAATCTTTTAAAATTTCTAGCATATCTTGTTTCCTAAGAAAATTAAATTTGACACATTACAAAGTACAAATGCAGTCACAACTCACGAGGCCGTGGCCACATAACCAATCTCCTTAATGATATCAGCCAGCCGGATAGAGTACTATGAAGAGAAGAATAAATATAATAACATCTGCTAGTACAGTTGACTTCAGAGCTCACCACTGATGATGGTAAAGAAACAGACACTGGAACCAACCTATGCATCACAGTGTAGACATAATCAATGCCAAAAAAGTACCATTAATATCACACTGGAATATGACACACTAAGTTATTACACTACACCACAATGTATACTGAAAATTATTCTTATTGCATTCCCTTGACATTCTACAATATTAACAGTCTCATTCTACAAGGTACTACTGAGATGGACTATGTGAGTGAGCATGGCTGGATCCACTTATTTGTATGATGATTACTTCTTCATTTTTCTCTATACATGTACAAAGTTTATTTTGTGCTCTAGTTAATAATGCATTATCTGGTTCAATGCCCGTTGATAAAGAGGAAGCTCTTGTTCTCATTATGACCCTGCACAATATGGTTAGGATAGACAAAACTACTCTGTGAAGAAACATGAACAGATATTAATTTTACAGAGTTCTGAGACTGCTAAAGAACCCTGCCATGTGCTACAATGCCATGTGTCACCATGTGTTACAATGTTGGAAATCTACTCACATACTAAGAATAAAAACAATAATATTCAGCTCTATGTACAGTGGACAACAACAACAACAAAATTATTATATATAATTATTATATGCATGTATATAGTAACCAAGTTAGCTAGATTAATTATGTGAGTAGATTGCTGTATATTGGAAAGGGGCCCCAAAAGACAAAAAAAGACAAGAAGTACATTTCTAGGGTTCTACTTATTTATTGGTATGGACATTAATCATAAGTTATAGATTCTATACATTATGTATAGCATAATTCCATAATGGTGAGGCATTTACCTGTCTTCTGTAATATCCTGTTGTTCCCTGTACAGCAATGGTGCCAATACTACAGGCACCCGCTCATGTGGGAAATCCCGTTGAAGAGTTTCTATGAATGTTTGTACACTATCAGAAGACACACCCACTTCCTCCTCTGGATTGAGAATGAGATGTGACAGGAGCATGTGTAGCACTTCAATAGCCAGGTCACCGAAACCTCCTTCCAATCCTGAACTCAAGTCTACATGAACAAAAGGCAGTTACCATACACAAGGAATAAAAATTATTCAACGAGAACCCTCAAAGAAAACCAAAGAACAAGGACCCTGATTAGTTCCACACACACAGAACTCCATAGAGTATGGCTCTATTGGAGAACAAGGACCCTGATTAATTCCACACACATAAAACTCCATAGAGTATGGCTCTATTGGAGAACAAGGACCCTGATTAATTCCACATACACAGAACTCCATTGAGTATGGCTCTATTGGAGAACAAGGATCCTGATTAATTCCACACACAGAACTCCATAGAGTATGGATCTATTGGAGAACAAGGACCCTGATTAATATTCCACATACACAGAACTCCATAGATTATGGCTCTATTGGAGAACAATGACCCTGATTAATTCCACAAACACAGAACTCCATTCTATTGATAAACCAGAAAATACAAACAAGAGTAATTACCAGAATAAGAAGAGATCAGTTCAGGTAGTTTATTCTTGAGATGTTGTGCAGCTAAAAGGGGAATTTGTCATAAACATTTAGCATAATATACAGTGAGTTCTTATTATTGCCCAATATTCCTACAGAGAGGACCTGTCACCTTTCCAAACACCTCAATTGACCCACCCACTCACCATCCTTGATTATAATAATAGCTCCTTCTTGTAAGTACTGTGAAGACTCATTAACATTGGCATAACTTTGGTAAGCATTATTACAACAGACTTGGTTTTAATTTCCAAGTGCCACCTTCCCTCTTCTTCCCCCCAAACAACAACAATTCTACAGTAAATTTTAGACACTTAAAATATTTTTGGAAGCAACAATCATTTTAAAGTTACAATTTTCCTGAATAAATCTATTAATACTGTTTCCAATTTGTCAAACAATAAAAATTCAGAACACTTTAAAGTACTTACCATGTGTCTTGAGATCCACATCTGATGAGTTGGTTAATCCTAGGGCAAAAACAACCTGCAAACACAAGATACTGTCAGAATAATGCTTCTACCAAAACTATATACAAAGAACCTCTTGGACTCTGGAGAGCTTGAGGACTTTGGCAACTTGGCTCAACAGTTGGGATGAAGGACGCAATCCCTGGATAGTTTAAGTATTCATCTAATGGTAAAGCAGTCCACACATATCACACAACATACCCTAGAATCTTGCTTTTCGAATCCATAGCACAGAATGGAGACGAAGTTTGGTTTTGTTATCAGAGAATTAGCTTCCTGGATGAGTAGCTGTAGCTGTTGTCCATCTTTCCCAGAGTTTCTTCCTTCAGATATGAAATCAACAGATGACACCAGACAACGAAAAAAATGCTTGTCAGCTTCAAAACCATACATTGACACCAACTAATAAAAAATTGAAGAGATATACAATAAAATAGCCAGCATTATAACAAAACCACAGACAATATCAATACGGAGAGCTTGCCATCAGCCCCAACAAGCAACATACATTGTGTGTGGTGCATGTGTGTGTGCGTGCTGTGTGTAAGATGACAAGGAAAAAAGGGATATGCTGGCAACGTAATTCCACATTCAAAACTACACAAACTGCCTCTCCAGGCAGATAAGACACAATGTACTATATATATCTGGTAGATATGATAGTTATCCAGGGAACACCTATAACATTTAAATTAAAGATGGGGGAAAAAGAGACATGCCAACAGGTATACCAGTCATTACAGCAACAGTGTACACAATAACTAGTACCTATCCCTCTACTTCCACAGCAATAAAATACTTCATTTATGTTTATATAGGCTACTTAATTCACTTGTATTAGATGTAGAACCTCATAACCGGTTAATTGGGGGCTGAAGGATATTTTGTTTAATGTAGTGTTATGTTGATGACCATTACCCAGTGAGGGACAATAGCACTGATTAATCATCATGATACTGAGTGTGAAAGCACATTTTAAGCCAGTCACACATCCTCAGGAATTGTCCAGGAATAATAATGAATATAGTATAAAACTGAACAGTAGTGTAGACCTGGAATGAACTTCCTAGTGTGTAGCAGCACCATTAGGGACATGTAAATTTTGCTAGCATAATTTTGGGATAATAGGTTGAATTTCAAAGTAGGCATACCTAATGCTGGCATAATGCAGGCTCCAAAATTAGACAGTGTTTATGATGTAATAAAAATGAGTGCAAGTGAGCACATGGCTAATTTGTAGTTGCAGCTGCAAAAAAAATGCCAAGTACTAGTCATAATGATATAGCCGTTGAGAGTTCTAGTAGTTCTGATTCTGAGGCTAGTCATGTAGCTTCATTGTTGGACAGGATGAAAGCTCCTAAAAAGTCCTACCTCAGCAAGAAGAGGAAAGTGCTCTATAAATGACCAAAAGGTCTTTTGGTATTCATGAGTAAGGTCATTATGGCCTTTTTAAGGGCTGGAATCCCACTAACTAAGTTTGAGTTTTTTTACGTGATCAAAATGCTTTTCAACTTACAGATGCTTGATCTGATTCCATTTGTCAAAGATCAAAGCAGAATTTAGTAATAAGCATATTATTATTTTGATCATTTTTAATGGAACATCTAGACTTGGTGAGATTCTAGCAGTTATTGACAATTGGGGCATTAAGCATCGCCTTATTCGTCTTGATTTCTTGACTAAAAGTATGACTGGTGAGGAAACAGCACGTAAACTTATTAATCTCATTGTTACTTTCACGAGGGATGGTGCTAGTGTAAACAACATAGCCATGGGAGTAGGTAAAGTGGTGGTATATCCTAACATCTTTGATCTGATGTAAGATGACTTCTACTTAATCGGTGAAAAATTTTCCCTCCCCCCCCATGCTTATTTCCTTTAGTACCCTCTGGATGTCATTGTTTTCACACAGTCCTAAGACTAAAGCTATATGGAAAGAACTGGAAGAGCAATGGCTAAAACCAGGTGGTGGAATAAGTGGGAGATATACCACCAGCTTTTAGCCCAGTTTCTAAGTGTTAAGCTGCTATGAAGAGGTCAATGAGCTAAGAGCAGTAATACAAACAGCACATTATCTCAACATGCTAGCTATATCTCATCAGCTTGGTCCAGGAAATCTAGTGGTACAACAACTGTGGCATGAAGTGTGTGGAAAATGGAATCAAATACAAGATTTACAGCATGCATCTCAGCTATTTTCACCATCAAAGAATAATGAGATGGACATTGATGCTCAATCCCTTGCTTTAATGATTTCAGGACTAAAGGAGGAGCTATCTGCTTATTTAGCGAAAGCTGATAGTCAGCGGCAATTTGCATCTTCAGCAGCTGCTGAACGTTGTTTTTCTCCTCATTTGGTATAACACCCTAGAAGACTATTTGAAGGTTAGCATAATGCTACAATATAATATATGCTAAAAATTTTGAATTGTAATAGAGGCATAATTGGGGCATAATAGGCAATGTTGTGGGGCATAATAGGGGAGAGTGTAAAGCATTGCAGCATAACATGATAGGGAAGAAAAAACAACATAATTTACATGCCATCATAGAGCTCGCTAATAATGCCAATGTTTATGGAGAACTGGTTAGATGTTATTCATCTCTTGAACACCTGGTAAAAGTAACCTCATCTAGTGATACCGGATAAACATAGCCACATGTTAAATTGTCTCTCTAATTAAACAACCTACGATCATTGTTAAAAATAACACGATTCCAGTTTGTGTGTGGTTCACGTGTAAAGAATTGAAATGGAAAAATTAAATCTCTACAAGCTCATAAATCTGGATATGACCACCATCTTTCTAAACCTGAGGATGGGGAGAGTCCCTGACCTTGGCAGGGGCCTGCTCCATGGCCATGTAGCTCTCCCAATGAAGCCCAGGCCCTATAATAACACTGATAATTGGATGGATAGCCTGCCAAGCACTGCCCCATACACTACATCACTATTCATCTATTCCTTTTTCCATACACTACATCACTATTCATCTATTCCCTTTTCCTTTAAAGTACTCATAAACCGAACATCAAAGAAAGATCAAAGTAAGCTCCTCCCTTCAGAGTATTGATGGAATTGCTCCAAACTTCTAATGCCACCAAGTATCTGTCCTGATGCAATGAAGCATTTTGCTTCTGTATCTCTGTATACTTAAGATGAAGCCTAATATTCTTCTATAGGAGCAAATGAGCTATCTACTAGCTGGTTTGCTAAACAACACTTAAACATGGTCTATGACTCTACACTACCTGAATAGGTGTAGGTGATTTTGCTATTGTACTGCACCATAGCTCTGGGACAATACACCTATACATGTATTATGACTCTAGGTTAAGGTCATACTTATTTTCACACAGTGAATATAGCCAAAATAATTTGACAGTGAAATTAACAAGATCTTGGAGAAAAAAAAAAAAAAAACCTCTGCAGAATACATCAGGTAATACATAAAGCTATAAGGATAATTTACTATGCACGTGTGGTTTTAGATTTAAAGGTATGGCAGGCCGGGAAAAATCTCACAGATCTGAAGAGTTTCATTACTCCAGTTTGTGTTTGTACAGTCAGCATCCTTGAAGTAATGAACATCTTCCATCCATAAAGACATCAAAGAGCATGCAATGAAAAAATAGTAGCCATTTTGTCTTAGCCATTATGCCTATCATCCTTATCTCAAAACAGAGCCAATCATTTTATTCACCCGACAGTATCCTGTTCTCAAAAAGTGGGAGGTTAAATACATGATTATATTTTTAATATAGGCTGTATGGCTGCTAGAAAGAATGTGGAGATACTGTGAGGGTGAGCATGTTTGGAAATAATTGTCCTGAACATATGTATGGCCTTATATATAATAGATATTTGACTCACTAGTGTGAAGCTCCCACCACTAGCCCCCCTCCCCCCCCCAAATAACACATTATCAGGGTTTCTTTCAGGTTTTTACCAAAGAGGGGACAAAATAAGGATATCTGTAAAGTTGGGAGGTCGGTTGGAGCAAGCATCCTCCTCCCCTCCCGTTTTAGTTTTCATGAGCATTTTGTGTTTTTTTTTTGGGGGGGGGGGAAGGGGGACTGTAATCATGCACTCTCACATATCTATCAGTGTACTAAATGAATGACAGTATAATATCATCATACTGTGGCACCAGATGGAACAATATTTTTTTATAGCTGTGCCATGATGACCATTAGTGTCTATTTTCAACGATATTTTCAAAGCATAATGGGACATAATGGGCAAAATTTTAGGGCATAATAGGGCAAGTGGCAAAGAATCAGAGTATAGCATAATAAGCAAAATTTAAAGCCTAATGTGTATAGGCCTATTGCTAAGTAACAAAGCATACTGAATTGTCAGGTAACATGTTTCTGATCCAGAGATAGCTCTTCTAGTAGAAGGCTTAGCTAGTGGTGAGCTTGAGGAACAAAAGTAGCTACGAATGTCTTTGCTCATCAGTGCAGAGACTTACAACTTGTAAACTTGGAAGTAGTATTTAATATATACTAGTTCTTTGAATGGACATGCATTAGTCTAAGAGGAAGACTCTGATATTGAGCCCAGCAAAAATCTCACTGAATCTGAAGACTATGATATTGAGCCAACTGCTCCTAAAAAGCAGTGTCATGGTTTGATCTCTCAACAATCTTCTAGCAAGAAGCACCCTTAAAAAATGGGAGAGTGATGTGTTCTTAGCTTCCTCCAAGGGGGGACAATATAAGCACAAGGGGGGGGGGCAAATGCTCCCCCCTGCCCCCCCTGAAAGAAACCCTGAAATTTATACACAGCACCATTTCCTCTTATCAATAATTATAATATCTACACCAAGGGCATTAATTAGAAATATTCAACTCCTAGCACAGCTATAGAATACATACCTTGGCAACCTCAGCACAATTAGTCCTGTAATTCTTTTTGTTGATATTTCCAACTAAAGAGGTGATCTGAGCCAAGGCGAAACATTTTGGAGATAGAGACATGGCTGGTGGTGACTGAATTTCAAATATGGCTGACAGAGTAGCAATAGAGATTGGATACTATTTACTCTGAGTACCCCCTCCACAGATGTAGGTTATTCAGAGAGAAACGAAAGCCAGAGGTTTCACACAGCACATGTTCACACAGCCCTCCCTCGTTGGCCGGACGAACCGCATATTTTTGTTCGACCATAACCCGAAAAAAAAGTGGGGGTGAGAAGGTCAAGGTGCGGTTCCCAAGGTTCGGAGTTTCTTGGTGACTAGTAAAAACTCATGGAATCGAGTAAGTTCTGTAGTCTGTTTCTAGTAGCTAGGGTCGTGTCCGTTAAACGGGCACAGTGTATTTCTACTAGCTATTCATACGTTTGCAATAATCCAACTGGATAAGTGATTCTTCAGGTTCTCCAGGTGGATTAAAATGTTATTCGTGTAATAATCACTACCTTGTGTCTGTTTAATTGACATGATCCACAGCTACTTATATATAACATTTAGTAATTCTGTGTGTGTGCTGAATAAAATGCATAGCTGGCAAGGAAAGATGAGTAAAATGAGTTTTGTCATTATAAAGGGAGCTATGTTGGAGTTCCAGGTTATATAACTTGTGAAATGAGCTTAGAGAGTAAGACTTGTTTTAGAGAGATCTGATATTGATAAACAGTTGATTATTAAACCTAACTCATATGTTTCCTGAATCATACTAGGTCTTGTAAATACATGGTTCTTGGGAATATTGTAAATCTTCACATCACATCTCATGCTTAAGTACTCTAACTCTTACATCAACAGATTAGGCTCTGGAGAAGAAACCTTACTAAATTACATTATAGAGGCGACTCAATTAGTCATTGCTAGAAGATTTTAGCAGTCTCTATGGATGACTATACTTTATCTGTTTCAAATACAGTAGAACCTCCCTTATACGGGCAGTCTGGTTTTAGGGGGTGCCTGTAACTCTGATTTGCCCGTATCTCAGAATAATGGATGATGTAATGTTTTGAACTTTGAACCCTAGTTATGTACTGTATTAATAAAATAAGATGATAGTTTTGTTTGTTTTTTTGTCTCCATTCTTTTCATAGCTACAGAATTTTTCCACTTTTGAACAAGAAGTAAATGAGCAGGATATGTATCACCTTGAGATTGTAGCCATTCTAGTGCTGTCTCAAATGCAGTGTATGCCTGGGCATGTGTTACAGCTGTAGTAATAGACTCATCAGATTCATCTTCAGCATGTTCACTATTTTCCTGATTGATGGAAGCTATGATTTCATCATCGCTCAGCAATTGAAAACTTGGATCAGATATATCTTGTGCAAGCCATTCAGCTGGAGTAAGCCAATCTTGATTGCCACTCATGTAGCCTAGGTCTTGAAAAAGGGCATCAAAATCTTCCAGGTTATCCCTGTCAGGAGTGGGTGTTATTGTTGCAAAACTTTCACTAGTTTCAGCACTAGCAGTGGTAGAAGAGTTGCTATTAGATTCAGGTGCACTACCTGTATGATCTGGAAGAAGTAGTTTGTTCCAGCCTCTGTTTAGAGTGATTTCGTTTGTTTCTTCCCATGCCTGAGCAGACCAGTATACAGCTTGTTTGATTGTCAACCTTTTCAGAATTGCAGGAATGGGCAGTGAAGATGCCTCATTCGCAATTATTAAGTGATGAAGGGGGCGTTTCTCATAGCGTCTTTTCAACGATTCAAGAATGCCCTGATCCATAGGCTGTATTATTGATGTGGAATTGGGAGGTAGAAACATGGTGGTAACTTTACCATCTTTAGATGTTAATTTTTCAATTGTAGGGTGAACAGGGACATTGTCAACAAGCAACAAAATTTTATATTCAATCCCCATTTCACTGCAAAAAACTTCTTCACATGAGGAACAAAAAAGTCATGGAACCATTTTTCAAATATGGTTGCATTCATCCAGACATTGGCCTGTGAAAAATAGTGAACTGGGAGTTGACTCATCTCCATACCAGTAAAACACCTAGGTTTGGCACTCTTGTGTATAAATGCCAATAAAAGTTTACAGCTACCTATGGCATTAGCACACCCTAGCAAAGTCACTCGATCCTTTGCTGTCTTAAAATTTTTTGCTTGTTTTTTCCCACAATGAACTAGAGATTTTGAAGGTATTAGTCTCCACCACAAGCCTGTCTCATCTGCATTAAATAAGTGATTCATTGTGTAACCATCTTCCTCCATCATTTTTAGTAGACATGTACGAAACTCATCAACGCCAGAAATGTCTGCCGATAATGATTCACCCTGAAGTGAGAGTGCTCTTATACCATGGCATTTTTTATTGAATTTTTGAAGCCAACCAGAACTAGCCTTAAATGAGCATGGATTAACATCAGGGTAGAGTGCAGGAAAGAGTTGCAGTGCCTTTTCCTGCAGTGTGGGCCCAGAAACAGCAGCACCTTTAGAACGCTGTTGCAGGAACCAAAGATAGCATGCTTGATCTAGTTGATCAAAATGGGCCTCTCTAATAATACATCTCTGCTTTGCAAACTTTGGGTATTCACTAGCAGATACATGCTGTTCAATCTTATCTCTAATTTTCCAGATGTCTGCAATAGTTGACTTGGGGATGTTATAGAGCTCAGCTACAAGCCTTTGGGACCTACCCTCCTTCAATTCAGCAATGATCTGTAGTTTTGTTTCTAGTGTTACAACATTTCTTTTCCTTTTACTACTAGCCATAGTACATGAATGCAGCTGTATACCATGCACATGCTCAGTATGTACATTGAACAACACACCCACATAATTATTACATACATAATGTACATAATGTACAATTATTGAAAGGTCAAAGTTTCAGATGTAAGCTACCCGGTTGAAGGAGGTGCCTGCATCTTGGGAGTCCCAATAAGGGAGGTTCTACTGTAATAAGCTATGTTTTCTATGCCACTGCTATTTCTTTATCTTACTTATCTACTTGTATACTATATATAATACATATTCTATCCTCTTTCAGGCTATGCCAACTCTTAAAGTTGCTCGAAAAGAAGCTGGCAGTAATTCTGCATACAATGCTGACTTCGGATCTGTATGGAGTATATTGAATTATAGAAACATCACCCATGAAGGACAAGGCCTATACTGTTATGTAGGAGCTGGAGGGACTGGTGAGGATGATGTAGGAGTCCTCAGGACTAAATACCCACTGGATCCTAACAGAATGGGAGGAATGTCAAGTTTTGAGATCACTCTGACCAGTACCGGTTAGTCAATGCATGGATTGCTGATATCAGATTTGTAGCTCACTCTCTGTAGGGATGGTAAGGGGTCTCTAGTTTTTGCTGCTGTTTATTTTCAGCTACTATATACACTTAGTACATGTATGTATCTGATATGTATTCAAATTGCTCATACACATTCTGCCTATGCAAAATAATTTAAATATTCTTATTAATTTTGATCCTCTTGACACTGCCAACCTCCCTGTCAAGTTTAAATCTGCTAAAGTAGCACCGCAAGTATATATATAGGTGTAATCTCCAAGAATGGCATTTAATTGCTTAGCTTTGAGCATAGTTCTTAAGTTGGTACAGAAGTGTTTCTTGTTGTTCTCTATAAACAACTTCCCTCTGAAAATGACCTTTCTCCTCTCTTTCCTAGTAGCAAGTAGTTTAATCCTCTTTCTTATCGTTATTAATGATGGTGCATACTTCTGGTCATATAGCTCACCAGCAGTAGGTCTTCCTGCCTCGTACCAACTGTACCGTGCTCTTTTGCTCTTATCACACAATTAACTAACAATACTGTCATTGAATGAGCATGTCTTTCCCTCCTGCTGTACTAGGGGTAGGGGTTTCTTTGGCATCATGTACAAGTTGTATGGTGACATATACCAAATCATGGTTATGTTTGTGTTAATCAATATCAGAGAGGATACCCTACCTCTATAGTAATCCAGAAGGCACAAAGAATCTTTTCCCTCCTCATTCCTATACCCTTAATGGCTATTTCCTCAGTGATACATTTCAGTAGGTATTAATTAGTCTGTGCATGTGCAATAAAAGTAATGAAGCATCACCACATGAGACTACAGTCATGCATAGAACAACTGTAATAGCTGACCTTTCTGTCATTACATGCACACAACTCATTTGTGAGGGTGTCCCTGTAATAATAACTTTAGCTGAAATTCTGTATTGTGTTGAATTGGCCAAAAAACAGGCTTAGGGTTCTACTGTGGTATACTTATTAGTTTCATTTCCTGTGTTACATCATTTAGCCGGCCATGTGAGCCTTACATTATAAAATATAATTATCATTTTTTGTGTCAGTCAGTGGAGTCTATTTTGTGCATTTTTAAAAACTAACATTAATATTGATTCTTTTATAAGAGTAGACTAGTAACCAGTAGCAGTTAGGACTCACTGCTTGTGAGCCGTTGTTTAGTCAACTAGCTAGAAGTTCTAAACTGTAGTGAGTGATAGCTGAGGTGGTAATGACACCACATATACCTTCAGGTGAGGGAAGATATTCATTGTTCAAAATACATATGTTTGCTGTAGTAAAGGATTTAATGGCATCATTTGATAGTTAGCTACTATTTTAACTTCATCATTCTTTTTCTTTTGGCAAGTGGTATGATGAATAGTCTAATTTTAACCTGTACTCTCTAAGATTCTGGTTGTGACGATAAATGCTTATAAGATTGAGATCCTGTGGCCAATTTAGCACTGTTAAGCCAACCATTCTGTCACAAGTTTAGTGTAGATCTTTGTTCTATAGTTCAATCCCTGAAAAGCTTGATGTGGAGGATCTTGATCCTTTTTTCATGAATTACCCTTTACCTTACCAGTACCCTTTACCCAACCAGTACCCTTTACCTAACCAGACCATAGGAGATTGTCTTTACCTCAAGATTAACTTTTGCAAGTATTAATGCCTCTCTTTCAACTCTGTACCCAACTTTTTATGGAAGCAGTGGCAGGCCATCATTTTCAAGGTAAAAGTAAAAATCTGTGCCACTATTTTCCTTCTAATGCTTCTTAAGATACCAATCATCTCCTTTGTCTTCATTGCTAAAGAACAATCCACATAGCACCGAGTACTGTCTTTCTTTCTCCTTTTGATGTGGGCTTTATATGTGAGTTAAGTATGGTATTGATGAAGTAGATATCTTTATATAGCATGCCAGACATTAGCTGCTAGGAATTGTGCTCACTTTTTTGTAGTCCCTCAAGTCAATAGAATATTATTTTATATTACTCCTAGCTCTTTTACAACTATAAATATCTCTTTCACTATAAATATTATGTCATCCCTTCCACAACAATTTCTTCCACAACTATCTCTTTCACATCTGTAAATATACTTCCATAACTGTAAATATTGTTATTGTAATAGGCACAGTAATTTTTAAGGAGCAGTTGGTTTCTTTGAAACAGAAGGTTCTACATTATCACTTTCCTACACTCTAAATATCCACTCATTGAATTTTATCTATGTATGTAGTCTAGAAAGCTGATTATAAAAGGAAGTGCAATGGCCACATGCACATGGGGAAATGCTGAGTTGTCACATTCATTCAAAATGGCCAAGTTTATAGTTCTATATTATATAGATGATTGTTGTATAAGCTTCACACTAAACATCCGGTCTCGCCCTAGCTTTAGCCTTAGCCCTGAAAGATCAACATTGTTTGATGTTAAATTATAATCCTCTATCATTTTAATATCTACTCTAGCACATCAGTTCTATGTAGTTTTCATGATAATAACTCTAATATGCACGATAGCTAAGTCTCTTTGTTTTGGGATATGAACTTATGTTTTAGATTTTTGATGAAGGCAGGAGTGTCCGACTATTGCCTATGCGCCAGCACGATCATTTCTAATGGAAATATCCTGTCACAATAGATATCAAAAGGCAGAAAGTTGTTTGAATTAATTCAGTTATAGAGATAGACTGTGCTGAAATGTGAATTGCTATTGCATCCTTGTGGGCTGAGAGTACTATGTTACTTAATCTTTTTTTCATTGGGATAATCTCAATGCTGGTTCAGTTTTAGTACTCATAACACTAACTCTTGAATTATGTGTGGCTTGATAGTAATAACAACAGACCTTCAATGTCTCAGAATGATTGGTATCATGATCATGTCCCTGGAGATTTTCTTCCAGATCCACACACTTTTTTTCTGTTTTTGTAAGCAAACTTCTGTTGGTAGGTTGATTGATTACACCACCAGTGCAACATAAACTAGAACAAACATCAGAAGTGTCTATCAATTGTCAGTAGATTGATTGACTACACCACCAGTGCAACATAAAGGTTAGAGGTGCCTGTCATAGGCAAATACTGGAAGTAACACCACCAATGAATTCACCTTCAGGATAATTGACATGTGTTGAAAAACATGTTATACAGTCATTATCACTATCATCACAATTATTTAATCATCTCTACTGAGCATGCTCAGATTGTTGTTATGGTTATGTTTTGGTATAATAATTAAAAAACAAAGAGAGAAGAATAATTGTTAGCTAGTAAGTGTGAGTTACAGCCTTGTAAACTGTTTAGAGGTGAAGCTAACTCAGGGCAGGAACTATATTAGGTGTGGATTTATCCTTGCTATCACCAGGGTTTTGATTGCCTTCATCTATGATAGTTAATAGTTGGGACAATATTACTTTTTGCTAGTTTGACAAAGTATATACCTTGAAATGGTGGTGTTCCACAGAGTGAGGGGAAAAGAAATATATTTTATTTTTTATGCAGGAGAGAAAAACCGTGTTATAATGGGTGTCAGTAATGATAACTACCTCTCTCGTGACCTTCCTGGATGGAAGAAGTTCTCTATAGCATTCCGAATGGATGATGGAGCCGTATATCAGTCATCAAATGATGCTATTATATCCATCAATGGGCCATGTATTCAAGGTGACACTATCAAGTGTTCTCTTAGGGCGTTACCTGAAGATGATATGCAAGTCAGGAAAATAGAGGTCATATTTTACAAAAATGATGTGCAAACCTCGTTAATCCTTGCTGATGTGCCTCCTGGTGGATTTTATGGTGTGATTAGTATGATGAGTGAAGGTGAAAAAATTACAGTTTCCCCTCCACTTACTTCATGGAAGAAAAACTTTGATGAGATTTGGGAGATATACACACCTGAGCTAATTTTGCACAGAGAAGATGGAATTTGCATGTACACTGGACCTGGTGACTTTAGTGGACTATCCGTTGGGTCTATTCGGGGAACTAAGTGTATTGATCTTCTTGGTGATTTATCTCAGCGTTCATTAATGCTCCGCATTATTAATTCTGGTGAAAAGATGCACATAGGTATGGGAATTGTGGATAGGGACTATCCGTCCAATCTTTTACCAGGCTGGGAAAAAACTTCAATTGGTTATCACGCTGACAGTGGTAGTATCTTTCAAGGTACAGGTGATGACTATGCTACTAGCCATACTTGTAAGGAGGGTGATTTGATGCAATGTATAGTCCAGGCAATTGATCATAGTCCAAAGCAAGTCCAAGTCACTTTCTTGAGGAATGATATCAAAGTTACAGAAGTAACTGCTTGGACTCCTAATACTGGATTCTATTTTTGCTTTGGGATGATGAGCAAAAATGAGGTTGCACAAGTCATTCTGCCTGAGATTAATGTTCCATTTAGCCCTCCTAAATTAGGCTTCAATGATGTCTGGGAGATTATGAATCCAAACATAGAACACAGAGGTTCAGGAGTTTGTCATCATATAGGCAGTGATAAGGTTGGCACAATACGATCTAAAATGCCAATTGACCCTTTTGGTCTTGCTAATTCTTATGAGGTCAAAATTTTAGATCCAGGGAAGAAATGCTACATTGCTATGGGTGTTTGTAGTGAACACTATTCAAGTGATGACCTCCTTGGTTGGGAAGATTTGTCTGTTGGTTTCCACACCGATAATGGTTGTATCTTGCAGAAGTCTGGTGGAGAGGAAGACACAAGACATTCTTGCCACAAAGGTGATGTAGTACGTTGCACATTAGAACCAGTAGATGGTTCTGATAAGCAAATGAATGTATTATTCCACAAAAATGGTCAGTTTATTGGCAAGGCAATATTTTGGAAACCAGGTGGCAATAAAATTTTTGCTCAAATTGGCTGCATGAGTGGAGGAGAAGTTATTCAAGTAGCTTCTCCTCTGCAGACAATTTCTAGTCTGAAACCAGATGGTTCTATTTCTCCACAGAGTGATTATTATCCTTCATTAAGACAGGGTCAGGGCATAATTATGCCAGACTTAGGGAGTAGCACAGAGGAAAGTACACTAAAGGCTCCAGAAGACTCCTTTTATGGCTATGATCCTAATCCTGTAAACCCAAGCCCTGAAGAAATGAAGCACTTTCTATATATGTATCATCACCATTTCCCCTACCTTAGGGGGCCTCATCCTATGGGATCACACCCTATGGGACCTCACCCTATGGGACCTCACCCCATGGGACCTCACCCTATGGGATCTCACCCTATGGGACCTCACCCTATGAGACCTCACCCTATGAGACCTCACCCTATGGGACCTCACCCTATGAGACCTTACCCTATGGGACCACACCATATGAGACCTTCCCCTAGGAGACCTCCCTTCATGAGACATTTTGCTCCTCATACAATGCCTAGAATTCCTAGACCTGGTATGCCATCTTTTGATTTCAGCATGTCATATCCTCCATTGGATTCTCATGGTAGAGACACACAGCTGTTTGATCAGAAATCAGAACAGTATTATGGAAAAAGGAGTATATCATCAGAGGGACAGTCTCATTTATCTTCACAAATGAGTTCATCTTCACAGATGAGTTCATCTTCACAAATGAATACATCTTCGCAACTGAGTGTCTCTAGTGTATCAGAAGGTGATATTGAAAGACCAAAAAATTCATTTATCAAGGAAACCATGGAACATATTCAAGATCATTCCTTACATCAAGGGCAGCATAATATTTCTAATGGGAATTTAAAAGCGAGTTGGTTAGCACTCCAAGATGGATCAGAATTTACAGATTATTCTGAAGAGTTTGGCATACAATCTTTAATTTCAACTACTGATAAACCTAGCCTCTCTTCAGCTGAAGAGACTATCCAATTTGCTATTGGTGATCACAATGACCGTATGGAGCTTCATTGGTCTTCTAGCATAATGGTTGAGCCTGATATTCTTGCTAAAAATGAAAGTAAGATGTTTAAAATTTTGTATAATATCAAAAGTAATGTAGATGGTTCTCTAGAGTGTGCTAGTATTAGTCTAGATTCACCTGAAAATGCCTTCATCATGTTCAGGTTGCCGCTTAATGAAAAGCTTAACTATTTTGAGGTTGAAGTACTTGAGCTGAATGAAGATAGCAATATTGCTCTTGGTTTAGTTTGGGATCACTATCCTGTATATCGTCTCCCTGGCGTTTTGCAAGGGTCTATTGCCTTTCATACTAAAGATAGCACTATCTTTAGTGGAAAAGAATCTAAATCAACTAATGCTATATGTGCTGTGGGAGATGTTATAGGTTGTAGGGCAGCTTTGCATTTTAAATCAGAATTTACTATCTCACACACTGATAAAAGTCATATCAAAGTGGATTTTTTCAAGAATGGCATATCATTGTACATTGAAGATGTATTCTTACCTCCTAATGGCTTTTTTCCTGCAATAGGCTTAACTGGACTTGGAACTAAGGTTGTTGTTAGTCAAAATATTCAGCTTACTCCTAAAAGCTACTTTCTGACACATCCTCTTCCTCTCGATTATTCAAATTTTTCAACGACACCAGTCCTCACTGGATGGAATTGCTTACAAGGTTCAAAACTTAGCGAAAATAACTTATTCCTGCAAGATCCACAAGGTAAGTGTGGTGCAAAGCTTGCAGTTGTACAAAATCATTTACCCTTTTCTGCTACTTCCACTTACTTTCAAGTCCAATTACAGCATGAAATTAGCTCATATTCGGCCCTCTTTATTGGAGCCGCTCCTAAATCAGATTCTGATACCAAGAAGATAATTGGAGGAGAGGCAGAAAACTCCATAGGATTCCTTCCTTTGCTTGGATTTATAATGTCAGAAGGGAAAATTTGCTGTACTATTCCTGAAGTGCTTAGTTCAGAGTTTTACACAAAAAGAGTCACAGTTGGAGTGGGTGTTGAGTTCATTGATGCATCATGCAGTAAAAGCAGTGATCAGAAGGAAAAGGAAGTGTCTAAAGATGTTGTAACGGTGTTTTTCACCATGAATGAACAACAAGTGAGTAGTATTCTAACAAATCTTCCCTCAGGTGGTTTTTACCCTACTTTGGCAATTGAAAGCAATCTCAAAAAATCTGGGAATTTTGTGGCAGTAGTCGAGTTCCCAATGCAGTTCCCTTGTGTTGAAACATTTCCTATTGGTTTTGTTCGTGGAACTGATAATGGATTCTCAAAAAAATCTGCTTACATTGTCCAAGATATAGGAGGATTTAATGTGGATAGTAATAATGAAGTCTCTCCTGTCAGAGTTTTACAAGCAGCTCAACCACTTTCTGACTCAAGACCTTACTTTGAGATTAGATTGCTAGATGGTGGAAACACTTTCAATATTTCATGTGGCGTTGCACCATATCATTATCCACTTGACCTTCATCCTGGATGCAAGCAGGGCTCCATTGCTTTTCATGTTGAAAATGGTAGTTTGTTACACAATGGTTCTTTTAAAGTCATTGCACCTGCTCCACAGTATAGTGGTGCTCTCATAGGTTGTGGTGCCAGATTTTCCAAGAACAATTCTATTAATTATGCAGAAGTTTTCTTTTCTATTAACCGGAAAATTATTTCAAGTAAATTAATGAAAATTCCCAAGATGGGTCTTTTTCCTACTATAGGAATGAAAACTAGAGGAGGAATTGTGAGTGTTGATCTCACAGCACCAGATATTTTTTCTGACTTGGTATTTAAGACCATGTGGGGACTAATGGAAAATGTTGTAGTTGATGGATCTGTCATTAAGTTAAATTCTTCTTCCAACCCTGGAGCTATTCAGCTGTTTCAACCAGCATCTCTTCATGAGCCTTGTTATTTCACGGTTACTTGTTTGTCTGACCGTAATGGGTCCATTATGATTGGTTTTTCTACTAACAAGACCTGTCCTTTGAATTTTTTGAAGTCTCAGGCCTACAGTAACAGAGCTTATTTAATGGATATAGTTAGTGGAAGATTAATGATATATAATCAGTATTTCAAAGCAAAAGAAATGTGCGATGTAAAAGATAGTCGTACATTTGGTGCTGGAATTGAGCCACTGCACGATACTCAAAAATCTTTACTTTTTTTCACAGCTAATGATTATGTCATTTCATATACAGAAGTTGAAAACAAAGATGAAGATATGTGTCCATGTTTGCTTATGATGGATTCAACCACTAAACTTGAAGTGGATATGTGCAGTACATGGCCGAAAATTACTCCCATTGGCAGTGGATGGGCTAGATATTCTAATCTTAGACTTGTTGATTCAAAGATCACTCATTCAGCACTTCAAAATAAGAAGCGACTTCCAGTTGGATTCTCCCAAGCATCGGTACCCCTCACACCATCAAATCCCTACTTTGAGGTAGAAATTTGCTCTAGGACTGGTAATAAGGCCATAGCTATTGGTTTAGCATCAAAAGATCACCTTGATGATCTGTGGATAGGTTGGTCAAAGAAGTCTATTGGATATCATGCAGATGATGGCAGGCTGTTTAAAGAGTCTAGTTTTGGCCAACATTTTGGACCTAAAACATATGGTGGTGATACCATTGGTTGTGGTGCCCGTTTTAACAACTTAAGCTATGCTGATGCTATGGGTCGTCATGAAAAGAATAAAATTGAAGTATATTTTACTATCAATGGAGCATTGTTGAACTCTCAAAAAATTCTCATTCCTGCTGGTGGTCTTTTTCCTACTCTGTGTCTTGAAAGCCCTTCTGAATCTGTTATATATCACAAGCCTACTGTGTTTCCTCCTGTAGCAAATCTAGTCAATAGTGATGAATGGGCAAATGCATATTCTGTCATTCAAGTTGGACAGATTATTAGGAATTGTTGCCAGCAGGAAATCAATGGTAATCTCCCTAAAGCTTTCTGTCAAGCTAGACGATCTTTAACTTTGGATAAGCCTTACTTTGAAATAGAAGTTACTACCTTCAATAGTCTTTCTAATAGACACATTCTAGTAGGGTTATCAGTGAAGATTCCTGTGGGCTGTACTACACCTAATACTCATTCCATCATGTACAGTACATCTGGCCATGTCATCACCAAAAAGGGCTCACAAAAAAGTTCTATAGGAGCCATAAAATGTGATGTTGGAGATCAGATAGGCTTTGCTGCTCTATTTGATGAGGGTAATCCTGACAAGTTGGAAATTTATGTCAACCAGGTTAAAATTTACACACACCAAATGACTGGTTTGTGGAAGGAGCAAGACTTGTACCCAACCATCATTTTGTACAATCCAGGAGACTCTGTTCTTCCAGCATTAGAATTGCCCCTCCCAGTATGGGACCACAGATCCATGATAGGTTGGATGAGATCAGAAAGGGTCAAAATGCATAATAACTTTGTAGAGTACATTGCAGATGGTAAAACAGGTTCTGCTGTAGGAGTTGCTCAAATTAACCAACCTCTTGACGTAAATGCTCTAGCTTATTTTGAAGCCAAAATTCTTGATGAAGGAGCAAAATGTACGATTGCTGTTGGTGCAGCATCTGCTGACTACCCACTTAACAAGCAGCCAGGTTGGTGTAAAGATTCTATTGCATACCATGGTGATGATGGACGGCTTTATCATCAGTCTGGCACAGGAGTTCCATTTGCTTCAAGAGCAAAGCAACATGATGTAATTGGTCTTGGTGTTAGACATTCATCTTCCAGACATTTAACTCAAGGTGATTCAATTCAAGTGTACTTCACTAAAAATGGAGTTGAACTAGGCCATACTACAGCTACTATTCCATCAAGTGGATTCTTCCCAACCATTGGATTTCATAGTCCTGGAGAAAAGGTTAAAGTAGACTTAGGACAACCTCTTACATTTATTAATTCACTGAAGTTGAAATGGCGAGTCTTGTCTGGTATAAATGTAGAGAAATCATCTAAATACCAAGTATTAAGTTACAATAACTGTGGCCGTGTCAACCTGGGTATTGTTATATCATTGGCAGTTTATGCTCAACCTTTCTCAAACACTATGCAATACTTTGAAGTCAAGTTGATGCAAACTGGCCCAATTGGTATTGCAGTTGGTGTTACTCCAGAAAATTATCCTCTTGATCAAGCACCCGGATGGTCACATCTTTCGATTGCATATCATACAGATGATGGAATGCTCTACAATGCATCTGTCAAAGGGAAAGCATTTGGCCCAGTGGCCCACTGTGGAGATGTTATAGGTTGTGGTGTCTCTTTCTCTCCAAGTAATACCAAACACTGTTCAGTATTTTTCACTTACAATGGCATGGAAATAGGTCGTGTACGAGCACCATATCTAACCAATGGACTCTATCCTTCTGTAGCTCTCACTGATCACAGAGATAAAATCTCAATTAAATTTTATGAAACATTCAAGCCTAAATATTCTCAATCAGAACTCGATTTTGTGGGCCTCATGAGAATCAACAATTGTTCATACTCTGAACAAATTGTGCATTTCAGAGGATCTGGAAGTAGTGGATATTCCTCAGCTCCAGCAATGGCTCAGTTTGCAGTTCCTCTTTCACAGGATCATAATTACTATGCCATTAATATTTTAGAATGCAATGACAACATTTTGATTGGATTGGCTGTTAAAGAGTACCCTTTACAGTATGCACCCGGAACCACTTCAATCTCCTTAGCGTATGACATTATGAAAGGAAATATTAAAGCTGTGTATAATAGTGATAACTTTTATAATATCACTGCTCCAATTTGCTCACGAGGAGATACTGTAGGTTGTGGTATTCACTCTAGAAACGATTCTAAGTCCGAGCCATCACATGTGTTCTTCACAATAAACAATGTTGTAATTCAAAAACTTGATATCAGTGATGAAGTGTTGTTAGAAGATCTCTATCCCATTATTGGGTTTGTACCACATAATAGATCATCTTGTGTTTTTATGGAATGGAACACAATGACTTTCACTCAAGCAAATAATTTTTGAAAAACAACTCAAGCACTATAATTATATAGCTAGTTATTTTTAAATGAAAAGTGTCTTTATTTTTTCTATTGTTGTCAAAAATTGCTTTTAAACCATTAAAATTTACTATACTTGGACCAAATAATGGATTAGGCCATTTGTGGTAATCTCATTTTAGGCTCTATATTATAGAGATTCTCTGGGAATGTGGTATATTATTATGTCATTATTGATGACATAGTCTTTAAAGCTTATAATTCGGAATTAGCTATACTCTTCTAATGGGCAGATTTCTAGATGGGATTGTTCTCAACACACTCAATGCACAATATAAGCAGTAACTAATAATGGGCTAAATGATGTCATATATGACACAATAACATAAGGCGCTGAAATTAGATAGGGGAATGTGTAGCTAGAACAATAATAAGACTAGCTATAATGACATAAAATTACATTGTTGTGGTTATTCTCCATTATTGTAGTTATTACAAGAAAGATTCTTTAGTTCCTTTACCTTTTGTGCTTCTGTGTGGGTATTCGCAAATATTGTAGCAGTGCATGTATCTACAAGGGCAAGTGATTAGCTTTGTTGTCTAGGTCACGCTTACTTATAATAGCTAGCTACGTACGTAATAAAATTTACGCTGTGTCTATAGAGCTGTTTCTGCAGTTTCTACAATAAGATCTAGCTATACTTGCAGGGTGTAGACAGGGGGGGGGGGGACTTGATTTTTCAGAAGATGAGATTAACTCGATAATAATAATATCAGGCTCTGGCTTTTTTTTTGTTGTTGTTTTTTTGTAAACTGCATATTATGATGTGCATTGTAGTAGTTTGGTATTTAACCATGACAGTGACTATTAGCCTAATTGCTAGTAGCTAGTACCACGTCTGTGAATCTCTAAGATAGTGGTTTAGCACTCCTTTAAAGCCAGGTGAATCATCCAATGAATTTAAGGCCAGCTATCAGCCTGAATTAGCCAGTAGTCAGTCTGAACCGAGCTAATAGTATTTAGGTTTTTCAATCAGTGTATTCTTTACTAGCTTAAAGTGATGTTGAAGATGTTTCAGTGCAGAATCTACTATCTTTAAATGAAATAGAGCCTATAGCCTATACTAGTGTACACATTAAAATATTATTTGAATAGCTATTACTCTAATTTGCTCTCTTACACCTCTTGGATTTTGAAGAAAATTTTTGCTTCTGCACTTCGTGCGGGAGGGGGATATGAGGGGGCATCTCCCTGCACCCTTCCCCTAGAGCCGAATTGCAGCTCTTTTGTCTTTACCTTATTAGCCCCCCCTTCCCCCCCCCCCCATCCTAAAAAGTTGTCTACACCCCTGTACTTGTGAGCACAAGACTGGTAGAGTCAGCCTTCACATGCATCATATAACCTGAAAGTTCAATAATTAGGCAGTACACAATAAATTTGAGGGCAGAGAGTGACCTCTCTACAATAAAGGTCACCAGAGAATCACATTGATGAAACAGTAGCTTGTTTAGTTAGCTAGTTAGTAAATAAAAATTGTAGCTAGCTAAGTCTTCATATCTAATGGATTAAGGGAAGGCACTTGAAGATGTTGAAGTCAGATCGACCATTATTAAACTATTACATGCACAATGATTGATCAAAATGTCCACTATTATTGTCATTAAAAAGGTGGAGAAAAGCAGGAATTCTTGTTCTGTTTGATGGCAGTTACTCTCCCATGTAATTTTTTTGAAGACATCTAGACTATGTATAAAATTATTGACATCATGGACTGATGGTGTAGGTACAATAATTATTTGTATACCAGTTAAATGCCTCTAAGCGCTAAATTTTGTACACTGCGACTGTCGTAAAAATAATTTCTTATTAGTTAGCTACATTATACGCATGTGCAAGATGCTGCATAAAGGTGAGTTGAAGCTAGCGAGCTTGATCTGCGAAATTTATAGATACTGCACGTCGAAAATAAGTGAAGGATGAAGGTCCTGCTGACATCATCTCTTGCAACTGTAGTCACTGCCCAACAATGTATTACATTACCACAAGATGTACAACGATGTGTGACGGAATTGGAAAACTACTTCATGAACCTTTTACTTAGTATCTCAAGGAAATTGTAAAATTGTCACTCATAATGGATGTATAATAACTACATACTTAATAGCTCCAGTGTAGAGATAAGTACTATTGACTGCAAACTATAACAGTAAATTTTATTATTTTCTAGGGTTTTGCTGGACTTGATCCATCTGGATTTTGTGCTGGAAATTGCATAGAAACAACATGGTCTTCATATACATGGGGCTGTGGGTCCCTATAATATAGGGATAAGGTCCCCGATATTTTGGGTCTATATACGAGGGGGTCCTCATTTACATGAGGCTGGGAGTCCCTAATATAATATATAGCTATATATTAACATAGGGACAGGGGTCTCCAATATTATTATTATGGGGACAGGGGAGCCCTAAAGTTAGGGGTCCCCAATATTATATGACACTGGTACAACAGTGCATTACTTTCTTGTCTTTTTTCATCTCCAAGTAGCTCAATAGCTCTAATATTAGTAGCTGAATTTAGGGTGTGGCCATGGTACTTATTATATTTATGATGCACACCTACTTTATTTTTATTAGCATCAGCCTTTATGATACTACTGACTATTAACTTTTTTCTTAAATATAAGTTTTGTCCATCTTGTAGCTCTAGCTATGTATTTTTTTGCTGCTTCAATTCAAGCAAAAATATGAGTTTAATCAAGCAAATCAATTGATAGGTAAGGTACGCTACAAGTCTGTCCCCGTTTTGTATACTTAATTCAGGTGGGTAGGAAGCAGGGGGGTACCAGGTGCTGGTGCCCCCCCCCCCCCCCCCCCACCCCCACTTTGCACAGATCTTTGCAGTTGTGTATAGTGTGTGTCACTCTGTGTGGACTGGTGATAGTAAGTGCTTCACTATTTTTACACTTTACTTGTATAATAAAGTGTAAAATACATGTACTAACCACAAAATCCATGATCATACATGTATTTACTTAAGGCTCACATGACATGGCTCAAAAGAAGCTAAACTACTATTTTTTGATACAAGAGAGGCTTCTACTTCTGAATCTCTGAGTCAGAACCTTCAAGTGTTTGCATGGTGTGAGTTTAAGGGAAAGAGATTCGAAACCATGGTATCAGGGTTGCCAACTCAAGGGTCCCCTCCTGGCCTCCTGTTTTCACTACTATATTCCACTATTAACCTCCTTTTTTGCTAATATTGCTGTCTTACTAGAGGTGGATCTCAAACATTTGCCTAAGTTGATGCTGTCACTTCCTCATGTCACTTCCTCATGCAATGCTTCAGCTGAATGTATTTTCAGTATGGTAAAAGCAATAAAAACTGATTCTCTTCATAATTCAATTCTATCTGCTTTAAGTGAATTTTGACAGATATTGTTATGAGCAGCAATCAAGGGCTGAACTACTCTGGCTGAGCAAGTTAGCCACTTACAAACAACTTAACTCTATAATAACTATAGAATTAACTATAATAATAATTTATAATATGATCTTCCTACATAAAGAGTCTCCTTTTTTTTTTTCCTTTGGGGATTGGCAACCCTGTGGTATTTCCTCTTGTGTTCCTTGTAAATGTGGTTGTCGGTGCTGTATGAATAGTTAACTATTTTATACCATCCATTGGATATATCTGATTCCAAGGTGAGTCAAGCATATCAGAGTAAAGAATATAAAGAAGGAAAGCTTAAAGCTTACTCAAGGAAAATAAAGCCTAGTTGGTATTCCTGGATAAGTGCACATCTAAGTTCAAAATATTTCTTTCATGGCAAATCCTGCAAGTGTCAAAGTTTTTCATTAAGGTTTGGAACCTGCTCTACAGCACTTTCAGGAACATGAGAATAGCATGGCACATAAAGAAATAGAGCAAAGTGCTATTTATAAGGATGAGTGAAGTAGATAAGGTGTTGAATTCACATTTCCTGTGACAAATGTGACTGCTGAAAGGTCATTTTCTTCTCTGATGAGACTGAAGACATACTTGAGAAGCACAATGATTCACTGTAGGCTGAACTATCTGTTCATACAGCAAGAACAACTGATGCACCTAGCTAACCTAGAGAAAATAGCTGAAGATTACATCTCAGTTTTATTTTGGAAAAATTTATCAACTATTTATAATCAAATTTTAGATTTTGTAACTTCATTATTAAGACCCTGAAACTGTAATCTCAGATGGCTGGGTAAGAATGGGGGGGGGGGGGGAGGGGGAGTCTTTAGCTTAAATGGTGCCCCCCCACCTAAAATCATCTTCCTACCCCCCTGTAAAATTAGTCCTTGCTGCGGTTTTAGGACTGTTGATCTCTAGTATAAGCATGCGCAAGATGCTGCATTGCTTCCCACATTCACTGTTGAAGTTGAAGCTGTTGTTCGAGCGAGTTTAATCTGCGAAATTTACAGATACTGCACATTGGAATAAGTGAAGGATGAAGGTCCTGATCACCCTGGCATCATTTCTTGTAACTGTAGTCACTGCCCAACAATGTACTACAGTACCACAAGATGTACAACGATGTGTGACTGAATTGGTATGTTGGAAAAATGGAACTACTTCATAAACTTTTACTTAGTACCTATAGGAAACCACTGTAAGTTGTACAATTTTCACTCATAATGGATGAATAATATTATTGTGCAATCATAGCTAATAACTCCAGTGTAGAGATAGCTAAGTACTATTGACTGCAAGCTATAACAGTAAATTTTATTATTTTCTAGGATTTTGCTGGACTTGATCCATCTGGATTTTGTGCTGGAAATTGTGTAGAAACAATAACAAATTTTTATGCAGATTGTTCGGGTGCTGTTGCTGCTGCTGTACGTCAATCACTTCAGACAGGTAAATATAGCTATAATAGCTAGAGTTCTTGATCATCAATTTCTACCTTCCATATTTACTCTGCTAACACATAGTAATAAATTAACCAGTATTTTTTTTTTAAATAGCATGTGGTGGTGGCAATGGCGGTCAAACCTGTACTAGAATTCCTTCAGATGTACAACAGTGTGTGACTAACTTGGTATGTAACAATAAAGCTAGAAGTGAATTTGACATGAAAATTCATGTTGCCATTATAATGCAGGGTAGAGCAGTAGCCAATCCAAATTCTTTTTGTAGTGGAAGCTGTGTAGCTACAATAACAGATTTTTATGCAGATTGTTCAGGTGCTGCTGCTGATGCTGTACGCCAATTACTTCAGACAGGTAAATATAGCTATAATAGCTAGAGTTCTTGATTATCAATTTCTGTCTGGCATATTTACTCTGTTAACACATATTTTTAAAAATAGTATGTGGTGGTGGCAATGGTGGTCAAACCTGTATTGACATTCCTTCAGATGTACAACAGTGTGTGACTAACTTGGTATGTAACAATAAAGCTAGAAGTGAATTTGACATGAAAATTAAACATGTTGCCATTATAATGCAGGGTAGAGCAGAAGCCAATCCAAATTCTTTTTGTAGTGGAAGTTGCGTAGCTACAATAATGGATTTTTATGCAGATTGTTCGGGTGCTGCTGCTGATGGTGTACGTCAATTACTTCAGACAGGTAAATATAGCTATAATAGCTAGAGTTCTTGATTATCAATTTCTGTCTTACTCTGTTAACATATATTTTTAAAAATAGTATGTGGTGGTGGCAATGGTGGTCAAACCTGTATCAACATTCCTTCAGATATGCAACAGTGTGTGACTAACTTGGTATGTAACAATAAAGCTAGAAGTGAATTTGACTTATGTTGCCGTCATAATGCAGGGTACAGCTGTAGCCAATCCAACTTCTTTTTGTAGTGAAAGCTGCATATCTACAATAACAGATTTTTATGCAGATTGTTCAGGTGCTGCTGCTGATGCTGTACGTCAATCACTTGAGACAGGTATGATATAATAAAAAATAACTAGCCTATGGTGTTGATTATGCTATAATTATATTTTTAGTGTGTCCTAATGGAAATAACAATAGTGGCAGTGCAAAAACTTACGCTTTGCCAGGAGCAGTGTTGTTAGTTGCAGCAGTTGCCACCCTTTTTTGAACATATCTTCAAAATTATGAACAATTATTATGCTATACATAATATAAATATATTTTTATTTGAGTTTGGAATAAACCATAGTATAATACACAAGTATATGGCATGACTTGAGGAGTTTGAGGTCATACTAGTACCTCTATTCACCTTACTAATGCACCTTCAGCAAATCCTTCAAAAAAAAACAACTATGAAAATGTAGGTGCCAAAGTTGTAAGGTATTAATTAACAGTTGCATGTTGATCCTGACAGAGACTGTGGTGTTTCTGTAGTGCGAGACTATAATGCACCCCCCAACATATATGTCTTCTTATATTAGTCTCTTTATGTAAAAGTTATTATAATTACTTCAAGAGAAAAGTGTAATGTAATGCCCTAGAGCTAATAGTTCTAATACTGAGCTCTTTTTTTCCTGACCTCTGATAAAGAACAACCTCCACACAGAGATGGGTCCCAAATGTGTCCATTCTTGGCAGTTCCAATATTCTTCCCTCCCCATATAGGATCATTGACAGCAGTTTAATTATATATAGCATCACTTCCCCAGGGGAGTGTGTCATTCCGATATGGTAAAAGTGACATTTTTAGGGGGGCATATATCTGAAAATTGAATTTTTGTGGTCAATTGTAATGGGTCATAACTTGCTTTCCCTTGTACCTACAAAGATAATTTAATTGTAGGACATGTACTTTCAGGTAATGTGCTTAGTAGTAAACTTGGAGTGAAGTTGTGATAAGACCTTAATGGCTTCTAAAGTCAAGGTCTCATCATTTTTAATTTTTTTTCTCCACACTAGTTGTAGTCATGAAGCTCATGATTGACTTATGGCTAGATAATGATCTGTAGTACATCACTATGGAGACTATTTGGCTCACACAGATTCTTTTGGCCAGACCACAAAGAATTACCCCAGTAAGTACCTTTTTAACTTCAAAGCAAATTGATAGCTTGTAATGTTTGTTGTAGACAGGCTTCTTTAATAAAATTTTAAGCTTCTAGCTGGATAGCAACAGATTTTGAAAATCATTCCATGAGAACCCTGTCTTCAATTCCTCCATAGTTATTTACACCATCAACATTATTAATCATTTTGATCCCTTTTAATGTTTCACTGCATACATTTGTTGTAGCTCAGACCACTCAGTAGAAGAGCCAGTCCCATAATAAATGATAATGTTTTACATCACATTTTGCTTTTATGTTTTGTCTTATGTAGTTTGAAGCTGAAGCAGTTTTAGGATAGATGTCAATGAGAAAATGAACAATGAAATTGAAACTTATGTTGTCAAGTATACATTTTAGGATCTAATTAGGTTAGGAAAATGTACATTAAATGAGCTTTTTAATGATACCAACATTGTTGACTAATAGTAGAGTTGGGCCAAGAAAAATTACACATAGTAGTTCAGTAATGGTCAAAATTGTCCAGCACCATATGTCGGTCCCTCACTTGCCATTCTCCTCTCAATTTCCTCTGCTCTCTGCCTTGATTTTGCCTTCCTCTTTCTCTTTGCAACTTCCTTTGAACTCCTGTCACTCTTACTGACTCTCATTTTATCTACCTCTCGAAAAAAAGTTTATTGGGCGAGGGCCTAGTACTATATCTATATCCTTCATCAAACTGACAGCCCATATTCCATGCCATCATTAAAAACAATTATAGAAAATCAACAGCAAATGTTACAGTAGGTTTAGACAAAAACTGAGTCTTGCTAACCTTGCTCCACACCAGATTATTAAAATTAATCATAAATAGCTACAAACATAGCACTAGCTATAATATTGCTTGGATATTATAGTTAGCAGGGTGTAGCTACATTGAGGCAAAGGAGGTATGTTATGTAGCTATAAGTTTGATGCAAAATGATAATTAGGCTACTAACTAGCTATTCAGTATAAAACAGCTACACATGTAATAGTGCCTTATCAAACACCAGATAGCTATCCACATACACAAAGACAATGTGTAGCTAGAGTAAGAATTCCCATGTAGATTCAAGTAAAATTCAGGTGCCTGTCCAATAATAGCTATATCAACTAATAATGTTCCATGCCTCTATACCTTAGGCCTCATACAGACCAATCAACCTTCAGGGCTCAACAGGTTAGCAAATAGCATGCCCTCCATTTCTAATACTCCCTTCTTTGCTCCAAAATTGCAATTGACTAATTCATGAGCTTTAAAAGTAAGTAACTGGATGAAAACACAGTGAACTTGTACAACTACCGTATTGACAATTACCATGCATGCACATAATTATTTGGACCATTCCTTTTGAACATAAAGAATTCATCCATTGCCCATTCAAGCCTGGAGGGAACACTTAATAATATGAGACACTAATTATTAATACTTCAACATTCATTAGACTTGACCACAAAGTTAGGTTAGCTATAATAGATGGACATACACATTTGAGATCACATTTCTACTTCCAGGATAATGATATAAAGCCATGGAGTTCAAAGTTGCCACCAATTTTTGCAGAGATAGCTGTTTCTCTGTTGTCCACAACCAGGAGATACAAAATAATGTTATTTAACAGGGGAGGCTCACTGCCCTTCTGGTTGGGGGGGCAACTTTCCAAGGCACACTACTTCATGCTAAAGTATTCTTAAAATTATATAATATTATAGAGATAAGTTACAAAATAGTGAATGTACCAAAATACTTCTTCCTATCTTCTTTTAGTGTAATAGCTAAAAGTCCAAATTATCTGTAAATTCCTTATGGATAGCAAGGAGAATGCAGTTGTTTAGACAGTTTTCAGTCATCGTTTATCGTAAGTATGTTAATACCATAGCTTCCAACTTCTCCAAGTGTCTGACCGGGACAAGCCACACCCACCAATTAAATCATGTCATACCCTCTATGAATAACATTATAAAGTTAATGATGAACAACTGGAAAAGCTTGACAGGGGGGTAGGAAGCAGGGGGGCACCGGGTGCTGGTGCCCCCCCACTTTTCATAGACCTTTGCAGTTTGTGTATAGTATTATAGTGTATGTGCATGTGTGTGGTGATAGTAAGTGCTTCACTATTTTACACTTCACTTGTACTACTAATCACAAAATCCATGACCATACCTGTAACTTTTAAGGCTCACATGTAGGGATGTCCACATTATGCTCACAATTTTGCACATAGTACACAGAGAAGGTATGGAACCACATAGTACATGTATGAACCCACATAGTACACAGAGAGGGTATGGACCCACATAGTACAGGTATGAACCCACATAGTAAACAGAGAAGGTATGGAACCACATAGTACATGTATGAACCCACATAGTAAACAGAGAAGGTATGGAACCACATAGTACATGTATGAACCCACATAGTACACAGAGAGGGTATGGAACCACATAGTACAGGTTAGGGATGTCCACATTATGCTCACAATTTTATCCATTATGCTATGCCAGCAATTTTACCTATTATGCTCATAGAATTATGCTCCCACATAACTACAATATGTTTTTAAAAATTAATGATTATAATATTATCGTAACATGATACTAGCTTCAATGTAATCTTCCAGTGAATTGTTCTGTTGGTGTGTAGTGAAAAGACATGTTCAGCAGCTGCTGAGCTAGGCTGCACAAGTATGAAAAGCAGAGGCCCAATTAGTTAAATCCTTCTCATGATTTTTCCACCAGGTAGTGTCCAGCCTTCTAGGACAGGCAGGAAGTAGAATACACATTATAGTTAATTAACTCCCCCCAAATGCCAGCATAATTCCTAATGCTCACTTAAACCTATTATGCTCCAGCATAATGTGGACATCCCTACTCACATGACATGACTCAAAAGAAGCTAAACTCCTTTTTTGATACAAGAGAGCGAGGCTTCTACTTCTGAACCTCTGAGTCAGAACCTTCAAGTGTTTGCATGGTGTGAGTTTAAGGGAAAGAGATTTGAAATTCCAGGGTTGCCAACTCTCCTGATTTTAAGGGTCCTCTCCTGGCTTCCTGTTTTCACTACTATATTTCACTATTAACCTCCTTTTTCCTAATATTATTGCTGTCTTACTAGAGGTGGATTTCAAAGATTCAAGCGTTAGCCTAAGTTGATGCTGTCACTTCCTCATAGCAATGCTTCAGCTGAATGTATTGTAAAAGCAATAAAAACTGATTCTCTTCATAATTCAACTCTATCTGGTTTAGTAGCAACCAAAGTGAATTTTGACAGATATTGTTATGAGCAGCAATCAAGTGCTGAACTACTCTGGCTGAGCAAGTCAGCCACTTATCTTATAATACGTAACTATAGAATTACATTTTAATATATTATGATCTTCCTACATAAAAAGTCTCCTTTTTTTTTCCTTTGGGGATTGGCAACCCTGTGATATTTCCTCTTGTTTTCCTTGTAAATGTGATTGTCAGTGCTGTATGAATAGCTATATTTTTTGATATGTCTGACTCCAAGGTGAGTCATGCACATCAGAGTAAAGGGTACAAAGAAGGAAAGCTTTAAGCTTACTCAAGTAAAATAAAGCCTAGTTGGTATGAAAAGTATTCCTGGATAAGTGTTTGCACACCTAAGTTCAAAATATTTCTTTACTAGCTATATGCCGTGGCAAAACTTCCTGCAAGTGTCAAAGTTTTACATTAAGGTTTGGAACCTGGAGAAAGGCTCTGCAGCACTTTCAGGAACATGAGAATAGCATGGCACATAGAGCAAAGTGCTATTTATAAGGATAAGCTGAGTGAAGTAGATAAGGTGTTAAATTCACATTTCCTGTGACAAATGTGACTGCTGAAAGGTCATTTTCTTCTCTGATGAGACTGAAGACATACTTGAGAAGTACAATGACTCACTGTAGGCTGAACTATCTGTTCATACAGCGAGAACTGATGCACCTAGCTAACCTAGATAAAATAGCTGAAGATTACATCTCAGTTTTATTTTGGAAAAATTTATCAACTATCTATAATTTGTAACTTCACCCTGAAACTGTAATCTCAGATGACTGGGTAAGAAGAATGGGGGGGATCTTTAGCTTAAATAGTGCCCCCCCACCTAAAATCATCTTCCTACCCCCCTGCTTGAGCACTGACATGCAATGCAGTGCAGCTGGAAAATTAAGCTTGAGCACTAGTGCTTTCCCAATTGAATTATGCTCATTTTTTGACCAATTGTGCTATTCTTTTATGCTGCATTTATTACCAATTATGCTCCTAAAATGTACCAATGGCAATTATGCTCCCAAAGTGTAATAAAAATGGTTTATTAACATATGCACTTTCTTCCAATAATTCTCTAAAGCAATCTATTTTAGCCAAAGGAACTCCTGCCTTCCTGAACTCACTGACAAAGGCTCTCTACAAGCTGAAACAGCTTACTGTTAGAAACTGTTAGGAACCTCTTTAATTTGAACTGTAGATGAAATTTTTGGTTCATCGTGTACAATTGCCTTACTTTTCTTAGCTGACTTGGCTGGATTCATAGAAATAACCCTCTTTCGGGCTAAATTAGAAGCAGTAGAAGTTTTAAGTCTGCTAAGTAGAGTAGGTACCACATTGGAATCTTGATTAGATGATTGAGAGGATTCAGTTAGCAAATAGCAATTATACTCCTATGTACCTACCAATTATGTTCAAAACTATGCTAGCATAATTGGGAAAGCCCTATTGAGCATTGACATGCATGACAGCAATGCATGCAGTGCAGCTTGAAAAGCTTGAGCACTGACAGCCATGCGGTGCAAAGTCAGCTTATAATTCCTGCAGCTTGTCAGGCACTATGTAAACTAATATAATATAATAGTCTGTGGCCACAGTTTATGTAGCTGTCTGCCTCTTCGCCTCCTGGCCAGGACATTGAATAGACAAGTTGTAGTACCAGGCGGGACACTCTGGCAGACTAGAATACCAGGACTGTCCCAGCCCTTCCGGGACAGTTGGAAGCTCTGTAATACCCGTCTAAAAGTAGAAAATGATTGCTCTGCCAAATTCAGCTGTTTTCTCTTCATTGTAGCTAACTAGTACACCACTAAGAAATAGCACATGGCTACATTAAACAGTCACATGCTCATGTTCATTATCAACTGCCTGCTGTTAAGTAGCAGTGTTACATACCATACTGTATTTGGGTGAATTAGCACTGCAGGTATCAGGGGCGGATCCAGAAAATTAGAAAGGGGGGTGCACAAAGTCATGATCACTAGCTATAGGGGTACTCCAAGAATACATAAAATAGATAACAGAGGTATACATGACTAACAATTGAGGTCACAGAGATATCTTAACTAATTAAGAGTAACACAAATCTTTAAGATGCATCTTTCGATTGTTCCAAGTGGCAAATTCATTGACAACAAGTTCAGTGGCCAATTTTCGATGGATAAACATCATTGCCAATGCATTCATCCTGGAATTTGTCATGGTAGACCGCAATGGTGATTTAAGAAACTTATAGACCGTTCACATACAACACTAGTAACTGGTGAAGTAACAGCAACATGAAGCAATTGTAAATTGGGAAAGATTATCTTGTCAGCTTTTGCTAATGCTTTGGGTGCTGTGTTGTGTTTAGGACTTTCTGCATTATCCCTCCACTTCATTACTTGTAGCTCAACATCAATAGCATATTCTGATGGCAAGTCATCAGTATAGCAGTCAATAATACTAGCAATATCACACCTTTCAACTTGAGATTTGTTTTTGAAAATCTCACTAGGCAGCAGCTTTATGAACTCCGTTAACAGTTTTGAACTTACAGAACTGCCATCAAATCTCTCTTCAAGTTGTGAATTGAGGTGATCCAGGATAGGAATAGTGATGGTAAGTCTGAAAATCTGATGGTGAGTTGCTATCAGGATTTGCTTGATGACTCTGTCTTCCTTAAAAGGTACGTGGCATACATTCTGACACACCCACTTTTGCAGCTAAAGTCATAGCTACACGTTAAGGGTTGATTCACTAAAACACCAAAATCAGTAATTCTGGTATCATGATTTGCTGCAAAGAGCACACAATACTTGCAAAATGCACCATCATCTTTAACAGAGTATAATAGACCATAGTACTTTTTGAGCCATGAAACTTGAAAAGATCTATGCCGTCCTGAGTACATTTTCCTTGGAAAAACAAAAGCACTGCTTGGAACGAAGTGATTAGTTAGCAGATAATATTTTTCACTATATGACAAAGTTTGAGTTTTTATTAGATCGACAATAACTCCAAAATCCCCACTCCTGACATCGGATGATACTTGAATTGAATTACTGCATGCAATAAAGTTAAGCTATTAATCAATCTCAAAAGGGTGTCTGGTGAAAAATGGTCAACATTTTACAAGTAAATTGCACTGTCAATGATTGTTCAAACCAACTTAGTTCTGTTTGCTCAGGTTATCATGGCTAACACACAACTCACTTAATAGGCTGATAAGGTGTTGAGGATTCTTCAAATTCAGGACATCATAGCTACTTACAGTTAGCATTTACCTAAAGTATGATCCAATATTTAACTCGTTTGGAAACAGGCAGAGACACACTCGGCCCATCTGCTTTCCTCTTTAGGCGGTCAGCCATTATTGCTGAGTCAGCACACTAAGTAACTGCTTAGTCAGCAGGTGGGCTTTATAATGATTCTACGCTGTTCTCTGGAGATGAAGTGAAGACACTGACTGACACTGACAGTTGCTAGCTTGAAGAATGTTATATAGCTAAACAAAAGGGGGGTGCACAGGCAATAGGTGCACCCCCTCTAGATCCGCCTCAGGGTATAGCCTTGTCTGTAAGTATAGCACCCAGGGGTAATGAGTCTCTATTTAGTTAACTGTACATACCCCCCCATAGACAGATTCAACTGCCATGGCTTATTGGAGGGGCAATGACCCCCCAATACTTTTGTTGGGGGGGGCAGTTGCCCCCCCTGCCCCCCCTGTTGAGCCTCCCCTGTTTAATACTTGACATGAATATGTTGAAACCTATAGAATCATAGTATTCATTTTTACCTTGTTGCAATAGCCTGCGAGAATTATGGCACTATCTATAACACTATAATATTATAGTTGTGAAGTGCAAGCTGCTACAGAATATACAATGCCTGACTAGTTTGATAAGATTAGATAGTTAGCTATTTTTGCCATTATTACTATTGGAATAGAACTGAAATTGGCATAACTCCAGACTGAAGTATTTATAGCAAACAATACTGCAACACATGCCATATCAGTTACAACCTCAGCAACCCTCCTCTCCCCCCTCTCCCCTTAGATATGTCCCTGCACCTTTTTACCCTATCTCTAGCATAAAAACCTTAGTTTGATTTTGGTTCTTGTTACACTATTACTTTTTAAAGAAAGATAGCTTCCTATTCATTCATAACTCTGTGTGTAGCTAGCTACTTGTGTCCGTTCACTTTGTTGTTAAACATTCTGGTAGTATAATTTAGAGTTGTACATACATCATTGTTAACTGTAAACCAACAAAGATATGGTCTGGTGTATGCATAGTCAATGTAGCTAGATGATATGTAGGCTTGCTTCTTCTATCTGAAGCACTATCAGAAAGTGGAACCTGGGTGTTACCGAGACCTGCTTTATGATGATTGGCTTACCCATATTTAGGGCTGCTGGGTCAGCACAACCAAGAAATCCATCAATAGTCACCAAGCCACCTTGTGGTGGGGTGGTCTATGAACAAAACTAGTTTGCAAACACAGTATTTATATCTGCCTGCAGCAGCCAGAGGGCATATCAGTGCTCACATCATCCCAAGATACATGCAAATGGCTTCTATTGAAGTATGGTTACTATCCAAAATGTATGTCCCTTTCTGGTGTATTCACATGTATAGCCTTAGGAAATTTGATGGTGCATGCAGGTGTAGGGTTTTATATCCTGTCACTATTTTAGTGTGGTATGTGTGTACACATGTCTAGTCCACCAGTATCCTCTGTGGTAATACGATATGAGTTCCTATATTGATTAGTGAAGTAGATATGAAATAACTAGGTTTCGTCTCTTGTTTATGTGGATGTTGTAAGTGTATTGTAAAATAATATTAATTTTACTTCCTCTGTTGCCATTTCTTGTTTGCTGGCAGGCTGAAGTAGTTAGTGGATGATCTTACTGAGTCATGAATAGCTTGTAAATGATGTTGTAGACAGGCTTATTTAATAAAATTTTAAGCTCCTAGCTGGATAGCAACAGATTTTGAAAATCATTCAATGAGAACCCTGTCAATACCCTCAATGTCTTCAATTCCTCCATAGTCATTTACACCATCAACCATTTTGATCCCTTTTAATGTTTCACATACATTTGTTGTAGCTCAGACCACTCAGTAGAAGAGCCAGTCCCACAGGTTAGTATAATAAATGGGTAATGTGTAATGTTTACACCACATTTTTTTAATGTTTTGTCTTATGTAGTTTGAAGCTGAAGCAGTTTTAGGAAAGATGTCAATGAGAAAATGAACAATGAAATTGAAACTTATGTTGTCAAGTATACATTTTAGGACCTAGTCAGGTTAGCTGACTTTATGAATTGTTTTTCATGGACAGGCCACAGTGACAATAATAGTGACAAAAATAAGATTGAGACCCAACTTTCACTATTTTTAAGTACTATGTATTAGTAAAACAAATGGGAACACACTGAGGTTGAAGCCTTTCAAGAGGAGTACAAGTTCAAGAAAGTTGTAATTGTGTGAATCCCAGTTGGCACCAACTTGCAGAATGTTACCGCACAATGTACATAATATGAATAAATACACGATCCTATAGCAGTAGGTCTTCTGTGCTATGGATTGACAGCTCTCAATCTCAAATTTCATTGTTTTTCTTTCATAATTCAGGTTTTGTCCAATATTCTAACTGATTCCAGGTTCATTATAAAAATAACATCCAACTGGAGTTTACAAAAGCTCTTGAAGTGGTCCAATCTCAAGGCTAAGAGTTAACTACCTATAAATTAATTATTACAATTATTATGATTATGTGCTCTATGAACTGAAACACAACTGTGATGTTACACAGATACACATAAGAATATCGATTCAGCACAATGCTTTTTGTGCATGTTTTGTCATTTTTAAAGGTCAACTTGGAATTCATCCATTGCCCAGTTTATATATTTGATCCTGGAGAGAACACTGATAATATGAGACACCATTAACTTCACCACTGACAATAAAATTTTCACCCTCTCTTGCAATTGGTATAATCACATCCTCTCCTCACATGGCTTCAAGGATAGTTTGATCTGGTGAATTATAGAATTACTATTCTTATTTTAGGTGGTCTGAACTCCTGGATTTGGTTTATTAGATAACCATAGTATTTTTAACTACAATAATACACACATATATAGTAAACACAAGAATTTACTAGACAACAGACCAAGCATTGAAATGCATAGATACAATGATTACTGAGCATGCTCACAAATACAATCAATTTGACTGCAGCTGATACTATAATGAAACGACCTTACTTGAGTGCTGGTAACTATGTAAGGATAAAATGTAGTTTATAGAAAAAAAGACACAGATCCAATTTCTGCCTCAGTAAATACCATATTAACATTTCTGACCAGCCAGGGACATGAATATCAGCTATTCACATAGGTTTGACAGATCAAAAGCAGTTGATTTGTAGTTCCTTTGACCAGTCTCTTCCTAAATGCTAATTTGTAGCATACAATCATGCAGCTCAAGTGCAGCAGTCATCCCTACAACAACTTTTAACCTGGATGACTTTCAGTGTACCAGAACAATGGCCTTAGTCTTGTTAAAGGAGATGCTCTCCAGATTCAGTGGGTGACTCCTAGCAGTATTTGAAATGAGGTGGTTATTTATGATAGCAAGTTTACTGGAGATCTTAAGTCACCAGTTAGCCCTTCTCTGTAGAATATGGTCTGAAGAAGATGAGGATGACGTTGTGCTTCACGTTGTTGTACTAACATGCAGCAACAACTTGGAGGGGGTTAGCTATTTGCTATAGCATTTGCTGTCCATGCTGCACTTGGATAGAGTGTAGCTAGAGAAGCTTGAATTTGACCAAGTTCAAATGTGAGATCATCTCATTAAATGTTTCACAAAGAAGAAAATGATACCATTTCCCACTCTTTTCAAAATTGGAATATTTTTTTCCCTAGAAGAGACATTGAAATATACTGTGTGTGCCTAATGCAAGACACATTATGATACAATGTAATAACTGCAGTGAGTGGTTTTTAAGCAATTTAGCCATACCTGTTATCATGCCACTATTATATATAATATTGACTGACAGTATAATATTGTTATTTACTTATCGATCTTCCAGAATCACTTCTTTTATTATCTGATTATGTAAATATCATTATTCCTTCTTTTATAATGACTTAAATTCTGTTAAAGTATAATATAATTTATAGCCATAGCTATCTCCAAAACTCAAAGAAAGATAGCGTCCTTCATAATATTTTAGGGACCAGTATGGGGTTGTGGGTCACTATAATTTTATAAATATAGGGATAGGGTCCCCAATATTTTGGGCCTACAAGGGGGTCCTCATTTACATGGGGCTGGAAGTCCCATATAATATATAGCTATATATGAAGATAGAAACAGGGGTCTCCAATATTATTATTATGGGGACAGGGGAGCCCTAAAGTTAGGGGTCCCCAATATTATATTATATGACACTGGTACAACTGTGCATTTCCCAACCTTACTTTCTTGTCTTTTTTCATCTCCAAGTAGCTCAATAGCTCAAACATTAGTAGCTGAATTTAGGGTGTGGCCATGGTACCTATTATATTTATGATGCACACCTACTTTATTTTTATTAGCAGCAGCATTTATGATACTACTGACAATAAACTTTTTTCTTAAATATAAGTTTTGTCCATCTTGTAGCTATGTATTTTTTTGCTGCTTCAATTCAAGCAAAAATATGAGTTTAATCAAGCAAATCAATTGATAGGTAAGGTACGCTACAAGCCTGTCCCCGTTGTATAGTACTTAATTAGTCCTTGCTGCGACTGTTGATCTTTAATATACGCATGCGCAAAGATGCTGCATTGGACAGTATTATTAAAGGAGCTCCTGGTTCACTGTTGGAGTTGAAGCTGTTGTTCGTGCGAGTTTAACTTGCGAAATTTACAGATACTGCACATTGGAAATAAGTGAAGGATGAAGGTCCTGATCACCCTGGCATCATTTCTTGTAACTGTAGTCACTGCCCAACAATGTACTACAGTGCCACAAGATGTACAACAATGTGTGACTGAATTGGTATGTTGGAAAAATGTAACTAATTCATAAACTTTTACCTTTAGTATCTATAGGAAACCACTGTAAGTTGTACAGTTGTCACTCATAATGGATGAATAATATTATTGTGCAATCATAGCTAATAACTCCAGTGTAGAGATAGCTAAGTACTATTGACTGCAAGCTATAACAGTAAATTTTATTATTTTCTAGAGTTTTGCTGGACTTGATCCATCTGGATTTTGTGCTGGAAATTGTGTAGAAACAATAACAAATTTTTATGCAGATTGTTCGGGTGCTGCTGCTGCTGCTGTACGTCAATCACTTCAGACAGGTAAATATAGCTATAATAGCTAGAGTTCTTGATCATCAATTTCTACCTGCCATATTTACTCTGTTAACACATAATAATAAATTAACCAGTATTTTTTTTTTTAAATAGCATGTGGTGGTGGCAATGGTGGTGACAATGGCGGTCAAACCTGTACTAGAATTCCTTCAGATGTACAACAGTGTCTAACTTAGTATGTAACAGTAAAGCTAGAAGTGAATTTGACTAAAGTAAACCCGTTGCCATTATAATGCAGGGTAGAGCAGAATCCAATCCAAGTTCTTTTTGTAGTGGAAGCTGTGTAGCTACAATAACAGATTTTTATGCAGATTGTTCGGGTGCTGTTGCTGCTGTTGTACGTCAATCACTTCAGACAGGTAAATATAGCTATAATAGCTAGAGTTCTTGATCATCAATTTCTACCTGCCATATTTACTCTGTTAACACATAATAATAAATTAACCAGTATTTTTTTTTTTAAATAGCATGTGGTGGTGGCAATGGTGGTGACAATGGCGGTCAAACCTGTACTAGAATTCCTTCAGATGTACAACAGTGTGTGACTAACTTAGTATGTAACAGTAAAGCTAGAAGTGAATTTGACTAAAGTAAACCTGTTGCCATTATAATGCAGGGTACAGCAGCATCCAATCCAAGTTCTTTTTGTAGTGGAAGCTGTGTAGCTACAATAACAGATTTTTATGCAGATTGTTCAGGTGCTGTTGCTGCTGTTGTACGTCAATCACTTCAGACAGGTAAATATAGCTATAATAGCTAGAGTTCTTGATCATCAATTTCTACCTGCCATATTTACTCTGCTAACACATAGTAATAAATTAACCAGTTTTTTTTTTTTAAATAGCATGTGGTGGTGGCAATGGTGGTGACAATGGCGGTCAAACCTGTACTAGCATTCCTTCAGATGTACAACAGTGTGTGACTAACTTAGTATGTAACAGTAAAGCTAGAAGTGAATTTGACTAAAGTAAACCTGTTGCCATTATAATGCAGCGTACAGCAGCATCCAATCCAAGTTCTTTTTGTAGTGGAAGCTGTGTAGCTACAATAGCAGATTTTTATGCAGATTGTTCAGGTGATGTTGCTGCTGCTGTACGTCAATCACTTCAGACAGGTAAATATAGCAGAGTTCTTGATCATCAATTTCTACCTGCCATATTTACTCTGCTAACACATAGTAATAAATTAACCAGTATTTTTTTTTTTAAATAGCATGTGGTGGTGGCAATGGTGGTCAAACCTGTACTAGAATTCCTTCAGATGTACAACAGTGTGTGACTAACTTGGTATGTAACAATAAAGCTAGAAGTGAATTTGACATGAAAATTAAACATGTTGCCATTATAATGCAGGGTAGAGCAGTAGCCAATCCAAATTCTTTTTGTAGTGGAAGCTGTGTAGCTACAATAACAGATTTTTATGCAGATTGTTCGGGTGCTGCTGCTGATGGTGTACGTCAATTACTTCAGACAGGTAAATATAGCTATAATAGCTAGAGTTCTTGATCATCAATTTCTGTCTGGCATATTTACTCTGTTAACATATATTTTTAAAAATAGTATGTGGTGGTGGCAATGGTGGTCAAACCTGTATTGACATTCCTTCAGATATGCAACAGTGTGTGACTAACTTGGTATGTAACAATAAAGCTAGAAGTGAATTTGACTTATGTTGCCGTCATAATGCAGGGTACAGCAGTAGCCAATCCAACTTCTTTTTGTAGTGGAAGCTGCATATCTACAATAACAGATTTTTATGCAGATTGTTCAGGTGCTGCTGCTGATGCTGTACGTCAATCACTTGAGACAGGTATGATATAATAAAAAATAACTAGCCTATGGTGTTTATTATGCTATAATTATATTTTTAGCATGTCGTAATGGAAATAACAATAGTGGCAGTGCAAAAACTTACGCTTTGCCAGGAGCAGTGTTGTTAGTCGCAGCAGTTGCCACCCTTTTTTTGAACATATCTTCAAAATTATGAACAATTATTATGCTATACATAATATAAATATATTTTTATTTGAGTTTGGAATAAACCATAGTATAATACACAAGTATATGGCATGACTTGAGGAGTTTGAGGTCATACTAGTACCTCTATTCACCTTACTATATGCACCTTCAGCAAATCCTTCAAAAAACAACTATGAAAATGTAGGTGCCAAAGTTGTAAGGTATTAATTAACAGTTGCATGTTGATCCTGACAGAGACTGTGGTGTTTCTGTAGTGCCAGACTATAATGCACCCCCAACATATATTATGTCTTCTTATATTAATTAGTCTCTTTATGTAAAAGTTATTATAATTACTTCAAGAGAAAAGTGTAATGTAATGCCCTAGAGCTAATAGTTCTAATACTGAGCTCTTTTTTTTCTGACCTCTGATAAAGAACAACCTCCACACAGAGATGGGTCCCAAATGTGTCCATTCTTGGCAGTTCCAATATTCTTCCCTCCCCATATAGGATCATTGACAGCAGTTTAATTATATATAGCATCACTTCCCCAGGGGAGTGTGTCATTCCAATATGATAAAAGTGACATTTTTAGGGGGGCATATATCTGAAAATTGAATCAATTGTAATGGGTCATAACTGCTTTCCCTTGTACCTACAAAGATAATTTAATTGTAGGTTATATAGAACATGTACTTTCAGCTAATGTAAACTTGGAGTGAAGTAGTGGTAAGATCTTGGCTTCTAAAGTCAAGGTCTCATCACTTTTAAATATTTTTCTCCACACTAAAGTCTATTCGCATTCACTTTGCACCTCGAATATCTTTGCGGTACTTCGTCAGTTTTCAAAATTTCACGTACCAACAGATTTCTATCTATCCCAGGATTCTTCTGGTAGCTTCTATTTAAGTCTACTCCTTACCAGTCAAAAGATAGCTGTATGTCCCATAAGCACAGTATACTGCATGCCATTGACCACCAGCCCTGACCACAGAATGACAGCTAGCTCTAGCTGCCAGCTGGGCATATGCATACCAGAGAGCCACAAGTATTTAGATAATTAAATTCATGAGGTGGTGCTACGTATGCTAGCCTAACCACTGCACTTCCTGGTGCAAGGTGAATGCAAATAGACTTTAGTTGTAGTTAGGAAGCTCATAATTGACTTATGGCTAGATAATGATTTGTAGTACATCACCATGGAGACTATATGTTGTAATGTGGCTCACACAGGCTATAGCAGATTCTTTTGGCCAGACCACAAAGAGTTACCCCAGTTAACTTCAAAACAGTGATAAAGCTTTCCTTAAGGTGATGGTTACTCCGTGGTTAATCCAGGAATGCATAATATACATCACTTTTAAAAATTCATTAAAAATGCTAAAATTGATATTTATACTATATATTTGATATCTAAATGATCTGCTTTTCTTGCTCCATCTTATAGTATCTAATATATATTATATAATAATAGGAAGTGGTAAAAATTTAAATTTTTACTAGGAGCTGGTGGCCAATGGTTGGATGATGACCATTATTATGAAGCTTCTTCAACAACTATTGAATGATGAACATCCAAACCTGGATGGCTACCAGAACAATGGCCTTAGTCCTGTTAAAGGAGATGCTCTCCAGATTCAGTGGGTGACTCCTAGCAGTATTTGAAATGAGGTGGTTATTTATTATAGCAAGTTTACTGGAGATCTTAAGTCTCCAGTTAGCCCTTCTCTATAGAACATGGTCTGAAGAAGATGAGGGTGATGTTGTGCTTCACGTTGTTGTACTTAACATGCAGCAACAACTTGGAGGGGATTATTTGCTATAGCATTTGCTGTCCATGCTGCACTTGGATAGAGTGTAGCTAAAGAAGCTTGAATTTGACCAAGTTCAAATGTCATTAAATGTTTCACAAAGAAGAAAATGCTACCATTTTATTTAGCTACTTATCAATCTTCCAGAATCACTTCTTATTATGTAGCTATCTTGATTATCATCATTCCTTCTTTTATAATGACTTGAATTCTGTTAAAGTATAATATAATTTATAGCTAGATATCTCCAAAACTCAAAGAAAGATAGTGTCCTTCATAATATTTTAGGGACCAGTAGCAACAACATGGGGTTGTGGGTCCCTATAATTTTATAAATATAGGGATAGGGTCCCCAATATTTTGGGCCTACAAGGGGGTCCTCATTTACATGGGGCTGGAAGTTCCTATTATTATATATAATATATGAACATAGGGACAGGGGTCTCCAATATTATTATTATGGGGACAGGGGAGCCCTAAAGTTAGGGGTATATGACACTGGTACAACTGTGCATTTCCAAACCTTACTTTCTTCATCTCCAAGTAGTTCAATAGCTCAAACATTAGTAGCTGAATTTAGGGTGTGGCCATGGTACATTATGATGCACACCTACTTTATTTTTATTAGCAGCAGCCTTTATGATACAAACTTTTTTCTTTAATATTCGTTTTGTCCATCTTGTAGCGCTAGCTATATTTTTTTTTGCTGCTTCAATTAAAAATATGAGTTTAATCAAGCAAATCAATTGATAGGTAAGGTACGCTACAAGTCTGTCCCCGTTGTTAGTCCTTGCTGCGGTTTTAGGACTCTAATAATATGCGCATGCGCAAGATGCTGCATTGGACAGTGTAAAAGGAGCTCCCCAGATTCACTGTTGGAGTTGAAGCTGTTGTTCGAGAGAGTTTAATCTGCGAAATTTAAAGATACTGCACATTGGAAATAAGTGAAGGATGAAGGTCCTGATCACCCTGGCATCATTTCTTGTAACTGTAGTCACTGCCCAACAATGTACTACAGTGCCACAAGATGTAGAACAATGTGTGACTGAATTGGTATGAAAAATGTAACTACTTCATAAACTTTTACCTTTAGTATCTATAGGAAACCACTGTAAGTTGTACAATAGTCACTCATAATGGATGAATAATATTATTGTGCAATCATAGCTAATAACTCCAGTGTAGAGATAGCTAAGTACTATTGACTGCAAACTATAACAGTAAATTTTATTATTTTCTAGGGTTTTGCTGGACTTGATCCATCTGGATTTTGTGCTGGAAATTGTGTAGAAACAATAACAAATTTTTATGCAGATTGTTCGGGTGCTGCTGCTGCTGCTGTACGTCAATCACTTCAGACAGGTAAATATAGCTATATAGCTAGAGTTCTTGATCATCAATTTCTACCTGCCATATTTACTCTGCTAACACATAATAAAAAATTAACCAGTATTTTTTTTTAAATAGCATGTGGTGGTGGCAATGGTGGTGACAATGGCGGTCAAACCTGTACTAGCATTCCTTCAGATGTACAACAGTGTGTGACTAACTTAGTATGTAACAGTAAAGCTAGGAGTGAATTTGACTAAATTAAACCTGTTGCCATTATAATGCAGGGTACAGCAGCATCCAATCCAAGTTCTTTTTGTAGTGGAAGCTGTGTAGCTACAATAACAGATTTTTATGCAGATTGTTCGGGTGCTGCTGCTGATGCTGTACGTCAATCACTTCAGACAGGTATGGTATAATAAAAACTAACTAGCCTATGTGTTGATTATGCTATAATTATATTTTTAGTGTGTCCTAATGGAAATAACAATAGTGGCAGTGCAAAAACTTACGCTTTGCCAGGAGCAGTGTTGTTAGTCGCAGCAGTTGCCACCCTTTTTTGAACACATCTTCAAAATTATTAATATGAACAATATTGAATATAAATTACTGATAATTGATTAATATTTTTTTAACAAGAGTTTTTATTTAAGGAAGTTTGGAATAAACTGTAGTATAATACACAAATTTATGGCATGACTTGAGGAGTTTGAGATCATACTATTCACCTTACTCTATGTGCCTTCAGCAAATCCTTCAGTGCCAAAGTTGTAATCTCCTTTCTTTGAGCTAACAGTTGCATGTTGATCCTGACAATTTCAGTACAGAGTTAATGCTAGACTGTGGTGTTCCTATAGTGCCAGACTATAATGCACCCATGTATAGCTGCTGTAATACCTTTATGTAAAAGTTTATTTTTATTACAAAGAAAAGAAAAGTGCAATGTGATGCCCTAGAGATAATAGCTGTTTAATACATGTTTGGGGCTCTTTTTTTCTGATATAAAACAACCTCCACACAAAGATGGGTCCCAAATGTGTCCATTCTTGGAGGTTCCATTGTAATAAAATACTTGACAGCAGTGTAATTATATAACATCACTTCCCCAGGGGAATGTTTCATTCCGATAATGGTAAAAGTTCCAACATTAAATCATAAATAGCTACAAACATAGCAATATTATTATATTTGCTTGGATATTATAGCTAGCAGGGTGTAGCTGCATTGAGGTACATTAAGACATTGTGTAGCTAGAGTAAGAATTCTCATGTAGATTCAAGTAAAATTCAGGTGCCTGTCTAATAATAGCTATATCAACTAATAATGTTCCATGCCTCTATACCTTAGGCCTCATACAGACCAATCAACCTTCAGGGCTCAATAAGTTAGCATATAGCATGCCCTCTATTTCTAATACTCCCTTCTTTGCTCCAAAAATTGACTAATTCATGAGCTTTAAAAGTAAGTAACTGGATGAAAACACAGTGAACTTGTACAACTACCTATTGACAATTACCATGCATGCACATAATTATTTGGACCATTCCTTTTGAACATAAAGAATTCATCCATTGCCCATTCAAGCCTGGAGGGAACACTTAATAATATGAGACACTTATTATTAATACTCCACCATTGATAAAATAAAATGTCCACCTTCTCTGGATTTCATAGTAGTTACTAGCTAGAAGATATATTCATGTCCATTGATAACCACATCCTCTCCTCTCATGACTTCATGGATAGTTTGGTCTGGTGAATTATAGAATTAATATTCTTATGTTATATAGGTGGTCTGAACTCATATCCTTGACCCTGCTAACATTCATTGGACTAGACCACAAAGTTAGGTTAGCTATAATAGATGGACATACACATTTGAGATCACATTTTTCTAATTCCTGGATAAGCAATAATAATTCTTATAGTGGTGAATAATTCTTATAGTGGTGAAGTGCAAGCTGCTACAGAAAAATAACTAGTTTGATAAGATAGTTACAGCCAAGATATTCAAAATTTCTACTGTTGGAGTACTGAATTTGGCACAACTCCAGACTGAAGTATTATGGCAAACAATGTGACATATCAGTTACAACCCCTGCAACCTCCCCCCTCCCTCTCCCTCTCCCCCCTTATCTCTAGCTCATCAGGTTCTTGTTACACTATTACTGTTTAAGGAATAACTAGACCCTATTCATAACTCTGTGTGGGGAGGATATCTCTCAAATACACCTTATAAACTAATAATTCAGTGTGGGTACTGTGATATATGTTTAGGTACATACACAGACATAAACAACTCTGATGACCTGCAGAGTAGAGTTTAACCCTCAGCCACCCTACATAGATACACACAAAACAGGTAACTTTCTTTCTTCTTTTGCCTTTGAAAAATACTATAGAGAGCATTAAACATTCTGGTAGTATAATCCAGAGTTGTACGTACATCATTGTTAACTGTAAACCAACAAAAAGATGTGGTCTGGTGTAGCATAGTCAATGTAGCTAGATGATGTGTAGGCAGTAAATAAGGATGATGTATATGGTAGCATATAGTTCTTAGCTGCAATTCTGTTTTTGCAATCAACAAACAAGCATACAAACTTTGATATATCTATGAATAGTGGAGTGTAGGATTTCTTGGTCAGTATTGTCTATCCTGAACCATGGTGATTCAAGAACACATCTAAATAATATTATGGTGCCTCTTGCTTCTTCCAACTGAAACACCATCAGAAAGTGGAACCTGGGTGTTACCAAGACCTGCTTTATGATCGGCTTACCCACATTTATGGCTGCTGAGGCAGCACAGCCAAGAAATCCATCATGTAATAGCCACCAAACCACGGGGTGTGTGAACAAAACTAGAACACAGTACTTTAATATAGCTACCTGCAGTGACCAGAGAGCATACCAGTGCTCACATCATCCCAAGATACATGCAAATGGCTTCTGCTGAAGGTGTTAAACTGTTACTACCCAAAATGTATGTCCCTTCCTGGTGTAGTCATGTGTAGCCTAGGAAATTTGATGGTGCATGCAGGTGTAGGTTTTATATCATGTCACTATTTAGTGTGGTAGCTAGTATGTGTGTACACATGTCTAGTATACCAGCATCCTCTGTGGTAATAATATGATATGAGTTCGTTATTAGGGAAGTTAATAGGGAAAATCTTAATGCCTAGGCAACAGTTTTGAAATCACTCCATGACCTTAGATCAATACTCAAATGTCCTTTCAATTCCCAATAATAATAATTTACACCATCAACATTACTTCATTTTGATCACTGCATATTAATTTGCTGTAGCTCAGACCACTCAGTAGAAGAGCCAGTCCCACAGGTTAGTATAATAAATGAGTAATGTTTTACACCAGATTTTTTTATGTTTTGTCTTATGTAGTTTGAAGCTGAAGCACTTTTAGGAAAGATAATTAATTTTCTGATATCAATGAGAAAATGAACAATGAAATTGAAACTTATGTTGTCAAGTATGTTAATTACATTTTAGGTTAGCATGCACTGTTTTTCATGGACAGGCCACAGTGACAATATTTTTAGTAACAAAAATAAGATTGAGACCCAACTTTCGTTATTTTTAAGTACTATGTATTAGTAAAACAAACGGGAACATACTGAGGTTGAAGCCTTTCAAGAGGAGTACAATCGAGTTGTAAATGTGTGAATCCCAGTTGGCACTAACTTGCAGACTGAATGTTACCTTAATATCATGTCATTTATTGTCTTTGACTCTACATGCTTGAAATTGCACTTTTTTCTGGGACTCAGAGACATTATTACTACAATCCCTGAGCTGGCATCTACTTATCATCACTTAATAACTTGATAGTTAATATATTACGAAACTAAGGTAACTTATAGCACAGAAACAGTCAGGTGGTTCTAGTCAATGTTATGAATAAATACATGACCCTATAGCAGTAGGTCTTCTGTGGTATGGATTGACAGCTCTCAATATTGAATTTTATCATTTTTCTTTCTTTGTCAGACATAGAGTAGAGAGCTGCACTAGATACTCTACTTGGAGAATCTGTTACCTCAAAAGTATGTGATTTTCAAGTTTAACAGAACACATCTACTCATGATATTTGCATCCACCTCTCCTGTGAGTCACCTGAAATGATACTCTCATAGTTATCATGTCATGAAAAGCATATTGTCAAATTCTTGATGCCTGTGTAAGAAAATGTGTGCACCAAAAATATTGCTCAAAAGCCCAGAAACTCATTAAAATTGTATGCTTTCTATCTTACTCTTGACAGCCCTAAGCTGCTAAGGGTTAACTACCTGTATAAATACACATAATTATTCTTGTATGATTAGCTATGTGCTCTATGAACTGAAACACAACTGTACAGATACACATAAGAATATTGATTCAGGCACAATGCTTGTTTTGTCATTTTTACACTGTTATAACTACTTCACCATTGATAATAAAATTTTCACTCTCTCTTGCAATTGATTTCATGTATAATAATTATATCCTCTCCTCACATGACTTCATGGATAGTTTGGTCTGCTGAATTATAGAATTACTGAACTCATATCCTGCACACTGCTAACACTTGACCACAAAGTTAGATAGATATTACATCTTTGACTAAAATTATTTTTAAGCCATTAGTGATGTATAAGGTACACACCAAGTTCCTTTTCTCCTTAATTCATTATTAAGAATTTACTCTTTGACTAATAAGCATAATAATAGCTACATGTATATTTATTTCAGACATGCACATTGATTTAACATACAGCATTGTTTTGTAATAATACACACTAAAGTAGAGTTACTAAAATTAACAGTTAAGTCTAAGTGACTTTTTAAAATTTAATATTCTTCTGCTTTTATGTGTCAATTTAAAGCATTGTGTTCTGGATGTGATTAATTAGTATCTTTAACTACAATGCACACACGTAGTAAGGCTATATAGATCTACACAAGAATTTACTAGACAACATACTCAACTCAATTTGACTGCAGCTGATACTATAATGAAATGACCTCACTTGAGTGCTGGTAACTATGCAAGGATAAACACAGTTCTTAGTTTATAAAAAAGAAAGCACAGATCCAATTTCTGCCTCTGTAAAAATACCACGTTAACATTTCTGACCAGCCAGGGACATGAGTATCAGCTATTGAACATCTATAGAGCGCTATTCACAAAGGTTTGACAGGCCTATAAAGTTCCAAGCAGTTGATTTGTAGTTCCTTTGACCAATCTCTTCTTATATAAAATGCTAATTCTGACAGGTAACTATAGCCCTTTCCCTTATCCTATAAAAGACGCATTTATGTGATTCCTCACAATTCCGTGCCTTTAAAAGCATCTCTACCAATCCAGGTCTTCTGGGAACAGTTTGGTACCACTGGTACAGAGGTGCTGGAATAAAATTTGCATGCAGTCTTGCCATTTTTGCTAACTATTTCCAGGCCAATGTAGTCTTGCAGTTCAAATGCCTGTGGGCTTCTTTCACAATTCTTCTCAGGGAGCATCTGAACACTGTCTATTGGGAACCCCAGGAATGGTGTTATCTGTGTTGAGTCCAAAATTAATATATGAAGATTTTTTTTCGGTTCGGGAGGAGGGTAATTCTCTCCTTGTGCTATAAGTTTTGTGCTGCTACTTTGTTTCAAGGTAGAAAAGGGAATAAATTTTTCTGTTATAGTTAATTATAATTATCCAGAAGTTAGTGAACATCCTCTAAAGCATTGATACCTTGGAAAGTATTACTGTAAAGTATCCTTGTTCACTTTAAAACCCAAGTTTCCTCAGCATCATATTATAACTGTAGAGTATATTTACACTGCTTCAAACAAAATGTTCATTGTCTTATGTCTCATGATACTATAATAGGTAAAGAGTCTTGCAGAGCATTATTCTCCCTTAAAGTTTAATTTGAGGGTCCTGGAGCATTTGCTGTCTTAGAACATGTAGGAATGACCCTTGAAGGGTTTTAACTGTTTACTTCTTTGTGTAACTCAGATTCAAAGGAAAGCTGGTACCATTTCTTCAAATTTCTCCTGACAGTATTTCTACAGGGGGTGCCAACAAAAGTTCCTGATCATTTGGGAAGGTTAACTCAGTAGTACCACCTATCATAATCACATTTTTTACATCTCTAATCAGCTTCTCAGAATCCTTTCAGATATGACCAGTTTGGGATGAAAGACTGTGGCTCTGATTCTGATGATCCATTAGGAAAGTTCAGCAGACTGCCAGACTCACCTCATAGAAAGGCATCAGTGTGGCCTGATAACTCCATGTAAGGTTCTGCTGAATTTCCTAGTAACTGCTTCTGTTGTTCTCTCTGCTTGGTCACTGCCTTCTTGGCAGTAGTGTTACCCACACATCCATCATGACCCTCGCCTTTAGAGTTAGTTATCATCTCTATAAAGGAGTTCATTGAAGCAGTTTGACAACACCACACATTAAAAAATAAGTGAAAGATGAAGGTCCTGATCACCATGATATCATTACCAATGTGTAACTGAATTGGTATGTTCGAAAATGTAACTACTTTATGAACCTTTTACTTAGTACTAAGCTAACCACTCTAAGCTGTACAATTGTCACTCATAATGGATGCATATTATAGCTACATATTATTGACAGCAATATATAGCTATTGCAGTGCCTAGTTGTATTTTGTAGGGTCTTGCTGCAGACTCACCCCAGTCCACCTAATGGAAATAACAATAGTGGCAGTGACGTTTTGTCAGGAGCAGTGTTGATAGTTGTAGCAGTTGCCACCCTTTTTTGAATACATCTTCAAAATTAAAATGCACTTCTGTCTTGATATAATTATTATATAAATAAAATTACTTTCTGTTTTAGACATTATTAATCATGACTACTAATTTTAATACTTTGATCTATTAAATTCTTGTGATACTATGTGCTTTTTGTTCTGTGTAACATTCTTTATCTACAGCATGACAATTAGCACAAACAATGAAACTAGTAAGACTACTTCTTTAATCCCTCAACATTGACTATAACAATAGTTGCATGGAAAAGTTCTTAGTCTCACATGTAGACACTCTCAAGTAGCAATGTAGAGGTTCTAGCTACTGGATCAGAGAATCTGGAAGTTTAAATTTCACTTTACTGCCTCACTAATAGTCTCATTAAGGTACAACAATGTACATAAATATTTGTTTATAGCCTCATATACGTGGATACTCTGCATGAAATGAGAGTCAGAACTCATGCTTTTAAAAAAATCATAAGAAGATGTAATAGTCACATGTATTGCTATGTCTACATATAAATACTATAAACATACTTGCATTCCATTAGCTATAGTTGTAAAAATCCCTGATTGCAGTTAAAAACAATGTTGCAACACTCACTGCTGTGAACTACTTACAGAATTAAAACTTGTCACATTTATAATGCACAAATTTAAACAAACACTCCAAACCTATATAAGGAATTACTTGAAAGAAAGCACATCCTACTTCTACTAACATCATGAAAAGTTACCAGTCAGTACTTTGTCTTGGTGAATAGGCGTACAAAGTGGACAGGTATAAATATAGGTTCTGGAGTTCCAACTGTGTCACATGATAGGGAGTGCCAAAGTTGTAGAAATGTGGAAACAGCCTCAAGGAACAAGTTGAACTGCATTGAAGGGACAATTATTATTATTAGAGGAAATGCATTATACAAAGTCATCATAAACCTAGCTACATTTTAATATTAAGAGGTAGTGCTACTAGTAGCACAATAAGGCAGTATAGATATCAGTAGATTTTACCAGGAAGAGAATGTGAGCCATTAATGAGGTTTTCCATCTTTAGTAAGTTTGTCGTAATTATATTTGTGTCAATTGAAATTTTGTGTTCATGCACAGGTAAGGATACTACCATTCTAATAGTGTAGGGTGAAAAGAACCTCTGTGTGAATGTAGCTAGGTAGTGGCTAAATAAGAATTATAGCAGCTAGCTCAACTCATGGAACTACATAGCTAATAATGTAGTGGAACCTCCAAAAGTGGACCCTCTAATCTCTACACAGCAGCCAAACGAAATACAGCCATACATTGCTAATAGAAGCTTACCTCCAAAAGGGACTATGTATGTGGAGGTAGAACTGTGTAGAAGAGGAGAAAGGCATGAACTTATTACTATTATTATCATTATCATTATAATCATCATTTTTTATTGTCACAAGACACTATAAAAGTGGGTATGCTTATCTCTCAGCTATAGCTACTTAATGTACATAGCTACTTTACATTTTTTGTCAATATCTGCTATATCTCCATTCTCTTAATTAATGACAGGAATAACATTGACAAACCACCTTTCACCTCTTGAAAAAAGAACTGAGTGCAGCCTCACCTGGTCCCTGACAACTACCTCCCACCTCTTGAAAAACAATCAGTTGTTGACTTGCCAGAAACATTTTGTAACTAAAAATCACACCCAACAACAGACATAACACCTCAAAAACAATTATTATTTTTGATGACTAGTTAGAGTAGCTAGCTAGCTAACTACACTATTAAAGCCAAAGTCATGGATGTGTCAGGGAAGCAGCTCTGCAGGGGATAATGGTTGCCACTGTCCACATAACAGCTAGACTTTCTGGGCCAGAGACCATGTCAATGTGCTTTTAAAATACAATAACCAGTCTGTCCACTTCCATAATTAGACTACATTTAGGTAACTAGATGCTATGTTTTTTTGTTTTTTTTTTTAACCAAGTATATCTATAAAGTCTGCATGTGACATACATACCAAACATGGAAAGATTGTTTATTAATGGCTATCTTTATTGCTGAGAAGCTAATACACTGGTATTGAAAATGAATATTTTTAGTTACCCAAGTTCATTCATGGCACCCCTATACCCTGTTAGCTACCTGCTTCATGAGTTTAAAATAGGCTCTAATATTCTTTTACTTACTCTAGCTGTCTTAGAAACTTGTTGCCATCTACATAACCATAATCCTTCAATCACTGGTGAGGGGATGATACCATTACAGACCATTGAAATCAATAGGTTAGCCAAAGACAACCACACACCTCCATCCTATACAATAACATAGTGATAGTGTTAATTATAAAATTGAGATGTTAGTTTCATTATGGTGGTAAAGGAACAGAAAATGTACCTGCTTAGCTAATATTATAATATGTATACTGAAATGTAATCAGTGTCAATCTACCTAGTGTGTGCTGTGCTACTAAAATACATTTCATTTGAGAGCTACATACAGAACCTGTCCAGAAAACCCACACAGGTATGTGAAAAATAACGTGGAGAAAATTATTTTTTGCATTATGTATGCAGTCTATACTAAGATGTTTAAAATTGATTGTAGAAAAAAAGAAATTATCAATCAGTGTCTCTCTCTTTATACACTGTTAGATTTTAACCTTCTAGCTATGAGTGGTCTTGCTGGAGTGGCAAAAGTAATGAATTAAAACTTCAATAGTTCTGACATCTTCTGCCCTGACAAAATAAGCTTATGGCAAATATGCAGTTTATTTCTACTTGTGGCAAGCAAGTATTCCTACATTATTAAGCATCAAAGCTAAACAGACAGTTTTTGTCTTTCAGTTGGTGATACTAGCCTTGATGAGCACAATTTTTCTGGTTATGTCAAGACTGGAGACTAGATTAATAACTAGATAGCATTATACATAGTTGCTGTAGAAACTCTAGATTGATGTCTGGACTTTGAGGATCTGTTAGGTAAAGTCCATGAATTCATTGATTCATGATCAGTCAGTGGCATGCATCAGTTGACTAACAAAGTTGTGTATAATTGTGGAGTTTATAGATACATAGATAGACTGTCTAAAAATACAGTTCAATATCGAATGGTGCATCATCAATGCATAACATCACTTTGAAGATTAGGCTTCATGAATTAGATTTGAGGAATTGTACTTAGAGATTTACAACCAATTGTCAGACATTCACTATTAGGTAGTGAATATAGCTATAGCCATGTAACATTACTGGGTGGATGAAACTTTCCTGTTATCAAAAACCAGAGACTGCTATAAATTAAACTTGGCTTCTACAGAAATGCTAATTGAGCTAAGCGAATAGTATTCCTACATAAATAAACAACAGCTTTGTAGATAATAAGACTGATATTTGTGCCCCTGGAATTGGTCAGGTCCTTATAATATAAAGCAGAGTTCCTAAGCATAGAATCAATGCCACCAATGTATTTACCAAATTTCCATTAGTGCTGCATGTGTACATTGTGAATCAAACTGGCATATCATAACTACTTGAAGATACTCTACACAGTTCAAGCTAGTAGAGCATAAAATTTAGTTTGGAATGGCATAAACATGTAACATACCTTATTCTGGCTTTCACTTATAAAATATTGTTCAAAAGCTGAGGAACTCAATACTTTATCTACACAGATTTCAAGCTTTAGACCTGCAAGAACAAAACCCATTGATGCAAAATGGACATAACTATATTTAGTGCATGTTTACCTTTGCATAGTTTCCAATACTCAAGTAAGTTATCTAATAAATTACATCCAGAACACAATGCTTGAAATTGATACAACTTAAAAGCAGATGAAGAGACTACAAGAATATTTAAAAAGCCATAATTATAGAATTAACCGTTAATTTTAATAGTTCACAACTTCTACTTTAGTATATATTAATGTCCAAAATAATAATTATGTGATAGGACCCTTTTCTTGCAGAATATCAAAGTTTATTTTTTTAGTTTTAGGTTAAAGTACGGTAACTTACCTACGGGGTGCAAGTTAAATGGTAGCTCTAGGCACTACCATTCTCTAGATATAGAACTTCAAAGTCTGGAAGCCATAATGTGTCTTAATTGAGAAAGGGCGTTCTGTTTGCTTGAAACTCATAGACATTAAGTTGAAGTGTGAGTTTTCTAAGGCCATGCTTGGTGTGAAGGAAGTCCCTACAAGGTGTGAAACTTCACACAATGCTGGGGGGAAGGTAGCAGCTACTAATAAGCCAATAAAAACATTTTGCCAAAAGTATACTCTAGTTCAGTTTTTTTGAGTATAACATAAAATCAATAATTTCATGAAAAAGGTTGTTTTCTCGGATCCTACCACATATATATACTATTAGTCAAAGAGTATAATATTTACATGGCATAATCACTTTATTAGGGAAAATTCTTAACACTTAAAATATACATAGGGAAGGAGAAAAGGATTTTACCGATGGCTTCTAAAAGATAATATAAAAATTTAAAACCAATACACTGGCTATAAGATAGTGTTGACAATCAGGACTTAGAGGATATGATCTCAAATGTGTATATCCTATCTATAATATAGCTAACCTAACTTTGTGGTCAAGTCCATTAATATGTTAGCAGTATCCAGGATAGGAGTCCAGACCACCTAACAAAAGAATAGTAATTCTATAATTCACCAGACCAAACTATCCATGAAGTCATAAGAGGAGAGGATGTGATATCAATAACATCTAGCTAGTAACTACCATGATATCAATAGAAAGTAAAAATTTAATTATCAACCAACGGAAGTATTAATTAAATAGCTAATGCCGCATAATATCAGTTTTTTCTCCTATATATAAACTGGCAATGGATGAATTCTTGGTGGTAAAGAAATGTTCATAGTAATTATCAATACAGTAGTAGTTAGTACTAGTAGATACTAGAATGGCCATTTGAATTTCAGTTGTACAAAGTGATCCATGACACTCCTTTCCTTTTTTGCAAAAACATCAAATGATATATAGAACCCAAACCATTTAGCAGAAACCTTAAACCTATTAGTGTTCATAGAACCCAAACCATTTAGCAGAAACCTTAAACCTATTAGTGTTCATAGAACCCAAACCATTTAGCAGAAACCTTAAACCTATTAGTGTTCAAGTGTTACCTACCTAAAATTGAGCCAACATTATAATTTTAAGTCCCTACTGTCATGGAATCTACCTTTCTTTCATAATTATTGGTACTACATAATACATTACTTGTGGTGGAGAAGGAACTCCAGGGAGAATGAAAGCTGTACTTTTGATCACCTTTGTTACAGAGATAATGGCAACAGACAAATCTGGAATCTGGCCTATAATACACATACCAATAAAGTTATTCTAACTTTATAAACATCAAAAATCTATTATATTATATCACTCTTAGCAGGCAGTGATAGTAAAAAAATTTTTTGAACAACATAACACAAGGTGTAGAGTTGGGAAAGCTTCATATGGTGTAAAAGTTTGTGACTGTCTAAATATATATTTCAATACCCACCATTTTGCTATTATAAGTTATCTTACTTGAGCGTAAACTTCCAGCAGTATAATGTAACTTCTCTATGCAAAGTTCCTGTGGATTACAACGTTGACACTTGACATAAACATCGTTATGGCAGTACTATTAATACCTTAAATGTAGACATTGTAGTCCTATATTCTTCATAAGCAGTTTTTGTGTCCAATAGTGCACAATCCTGCTCTAATGCATTACACTCTATACTTTCATCATCATGAGAAATATTTAATTTTTGCAAATAAACAGAAATTTTATGTTTTCCTTTTTCAATGGCTTTGGTTACTTCTTCTTGTAGTCTACCTAATAACAGTATAGAACTTGATACCAAAATAAATACCGTCTTTAAAAAGGGAATTTTGTACATGTAATTATATTCTGAAACTAGTGTAAATAATTGACCTGCAAGCTGACCTAAAATCTGCAAAGCCATTTATGTGTATCTGTGTAACATCACGATTGTGTTTCAGTTTATGCAATTCTAATTAGTACATTTATACAGGTAGTTCACCTTTAGCATTGAAATTTGACCACTTCAAGAGCTTTTGCATACTCCAGTTTGAAGTTACTTTACATGCTATCAAATGAACCTGGAATCAGTTAGGAATAATATGTATTAAGTATACAAAAAAATAGAGCTTCTGAACTGTATTCTGGTGTACATCTCCTTACACAAGCATCAAGAATTTGACAATATGCATTTCATGACATGATATATTACCCAGAAAGTATCATTCAAGTGACTCTCCAGGGGAAGTGGATGCAAATTATTCTGAGTAGATGGGTTCTGTTAAACTTTAAAATCACATACTTTTGAGGTAATAGATTCTCCAAGTAGAGTATCCAGTGCAGCTCTACTCTGTGTCTGACAAAAACTGAAGTATGAAAGGAAAATCAATGAAATTCAAGATGTGATGGTAATGTAACTGATTGAGAGCTGTCGATCCATACCACAGAAAACCTACTGCTATAGGATCATGTATTTATTTATAATATGTATTAACATTGACTAGAACCATCTGTGTTTCTGTGCTATAAGTTCATAATAGCTAATATTAACTATAAGTTATTAGGTGATGATAAGTAGTTGCCGGCTCAAGGATTGTATGTAATGTCTCTGAGTACCAGAAAAAAAGTGCAATTTCAAGCATGTGGTTCTTACAATAAATGATATGATATTAAGGGTAACATTCTGCAAGTTGGCAACAGAAGATTACTTAAAAGCCAACTGGGATTCACACATTTACAACTTTCATGAATAACTGTACTCTTCTTGAAAGGCTTCAATCTCATTTTGTGTCAGTTGTTTTACTACTTATAAAATAGCACAAGTTGTGTTTCAATCTTATTTTTGTCAATGAAAATATATATTATATTATTATTGTGGACTGTCCCATAGCTAATTTGGTAAGGTTATTGGAGTAAATAACATACTTGACAACATAAGTTTCAATTTCATTGTTCATTTTCTCATTAACATCAGAAATTACATTTCCTAAAACTGCTTCAGCTTCAAACTACATAAGACAAAACGTAAAAACAAAATGTGGTGTAAAGCATTACATATTACCCATTTATTATACTAACCTGTGGGACTGGCTCTTCTACTGAGTGGTCTGAGCTACAACAAATGTATGCAGTGAAACAATAAAAGGGATGATTAAAATGAAATGATGGTGGTGTAAATGACTATTATTATCACGAGAGGAATTGAAAGGACATTTGAGTATTGATCAGGGGCAGGGTTCTATTTCAAAATCTGTTGCCTAGGTATTTAGATTTTTTCTATCCACTTCACTAATCAATATAGTGAACTCATGACCACAGAGGAGACTGGTGAAAAGGATGGACTAGACATGTGTAAACACATACCACACTAAAATAGTGACAGGATATAAAACCCTACACCTGAATGCACCATCAAATATCCTAAGACTACATATGAATGCACTTGAAAAGAACATACATTTTGGATAGTAACCGCTTAACACCTTCAGCAGAAGCCATTTGCATGTATCTTGGGATGATGTGAGTACTGATATGCTCTCTGGCCAAAGTGGACAATCTACAGGTAGTTAAAACATAGGCCAAGATTATATTACCAGAATATTTAATGAATTAAGAGTTTTTTTCAAAGGATTAAACCTAGGGTTAGATCTAGCTCCGAAGGTGCATTGGCTAGATCCTATTCATAAATTGTGTATGGGTGCCGAAGCCTAGGAAGAACTAGCCCTAGCTTTTAGATAGTCCCAACCTATATAGCTTGCATAGTAATAGATTACTAAGTAAGTAAATATTTGACCTTGGACAACCACAATTGTACCAGACTATTTCCTGGCTAGTGCTATATACTACAACTAATTATACACAAGCTTCAATGATGAAAGCATGTATACTTCCATGCTTCCATGTGTATGCATACCTTTCAGAGGTAACCTCACATAGCTGTTTCAAATATGGAGGATGACAACGGAAAAAACAGTCCACTAGTTGGTGCTAATATTTAATTACTATTATTATAATGAATAAAAGTGAATAATTATTAGGTACTTGGATTCCTTTAAATGGATCATCATTGTCTATAGTAGTGGATAGAGGCTTGATCTTTCTTCTTGGGCCTAATAATAAAATTTTCACACATACACATACTGTGGATAGTGTGTAATTTAGAAGTTTATACTTGATTTTGTCCGAAGACCCGATGCATACTCCGCTAGTAATATACGCATGTCATCTGCACAAAAATAATTTTTCACATTAACTAATTATTATCATGAGTTACAGCATAAAGTGAGTATTCATAGTATTGGGATGAAGTTATGCAACTTTACAGTTAACAATAATAATACACAGAAACTCCTGAGAGAGCGTGATAGAACTTTAATCTTACAGATATGTTTCCTTCTAAACTAGTTGCTTAATATAATGAAGGTAAATCTATGTAAGAACCCAGACAAAGTTTTCCACCTTATCAATTAGTGACTCTAAAGTTTTAATTCTGTATGAATACACCACTCTCAAGCTTGGTATCATCTACAAACTGAACAAGCTATGCTAGAACATCATACTAACAGTACCATACAGTTTACTTACTCAAGAAAGGACAGAGTAGGTAAAGGATGTCAGCTGATAAATGAACTTGACTATCCTACAAAACCACACACACATGCATATAAATAATAATAATAGATCATAGACACATTATATACTAACCAATGAATTTGGTATACATTTAGAAAGGAGAGATCTTTCCACCAAATGTTCTGATAAAAGTGTTGAAGGAAAATTAGGAATCTATAAAATATAATGGAAGAATATCAACTAAATCTCTCAATTCATTGTTGACTGTGAAAATATGTTTAATAGTAGTAAGTATGACCAAACAAAATATAACACGCTCTATACAACTGTTGTGATTAAAATACTGTATATGCCTTGAAAATAACTATATCTATGATAATGTATATTCATTCATACCTCAAATAGCCATCCTAATGTACAGACCAAAAAATACCAAGTGATTGAATGCATAGTTGCACTGCAGGTACCAAGTGATCTACAAGTGATAACAAGACAGACCTCATAATGACTGTTTTATGGCATGTTTATTAACATGACCATCCTTTGAGGTCTAGTTACATTCATAATGAAAATACATCTAGCCATAGAGTACATTCTAGTGTAATACATTCCAATATTAGTTCATCACTGGTGTAAACTTCTCCTTCCCAGAATGTTTTTAAGGATGTCACTCCATAATTTCTTCAAAAAATTCATGTGCACCACCAATGTTTTACAATAGACCATAAGTCCAGTACTGCCCCTCATAAGCATAGTGTGATAATAGACCTCAATCAAGTACTGAATAATGTGCACTTCATAAGCACTAGAATTGTTACTAGTGGTATAAAGGAGATTAAAAGTCAAACATGATTTCCCAGTCAATAAATAATATAAACAGCTAAGATGATGATGCAATTTGTAATCTGTGAATGATGATAGATTCATAGAAACATTAGGTAGCCTTGACTATGGCTGATCTTGTTTAGATTTTACAGGTGGTTGGTGCTGGTGAGGTGAACTATGGTGAGGTTAATGATGCTATACCTGAAAATGTCAATGAGTAGTGTTAAAACTGAGTGATACTGTTCTATCTTAGCTGCTTGGCAATCCATCATGCTCATGTACTGCACCACCCAGGGTAGAGTAATAGCTATGTGACCATTGGCACAGGCATCATGGAGGCATTGCACCAAATTCACTGACATTCCCTGCAAATATGCAATAACACATGAGCACAAATAGTTTACTGATCCTCATTTCTCTTTTAAGTTGACGGTGCCCTATAATTGAAATAGTGAACTGTCTGTACTCTTTTAGCCCGTTAAAGGTGCGCTGTCGCTGAAATAGTTATATCCTTTTAGCCAGTTTGATTTCTAAAAATCAAACCTTTGACTACTGGGCTTCTTACAAGATCACTATCACACATGGGGGATCACAGTAAGGAGCACGAAAGTCCAAATAAGAGAAAAAGTTGGAGATAAGTTAAACAGAGTATACACAAATACAATACTTAATCGAGGGCTACCTGTTTGATTTTCATGTGAAGTCTTATTGTACAGTCTAGTGGCTCTTAGTTACTATTAATAGTGCCCATTAGCTCGATCTTTTATAGCAATTTCTTGTATGTTAAAATTATTTCAACCAATTATTTGGAGAAACTAAAGTTACGTGGACCTGGAGTAAACGTAACCTTGCAAGATACCAAGAATGCACCACATTTCGAATATTTGGCATAGCAATGCTCACAGTCTAAGCCAGGTTTATAATTACTTCCAGTTTGTAGTTATGCCATAATTATACTGAAAGATGTAAATTATGAATATTACATAATCATGACTTACTACACTTTTAAAATAGCTAAGGCAAAAGGATTCACCCTTTACCACAAAAAATAGAAGCACAATACACGTAGTACTATACCATTTAAACTGTACTAAACAGAAAAACTTGTGTGAACGTATGGTAAGTATAAACTTACTCTTATAACACTCTGTGATTTGAGATCAAAGACCCTTTACCATGCATGCATGGAGGCATGTTATTAGTGTCAAAGTCGGTACGTACTTGTGCAATTTAGAAATCAATGTAGCTAGTCATTAATTATAACAGCTCATTGGCTTCTGGAAGTTCACATTTATGGATGGGTACATTATCAGTGTATTTTTATCAAGCCAATATCATATTATCTTTGACTTAGAAAAAAAGAGCATAATAATGTTTTCATAGGAGTAATTCAAGAGTTAAAAATATTCACACCATGCATTACAACATACCCCTCTGGAAGTTGACATGTGAGATGTTTTTGAGAATGGTAAAAAATCAAGAAAACCAAGAAACTTTGCCAAGACTCTCAAGTTGTGCAGAACTTCAAAATATCTCTTAGGGTCTTGCAGACTGGAATCACAAGTGCTATGAAGCTAGCAGAAAAAATATATAAATTCACAGTTTCACTGAGACATCAGACAGGCAGAGCTTATTATTTCCATCTCTACTAGGCACTATACAACCTTAAGATGTATATCAACTCAAACAAGCAAGGATACCACAGATGCTGGTTCTAGTAAGGGGAGCACTTGTATGCATTTAATAATGAAAACCAGGGTCATTGAGAACCAACTTTATAAAGAAGTAGAGATTATTAAACATGAGATTATCTATACAAATAGCATGTTTTATCTCACAACTTAGTACATGAAGGATTATTTTGCACAGCAATTACAAACCTACCTGATTGATTTCGTCAGAAAGTGACAACATCAAGTGATGATTGAAGACATAGCTGTAGAAATCAGAATACCATCTTATAGCACATACAAAAAAGTACAAAAGTGGGGAAAGCTATGCTCTGTTCACAGATATTCTGGCACCTTATGTTTAAGAGTATTGTCTAAGCAGTTTAAGGTGATGCAGAGCATCACTTTTTGTCCTTACTTCCTCCTATATTATCTCCCATTATGTTATCCAAATTGTATCTCTCTCATCCATTCAGCACATGGAACCAACTCTAGAGAAATTAGCTAGAGATAGTTTTCATGTATTAGTACCTCTGCAACCAAAACTGTAGCGAAATATACTTTATGTAATGTTACTTCAGATTTAATGGTATGTGGAATGATGTAACTGAAGAAATGTGTTTGGTTGAAGGTCATGTTCTCATAATCAAGCAATTAAAACATTACATCCAGATGGTTGGATTCAGTTAAGAAAATGCTAATGAAAGAGTTATATACCTTTATCTATTCAGCAAATATACTCAGAGTTATTGATACAGCTTGTTCCATTTTAATAGGCATTTGCTAATGGTCTTTTCCACATAGAGCTCTGAGGAATTTCAATCAAATGCAAGGGCACTTCCAGGATACATGCCACAAACCACCAGCTCTTGATTTCTACACAAGTCTATGACAATGACCTCAAGGTTCCATCCAGTATAACTGGGACCCTTTACACAATGAATTTCAACAATAATTTTGAAATCTGTGAATCTGTGTAATTCAATGATACTTGTTCCACTGCTTGGTTGCAATAGTTACAGTGATGCAACGACTACCATTGATGAACTAACTGAACAAGATATTCCTGGTGCTGCTTTAAATGAGCCCTTGGAAAGTGTTACAAATCATGCTCTGAGGTGGTGGCTTCTTTGTAGAGGCCTAAAGGCTTCATCTTCATGGAGAAAGAATAAGCTTATTGAGAGGTATGTTTAGTAAGACATAAAAGATAACAGATCAACTCTTAATATTCCACTGTACAGAAAGGCTAAAGAGGAAGGTTTGAAAGTTATTGATGCTGATGGATCCTACATGCATCGCAAACAACAGTCTACAGCTTCTGATGCTTCAGAATTACCCATTGTACCCTTGATTGGTTGGGATGATTCTAGCATGTAAGCCATCAATCACTGACTATCACTTAATCTCAACCACCAGTAGTCAATAGTCATTCACATTGTTGATTTTTGTAATTTTTGGGAAGTCTCAAGAAAAATGGCTGAAATGGGTAGAGTAGCCAAGAAAAGAGGTGCTGGCAAGCACCCTAGCAAGCTAAGGCAGTGGTCAGACAAATCTATGTGTCAAGCTCTTCAAGCAGCAGTACGTAAAGGGAAGTTTGGAATCTATCAAGCTGCTCTGGAATATTCAATACCTTGAACTACCTTGAAAGATAGGATAAGTGGCAGAGTCACTCATAGTTCCAGCACTGAGCTATACCTTTCTAAAGAATAGGAAGAGTTGGTAGATTTTCTTGCCACCTGCAGCAAACTTGGGTATGGTAAAACTAGGAGGAAGGTTTTGTTACTAGTGGAAGCTGTAATGAAGAAGAAAGGGAGGAGTTGGGATAAGCCAGTTTCCAATAGTTGGTGGCTCCGATTTCGTGAAAGATGGTCTAACTTAAGCCTGAGAAAGGGTGATGCCTTTTGTGTGGCCAGAGACAAAATGACCAGTCCTGGGGCACCAATTGGGGAAGGGTCAAATAGCACCTTTGAAGGCCAAAGTGGAAGCCATAGAGGCATTTACTCAACTAAGAAAGAAGAAAGATGTGAGGGCATTTCTAGGGATGGCCGGATTCTATAGGAGATTTCTGCCAGGCTTTGCAGAGAGGACAGCATGTTTAACAGATCTCCTAGCCAAAAACGATGTGGTAAGATGGACACCACAATGCCAGGAATCATTCACCTGGATAAAACAAAAGTTGGAGGAGGCACCAATATTGGCAGCACCCACATGAAGGCACGTATGTACTGAAGACAGATGCATCATCATGAGGAGTAGGAGCTGTAACTGTGCCAACAACAAGAGGGAGAAGAGAAGGTACTAGCATACTTTTCGAAAAAGTTGCTTGAGAGACAGTCAAAGTACTCAGCTTCAGAACTGGAGGAGGCCCTAGCTGTAGTGCTTACTGTAAAACACTTTGCAGTGTACCTTCTGGGAGGAACCTTCAACTTAGAGACAGATCATAGGGCTCTAACGTTCCTCAAATTGTTGACAGGCTCACCTAGACTAACCCGATGGGCTCTGTCTCTGCAGCCATTCCAGTTCCAGGTCAGAAAAGGAGTTGATATGGGCCACGCTAATGGTTTGAGGAGACAGTCATGGGGACAACCAGCAAGCCAAGGGTCTCCAGAGGGGGGGATGTCAGGGACTGTGCCCTGACCTTCTCTCATTTATGTATGGACTTGTATATTTAATCACCCTCATTTAATTTATGTTTCATTTACATATCTTTATTTGGTTATTGTTGTAGTTTTTATGTTATTATTTATGAATATTATTATTTTATGTGACCAATCAGATTACGTGTATATATTAAAAATAGTTGAGTTGTGTCACATCTTAGAGTTGAGTTAAAGAAGGTTCTATGAAGTTGTATATTATTGTATTATTAATCTTATATAAGTAGTAGACTTGTTTTTCTCCTTGGTTGGGGCGTCAACTCTTACAACCATCTCCGCCCCAAACTATGCAGAAGCCATTGCAATTCTAGGGAAAAGATTTGGGAACCACTAACAGATCATATGGACCGTTGCTGAATGTTGATCCAGTTACTTCGGCGTACAATCTGAAGGGCCTTTGTTATTTATTTGACTCTGTAGAGTCTCAAGTAAGGTGCTTGAAGTCTCTTGGGGTCGCTGTTGACTCATATGGCAGTTTGCTGTCATCTGTATTACTTAATAAGCTACCTCCCACCAATACATACCTACTAGTAAGCATGAAGGTACCCGAAGGTGACTGGAGCCTAGATGCCCTACTGAAGAAGCTAGAAGAGGAGTTATAGGCCAGGGAACGTGTGGTGATAGATAAACCATCATTGTGTAGCAGCCTGGGGAAGAATGGACGTCAGAGTCCACCCACTGCAGCTACATTAGTTGCTGGTGTAGGCATCATGGGCTCAGTTTGTTGCTACTGCCAGCAGGAATACCCCTCCAATAACTGTGGGATTGTTACTCAGATCTAAGCAAGAAAGCAGATCCTCTGGAAGTCAGGTCGTTGCTTCAATTGTCTCCATGGAGGCCACGTCAGTTGAGACTGCCACTTGAGGTCAAAGTACAGCAAGTGTAGTAGGAAACATCATGTGTTCATATGTTCAGGAGGGAATGCTGAATCAGGGAGGTCACCAAGCCTAGGTCAAGGAGTAGAGCCCATCAAGAAGGAACCTGGACGAGTTGGTCAGAGTCAGGATGCCAGGTCTAATAGAACCAGGCTGAATGCAAATGCTCCCTCATTTCTTTCCCATAACACTACGCCTCTGTATGTGACAAAAAAACAAGACAATACTGCTTAAGACAGCACTGACCACAGTACGCAACTCCCACCAGCCAATGAAGCACCAGAATATCCAAGCTGTTCTTGACTCAGGAAGTCAGCAGTCTTACATTACACAGAGGACTGTGAGGGCACTGTTACTGGAGCCTAAATGTATACAGAAAATGTCCATCTTCACATTTGGATCAGCAAAGAGAAGTCTGTCTGACTGTGAGCTTGTCAAGGTTGTAATGGAGACCCTGGATGGAGCTGCATCTGCTCACCATACCAATCATCTGCAAGCCGATAGTCACTCGACCAATATCCCTTTGTGCCAATTATTATAAGGCCACTGCAGTTTAATTTCCTGTTTCTCATCCAAATTTTTCTCATAATCAATGTGCGCGGGCGGTAGACAATACAAATACAGCTCAAAAAACACAAGGGGTGCGGCTATCTTGCAGGAGCTGTTGTGAGGCTGTTCTCTTACTTCTAATAGCTATGTATGTGACAGTGACTGTCTTGAAGAAATCTAAGGGTAGCCTTACCCTGGACCATGTTCAATCCCTCCCCTGATCACACATTTGCTAAGCTGTTTGAGGAAGTTCAGCATCATCTGGGTTCCACTTCTACTGAGGTTGAGCCTACTGTTACTAGTAGTGTGAACGGTTCATTGTCATCAGAAAAAGAGTCTTCTCCTTCACAGAGGGTGTCTGTTGACCTCAGCTTCAATGTAGTTGAATGCTGCATGTTAAATGGTCGCTTTATTTGTTATGATGTCGATTTACAGCAAGAACCTTCAGTTGCTCCTCCCCAGAATGCCTTTACTGTGATGATGATGGCAGCTAGGGAGCTAAAATTTCCACCCAAAGTATTCTCTACACCTGAAAGGTATGAGATTGGGAGAGGGGATCATCGTTTGCATGATGATATTATTGATTTTCTGAAAAAGAGGGGGTTGGGTTTTAGTCCTGGTGTTGAGAATAGTACTGGAAAACAAGTAGTTAAAGCCCTATCTGATGCACTTTTTTATATTCAGCCACATGTAAAAACTTTTAATGGAAGGATTCCTGAGTTTATTCCTTCATATTTCTCCAGTTTACTCGACCAAGTATACAATGACCCTCGTGCCCATAAGCATGCTTTATCTCCAATCAGAAGAGAAACACTTCAAAAGATTAGTGGCCCTCTTTTTACACTGATGCTTTTACCACTGCTGCAAACAACTAGATGGAAAGAGTTTGCAACAGCCATTAAGAAACTCGCTAAAAATATTGATAAATACATTGAATACCTACAACAGCAAGCCATTAAAATACAGGAGGCACACCGCTCTCCTATGTCTGTTCGGTCTTGTGGGGATGGAACGTCATCACAAGTCAAATTTATTGTGGGGGCAGGAATAAGAAAGCCTAATATAATTGCATGATACAAATCTCTAGAAGAGAAAATGATGCAGCAACAATTTTTTGATGAGCCTGTTTTTTTTAAATGATTTTGCTCCTCCTACCCCTCGTCTCAAATATACTTACATTCATGAACTATCCCTTCCTTTCAGAATTGAGGTGTATAGTTATCACTATGGTAACAACTTTGGCTCTCTATTTTATACCTGGAAAATACCTGCTGATCCAGCCGACTATGACCCTACTAAGTCACAGAACTTAATATCACACATTGAAAGAAATATCAAGCAGTATCATTCCAGGGAAATGAGACGCCAGTTCATGGCTCGGTTTGGTCTTGTACTCAATGCAAAGCCTTCAGTAATGACTGAGCTTTACCAGTTTCTTACAAATGATTCATCTGTAACTAGTATTAGTGATGTAGTGCAGCAAAAGCTGAAATTTCTTTTGGATTCACAAGATCCTGAAGTTATTTATGATATGCGTGATGCTAATCCAGGAAGGCCTCATACCTTCGAGCCATTTTGGTGTGCTGTTGAATCACTCATCAATGAAAAAGCACTTGCTGCTGTGGATAGTCGTAGGCATGGAACAGTTTGCCATTTTGCTCTAGCCTATTCTGTTCGAGATTTGAGGGATCAAGTACTGGAGAAGCATCCTGATCTTGAAGTACCATCCCTTGAGTGGATCCGGGCACAATTTTGGCCTCGTAATCCTTTTCAAAAAGCAGCTGCTAAGCATACTGGAAGACTAGAGTTAAAACACATGGTACAGTCACGTCAGCTACATGCAGACCACATAGATGCCCACTATGCTGCTGCAATATTCAAGTACCAGAAAAAGTTTGCTGTGATGTTTCGAGACCATCTAACAATGGTGTGTCTTGACGACAAACATAACATTAAAATTGGAGAACCAGGCTTCCCAGTGGCAGCAGTGGATCGGGGTAGGGAGGTAGTGGTCAGTTCTAATTCTAGTTTCCAGGTTGGTGACCATGATTTTACCAAAGCAAAGGTTACACCATCTGTAACTTTGGTTTGTGATGTTCCTGAAAGCTTGGATGAAACATTCTACCATGGAAATGTCCATGTTTGTTACAAAGACACAATTTTTCAACCTTCTAGTCCTTACCATCATGTTGCAGAGCTTCAGAAAGTGTTGTTGGGTAATGAGAGCCCTATTCTTTGTGTGTACACAGATGGTGGCCCTGATCACCGAAACACTCATCTGACTGTACAAATCTCTTTGATTAGCCTCTTTCTCAGCTTGGACCTTGATATGCTGGTGGCAGCATGTACAGCTCCACAAAACAGTTATCGAAATCCCGTTGAACGAATAATGTCACAGCTCAACTTGGGATTGCAGTCCATTGGACTAATGCGTCAAAAGATGCCAGAGGAATTTGAAAAACTCATTAAGAATTGTAACTCAATGGAAGATATATGAAATGCTGCTACAAAAAATGTAGGTCTTCAAGAGGCCTTTACCGACAGCATGCAACAACCACTTTGCCTTTTGGCTGAAGTCACTAACCGGCTTAAACTCAAGGACAACCTTTTCATTGTCAAAGTCCATGCAATAATGAAGAGATAGAGCTACTGTGGGAAAAGGTACATGAGATTGATCCTTCAGTTCAGCGGACAGACAGCAAGCAAGCACAGCTAAAATCTTGTACAAGACTAAATACTTTCATGGACCATTGCTGTGTAAGGCAGCGATATTTCTTTTCCATCAATGTGGAGCAGAGGACTGCCAATTCTGCACGCCACCTAGGCTTCCATTGGATGTCTTTGAACAACTGAAGGTATTCCCAGATCCTGTTAAGAAAGTAGGCTCTGACAGATATGAAGACTTCTCTGCTGTATATGGGAAGTCTACAACTGAGAATGATCGACCATCATTTTCACACAAGAAGACCAAAGAAAAGCCTAAAAAGCCCTTTCGTATGACTGCTGAAACTGTCTGCAGTATCATGATTTGTGGTGAATGCTTGAAACCACGCTGTTTTTACTCAGCTAGGAAATTATCTCGTTCCGAACAAACCGAACTCAATCATTGCAAGGAAGAGTATATTTACACCTGTGGTGGAACAGTGATCCCCAAGAGTCACAACTTGTTCTCTCTTTGTTCTCCTGAGATTATTCAAGATTGTGAAGAGACAGTGAGTCCTCACTATTATTCCTGTCGTCTCCAGTGTGTATTGTGCTGCTATAACTGTGGTGCATTTGGTGACCTTATTCCTATACCTGATGATGTGAAAAGAAATTTTTAGCGAGTCCACCCGATTTGCACTGAATGTAAAGCTCAGGGGAAGAAAGAGCGTACCAGGGGACCAAAGTATGCTGGCAGAAAGAGGACTGCTAGTGAAGCAAATGTTTGACCTTTTATTTCATCCAACAAACTTTTTTTTTTGTAATCACACTAATCACATTGTGTTTTCTTACTCATATATAAACTCTCACTACAAACTAGCTTGTGTTTTTGAATACTTCTTTTCTTGAAAACCAATGAGGAAGTTGCATAATACTTTGTATTGTGTTTTTTTTATGGGAAAATCTGTAGAAATCAATGAGGGAGGGGGATGAGAAACAGGAAATTAAACTGCAGTGGCCTAAGCATCTTTCAGAGTCAAGATTGGCAGAGTCCTCGGATGGGAACTCTGTGATGGAAGTTGATCTATTGGTTGGGTCTGACTACTACTGGAAGCTGACCACTGATAGAGTGTCTCGTGGTGAGAATGGCCTGTTGCTGTGGAGACCAGATTGGGGTGGGGCCCAGTCCCATAATATGACAACACAGGAATATATTAAAACATACCAACAGAAGAAATGCAGGATGGTGGTGACGTAATATTTACATCAACTGAAGAAGCATGTGATGATGACATAACACTTGCATTAACTGAAGAAGCACAAGATGACGATTCAACATTTTGGCACGTTTTGAAGCTCTCTTGCTTCGTTCAGTGTTACACACTTCCAGGGAGAAGCAAAATGTCTACCAAGATATAAAACTGAGTCACCATGAAGAAAGTGCTTGCTACAAAGGCAAGACCACTCAATAATTTCTTAAATTTAATGCTGTAAGCCAATGCTGCCTTCTTTTGTGATCAGCTGGAAAACTGAATATAGACACTTTTTCATTCTTATTTTTTATGTGACCACAACAAACACATGAGTTTGGCATGTTAATAAAATGAACAATTAGTGGACTTTTATAGCAAAAGGTAGGCCCAAAGCTGTATATCACCCAGGCATGGAAAGGCTACTCTTACTGGGTAGTAAGTCATAGCAACCCCAAGCTATCTCATTATGTTAAAGCAAGCTATCTACCTATTTTAATCTTGAGTGTGGCTACAGTTAGCTACCAGTTAAGCTTGCTAAACTGACTTGGCCCACAATTTTTTACTTGATCGTAACCAAGCAGTGGAATAAGAATTATACAGGTTTCAAAAGTACACATAAAAGGAAAATTTTGTAAAGGGTCCCAGTTATACTGGATGGAACCTTGAAGTCATTGTCATAGACTTGTATAGAAATCAAGAGCTGGTGGTTTGTGGAATGTACCCTGGAAGTGCCCTCATGTTTGATAGAAGTTTCTCAGACCATTGTTCCTGGCTTCAGACCATGCCCTCTATGGGACTAAACAGGCCAAAATATTAGCAAGTCCTATGTGGAGTCACGAACCTATTATGTAGACTAGCCAAAATATAGTGATAAGTTATGTAATAATCCTATATCCTGCTTTTGTGAATGTTCCAGTTCCTGTCTGAGCTACCAATAGTGAGAAGTAGATTTACCTGAAATCCAGGTATTTCCCATCTTCTCTGCATATCTAATGTACTCGTTAAGATTATACCATAGAAAGCTATGCTACTGCCTATGTCTGTGAAAACATAGTCCTTACATGACGTAATTAATAGCATCAAGTTGCTTTTATGAAAGAAGCTGCTTTTGAGTATACACAGGTCTACTGATGAAATACCCAAAGATGTGACCATACTCAACTTGTGGCCATGAAGTCATATCTGTCATGAACTTCTTATCATTCAGTATGAGTCATCATAGCTTGACCGGCCAGCACAAGTGAGTCTTTTTAAAGGTACCTCTCCTTCTCTTTCTTATTCAGCATTTCAAAGTAGCTGCTCATCTTCTCTTCCATTACTGGACGCAAACTTATTTGCCAACAAGCTACTCTGTTTGAGCCAATTTGTGTTCGCACTGAAACTATCTATTTCCTGTCCTTGTGTGTGCTACATGAAAGTGTAGTAGACCTTTGGATTGCTAACAAAATTAATGGTATCACATAGATAGTCGAATTTGGAAATAATATGCTGATTGTAACCAATTTGACCAGTCAATGAACTCAATTTTACTCTAAGTCTTGTGCTGCAGACTACATTCACACTTTATAACATTTCTATAAAATAACTAACTTTATGTATGAAGATGTGGTAAGCATATACATAACTTATTATGGAGCAGCTATATAAAGTTACAAGAGCAGATTTAGCTAACTGTATAGTTATAATACTCTATGATTATATTTCTGACTGATCTATAGACTGGCTCAAATGTAACTTATATAGGTGCTTCATATGTGCAGTACATGTGTTCAATATACAGTACTTCAAGAAGAAATAGGCTTTAGAGCTATATAGCTTTGGAAAAAAGGGGTGAGTAGGGGGAAGATAGTAAACCTTTGTGTACATAATAGTTGTATTAATGGAGAAAAAGCTGTAGTTTTGTCACAGAAATGAGTGATGGTGAAGAAAATTGTATTGTTGCTATGGCACCCTTTGCTACATCAACACAGAAGGAATTTTTTCCTTCATTGCTGGTATTCCACTATTATATATAACACATCACACCCGGAAGTCCTCCTAACATGGAAAATACATGGATTATACTATACTTAGTCACACCTGGTGAATCTAATTGGTCCAAAAGTGTTAGTTATTAGTGGCATAACCCACACTTTTTATGCCGAAAGTTAATGAAGTGCAATGTGTGGCATTCAAATGTACGATATAGTTAAGTTAGATATACCACTCAAAATTATGTGGTGTATTTTCTGTATAGCCCCATATAAACAACTCATTTGTTTTGCTCGTTTGTTTTCAAAATCCCCCGCTTCCCCTCAGGGATAACCAGAAACTTGTTGGCTATATGGGCACATACATCACACTTTTGAGTGGTATATAAATCCTACATTGAATAAACAAGACTTAAAGTCAAGTAAATGTCCTTTTTGTAAAACTTACTAAGAGTATCATGTGACAATGAAAATGCAAGCACATTGCTAGAATTTTCACTGAAAGAATACTTCCACTGGTGTATTCCTAGGCTGAGGTAACAATGATGCAGCTTGGCACCACCTGATAAGTAGTCTTGAACTTTTCCAACACCAGCAGGGCATGTTTGGAAGTGGGGTAAAAGTTGTTTAACATTACCTAATGTTGGTATGCTTGCACTTTAGCAAAGGTAGGGACTGGTTATATGATCTAGGAGTGTGGTACAAGATCAGTCTAGCAAAGGAAGAGGGACATCTTAAATGAAGTCCTAATGACAGTGAAGGTGTGTAAGCCTAGAGATCATTCATGAAGACTTGTTTAACATTTAAGCCACTGAGCTTGATCAACACTTAATGGTACTTATAAACAGTACTAAATATGTCCTATGTAGTAAGACTGAAGTTGAGGTCAATGTAACCATATTGCTCTAAAAATTAGGTAAAGGGTTATCAAAACAAAATATGGAAGTTACTACATTATTATTATGTGCACACTGGCAGTCTAATTATCTTCCTACTGTGAACTGAAATATAATCAAAATGGGAAGATAACATCATATACAGAAGAACCATTATCTTCCAATAAGACTTTACAGCAGTCACAGAAGACTGTAATCCTTTGGGTATAATAGGAAACACTTCGCAATCTTCTAGGTATGGTCACAGCCATGTATGGATAAGTTGCTATACATAGGTCCTCCTTAGACTCCAGTAAATTATGCCGGACATAATTGGAGCATAATAGGCTCAATCATTATGCTGGGCATAATTGAGCATAACAGGGAGCTTCAACCATTTTGGTTGGCATAGTTTGGAAGCCTAGTTAGCTGAATTAATCCTAATGGAGTTTTCCTGCTCTAATACTTCTATCTATTATCCTGAGATTGAGAGTAGTAACAGCAGTGAATCATAGATTGAGAGCTCTTTAGTTCAACAAAAAAATAGTACTGCTTCATTGCTAAGTAGATTAAGAGCCCCAACTAAGTCTGATTAGTGTTGAAAAAGGAAGATACTGACTGAATTTGTTCTAAAAAAAGTAGGGCATAATGGGTAGAATTCAGAGCATAATGTTAGATTTTGAGCAATGCTCCAAAGCATAATGGGCAAAAATTTGAGCATAATTTACTGGACTCTAGCTCCTCCTTCATAAAGTAGTCCTACCCTATTTATGGCCTTTTAACTAAAAATATTTTTAACCCAGCTACTTTATACTTATCACTATTAGCATGTGATACATTTTGACCACCAGTGAGAATTCTGATGGCTGTGTAACAATATTCACACATCCATTTGTAATAAACAAAAATTTAAAGGCATAATAATTATATACAAGAAGGAAATCAACTACACATTATACTATTTCCCATGCCTATATATCCTTAAGGATTTTTTTCTTTCCCTTGTCAGGTATACCATTACTAAAAGATACTGTCATAACAAATCTTGCAGCTATTGCAAGTCAAAAATTAACACCTGGAAAGCCAATTAAATACTTACCTGTCAGCCATAGTTATGATATCAACAAAAAACTCTTCAATTTCAGTGAAGGAAGGACAGTGAGATGGTTTATTCCCAGAAGATGGCGCATAGAAGCGCTTCCTAAGCCTATAATATGTAATCTATCAAGTATCATTCTGCAGGGTAGATATCCAGCACTCTACACCTAAACCCAACAACCCCTCCTCCCTAAAAATCTGGGCATTGTATGTATAAAGGTAAGTATGTATATTGAAACTAACTTTATAAGCCTCCTTGGGTCCATTTTATTTAACTGTTGACCCAGACCACTCTCAGTGAGGTCACCACCAATGAGTTCTGTCACTGAAGAATTAAAGCAACTCTACAAGATTGATAGATTTGTTACTAAATAGTTGTCTTATATCATTACCGGTTAGGATCACTCATTACTAGGCCTATGCACATTATGCTGGCATAAAATTGAGCATAATAGGTTGCTAAAAGCATTGGGATTAATGAGGACATAATAGGGAGTTTTAGGTGAACTTTGACCTTTTAATAGCAAGCAGCCTTGTTGACCTGCCCTATATATGGCTTGTTCTGTGTTACTCTGCTCGCTTTATCTGTTTATTAAAATCTACATTATACTCGAGTACTATACCACAGTATAGTATAACCATACTGTGGCACCAGATGGCACACTACTATTTACAACTGTGCCGTAATGACCATTAGTGTTTATTTTTAATGATATTTTCAAAGCATATTGGGGCATAACAGGCAAAATTTTAGGGCATAATAGGGCAAGTGGCAAAGAATCAGAGCATAGCATAATAGGCAAAATTAAAAGCATAATGTGCATAGGTCTACCATTACCCTAAACACAACAGTCCTGTTGAAGTCTGAACACCTAAACATTGGCACATAGACCTGATTAATTTCACAGTTAGTTAATTTTCAACTGTATAGTCAGTGGATGTTAAGCATTTCAAATATTAAAAATTATTCAAGTATTTGTCATAATAAATTATTATTGAAATAATGACTTGAAAATAACCAGATCTAATGATAACATTGGGAATTGAAGTGGGTGGTGGTGTCAGCTATAGTCATGTATAACTATTAAAACTGAAGGATAACATCACCTCAACAAGTTGTCTCAAGAAGAGCTTAGAGAAGTAGGAACAGCTACATTCTTCACTATAACTTCTAAAAGATGACCTAAAAAATGTTTTACATCAATCAATAACTGCTGACTTGTGTTAATTTTAAGAAGCAGCCTATGCCTTCAAAGAAATCTAGCTCTGTCACACTTTCTCCCAGATACTAGATTGGGACTAAGTGGTAGTTCAATCAATACCTTTTGATGACACCCACATTTTTACTATTATGTACTATACATAAACCAAGCATTAGGGTGGTGGGGAGTATATTATATTTTGTGTTCTGTTTACTGGCAGTTTAACAACTTGGCACAGGGGGAGCCTGAAAAGACCATTAGAAAGCGCCCTGAATAGCAATTAGGATAATTATGGTCAAGAAAATGTTCTTCACAATCAAACCATCACCACTATCAGCACATTCAATCATAGGCAGCACTTCATCTATATCTACCTAGCCATGTTTACTATCATTACTACCTATAATTCACATTATTTCACCACACCAGATATGGATCAGCCTAGGGAGTAAATAAAGTTTACATTAGTCTTATGTGTACACTCACAGAATTAGGGGGGGGGAAGGGTTTAGGTTAGAGTAGCCTGGCACTTAACCATGCTACCACACTGTAGAAAAGTCCCTGTGTCTACTGGTGTATTTTGAAGTCCTGATGAAGTTGTAAGTTTCATAATTGAAGTGGCATGTAGCAAGTGACAGTTTATAGATTCACTTATAAGAGACATTTGTCAATATGAAGGGTTCAGTAAACAACATTTCTTTGCTTTATATTTATACAACTTTCTAGCAAGAGATACTTTACACACCTTATAACAATGATAAGAGGCTAAAAATTGTGGGCACTATCTCTTTAATCTCCCTCTTATTAACAACTTTGTATAGAATAAAATCATACTTACTGAACTTTATCCCTTAAATGGTCTTTCATTGTCCACTTTGGGTCTTCACGATGCTTCTCCCACTCCCTCATAATGGAGTAGAAAGCATCCCTAGTTAATTGATAATATGCTATCATTATAGTGTACATAAAATTGTGGTCTAGAGAACACTTAAGTATAGTTAAAGAGTGAGGTAACTATACTATTCCCACGGCCTTCACACCTGTTCTGAGCCACTTAGTCATGATATAATTACATAAGGTGGTGAACAAGAGGGATCATCTGTGATACCAAATATAACCTAATTTCAGCTTTGGCTTTAAGGTAACTGGAAAGCACTTATTCCTGTTTTTTCCTTTTTTATATATCTGCTTATAATTATCCTATACTTTGTCCAAGAAAAATGTTCTTCTTCTCAAAATGTTGCTCATTTGTGACAGGATCTGGGAAAATCAGTAATGTCTCGCAAAAATTCAAAATTGAGTTAAGCATACTACGTTATAGGTCAAAGCCTAAGGAACAAAATATCTCTCTTGAGGCTATAACTTACCTAGAAACAGCGCTACGATCCATTGACTTGCACTACTCTCTAGGCGTCATAAACGTGGAGCAGTGAGAAAACTGCACTACAGGTTTAATAATCACTACAGGTTTAATAATTCCATATACTAGTACGTAGATCCGAGTAATGCATTTCGTCATTTTCAATTATTTACCTCGTGCTGTTCAAGAAAGAAAGTGGGGCGTTAGTGCTCCATTATTTTACCTTTCTAGCTGCTGTTACTGCATCGCTCTGCTTACAGAGGTGTCAAAAACTTTAATAAACATGAGTAAGTAAGTTTGTAGCTTTAGCTAGAAAGTTTTATAGTCAGCGTAGCTCATGTTTTATTTTTTGTTTGTGTAGCTGTCTTGCGCTACAAACTTCTTGACTCAAGGCCAAGAATTGAAGGTTATTAGCCTGGTGGCAGACCAGGCTGCTCTGCTGGCTGAAAAACAGCACTAGTGCTAGTTGTAGTAGATATTGTGTTGTATGTATTGCTATTATAATCAAGGGAAAGTCCCGTTAAGCTCCGTGCACCTAGTAATTTTCAATGGAGGTCACTGACTTCTAACTGCGCTTGGGTACTTACAGTAGTCAGATAAGGTTCAAATTTGGTAGACAGCTAGCCAAAAGATTAAACTTCATGTTGAGCAAGAAAAAAATTTTACCAAAAAAAAATTAAAATTTATTAGTGAAAACTAATATTAAATAATTAACTTCCGAGGGATATTACTGATTTTCCCAAATCCTGTCACATTTAAAGAGCTTTCTGATGATATATCAAGTTCTTACTTTCCAACAACCTAGTTAAAGTTAGCCTGCCCACCTTTATGTACTACTTTTGACTATTACTCAACACCACATTGTCCTAGATAAAAAAATATTTTTCTAAAAGCTGTTTTCCTGCTTTCATTTGAATAGAGAGAATTTGCATTGGAACATTTTGTGGGATAGTGATGCTGAATGTCCTCCACAGAGCCGTTTGCACCTCTGGTTAGGGCTCATGAAAGGGCTACATTTGAGAGATTATTAATAGATTTTTTGAACACTTCCTACCAAACTCAATAATAGCATAGCTAGTGATAGCAATGGATATAAATAGGATGAAACAGAGACTTAGAACAAAGCCTTGGACAGTGGGAGAGCCAGTTGAAAGTAAGCAAAGTACAAAGCTTAGCAAGAGAGCTGTGAACCAGAGTAAGAAGAAAGGTTCCAAGTTGCCAGAGAAAGGAGAAGCCATAGAAATACCTTAGACAACTTCAAGACTGACCTTAGAGAACAGCCTTCAACCACTGCTGTGTTAGTAGTCAAGTGCACATTAATTCCAAGTGTGTGACAGCTAAATTTATAGGTATTATAATAGCTAGCCCCACTACTTACATGATTGTTGGCCATGCCATGACACTCTCATAAGACTTCTTGTTGGCATCAGTACCTTACTTTAAGGTAACATTTATAAATGGGTACAAAATTTAGTCGTTTTGTGCTTCAAGACATTTAACTGGTACAAATATTAGCTATTTTGACGTTATTATCGTATAGAATATTATTATACCACATGTTAATATTTTTATACATAGATGTCTTCAAATGGAGAGTAACTACCATTAAACAGACCAAGAATTCCTGCTTTTCTCCACCTCTTTAATGTTATCTAGTGACTTTCTTCAGTTGAAAAAAATTGTAGACATTGACCAATCATTGTGTATGTAATGATAATAATGGCCCATCTGACATCAATATCTACTGCCTTCCCTTCATTCATTACTTAGGCACAATTACTTAACTAGCTAGAAGCATCAAGGCGATTCTTTGGTGACCTTTGACCCCGTCGACCTTTAATTTGATGGAGTTTAATATTAATGAAAAATTGAAAATCACTTAAAATTTGCTAAAATGAGTACCCGTTTATAAACGTTACCTTAAGGTACATTATCAAACAACAACATTTAGCTACATACGAGTCAAATAAAATAGAGCTAAGAGTGTCAGTCATGGCTAGAATCAGACATAAAGGATGAAATAGAAGAAACATGATACAAAAGTTGTATATAAGTTGATTTGTATCCAGAGTAGTAGTTTACAGTTAATACTTGCCTTTGCCTTTTAAATGCATGGAAAGCTCTTGCATTGGGGAAATTCTTGATATTATCAGTATCTTCCTGGAACTGAACTCTCACCACATGATAGCTGTGTGACAAGACCAGACTCAGTCCCTGTACACACAATGTACAAATGTTATTATAGCAACACAGACATCAGAGAGAGAACTTAACCCTAGAACTACCGTATAAAATTTGTATCATTGGTTACCAGTGGGGTCTGCTAGACCCCCTTTCCTCTCACTACATTAATGCTTAAACTTCATCAATGTCATAATGGTAAGTTATCTGACTAATTCCAGTTTAAAAAAAGCAGGTGAAGGTAATCCCATGTAATATCAAACACAAATTTACTCTATTGGTACTAGTTGTCTAGGAGGTGATCTTTAAGAACATCATTATAAGCTGTATACTTTATGTGGATGTTGACAACCTCGATTTAGAAAAACTCATGAAATTACAGCTCATTAGACCCTACCACCAAGACATGGCAGTACATTAAACATGGTGATAGGGTCTAATGGACCCCAAGGGTAGTTCTAGGGTTAAACACGGTGATTTAGAAAAACTCATGAAATTACAGCTCATTAGACCCTACTAACAAGAGGTAGCACTACAATAAACATGGTGATAGGGTCTAATGGACCCCAAGGGTAGTTCTAGGGTTAATGACTTTCACATTTATAATAGGAAAGAATCACTTTGGGAATTTCTACTAAAATAGTGTATGAACCACACTGAAAGTGAGGAGAGAGACTAATATTCCACTTTGTTTCTTAGTTTCTCCATTTCTGATTTTCCATTTTTGTTAAAAGCAGATGTGTTTCTGTTTAGCATGAAAATTATTTCACTGAAGACAAAATTTCCAGAACTAGACATTTTAGTTACTTCAATTTACACTCTTAGTGATTTTACAACTACTATGTATGTTCAGCTCTCTCACTTTTTATCCCTGAGATGGATAATAAATCTATCAATGGTACAGTAGTAAAATATGTGGATAACTGAGTGTATCAGCATGGTCAGACATAAGGTGAATTTGCAATGATACTTTCATGCTTTTTAGAAAATGTAAGGAATATGTAATTTGTCAGATGCCTGGGAATGTGAGTTTAAGTTCCCTTTGTTGCCCATTAATGAACCTCAGTTATGTCAGTATTTAACCAAAGGTGTATTGAATGTATCAATATCTGATATTAGATACCTGTTATAATATTATTACTAATATTCAATTGTATTATTATTTCCTGTTTTGTCATTACTTAAGTGTATGTGACTGTATGAATGATCAGAGTTTAAATAAAGATCTAACTATATACTGTTAGTAGTCCTGCTAGTAATTATTGAAGCTCCCGATTGACATATTGAGTACCCCAGAACTGTTTCAGAGAAGAATCAATGCCACCCTTCAAAGGTTAGATAGGTTCACTTCATGAATGATATTCTAATTTTTGGCAAAGACCCGGCTGAACACGATGCCCAGTTAAAAAGAGAAGTTGGAAGCTGCAGGAGTAACACTAAACAAGAAGAAATGTGTCTTCAGTCAGTCTAAGGTAAGGTTTCTTGGTCATCTGATTAGCAAAGAGAGAAAACCAGAACTCTCCGGGAGATGGAAGTTCTATAATCCATATCTAAGGTGATTCCTAGGCATGGTAAACCAGCTTAGCTTGGGAAGTTCTTTCCACACATTGCCAAGCTAACCCAAGCTACTCAGCATTAAACGAGTGTGGCTCTGGGGACCAAACCAAGAGACAGCGTTCCAAAAAGTTAAAGAAGAGCTTTCTAAACCAACAACATTGGTACTCTGTAATCCTCAAGCAGAGTTAAAAATGCTTTGTCATTTGGCCTGGGATCTGTTTTGTTCCATCCGGAGGATGATGAGTGGCATTTGCTTCCAGGTCTTTTTTGTCAGACACTGAGAGAAGGCATGCTCAAATAGAAAAAGAAACTTTAGCAATGATGCTGGCACGTTAGTCAGGTCAATTCTGCAAGATTATTCATACAATAAAAAAAAAAAAAAAAAAAATGGACCAAGACTTAAAATTTTACACAGTTATTTACCATGGTATGGTGAAGCTTTTGAGAAGGGGTGCCATTATTTTTTCTCAACAAACAGCTCTTCATTGTGGTGTGCTCGAAAATTTAATTTTGAGCATTTTATATATTAATTTAAATTTCACGAAAATTAAAAATAGTTACGCGGATTTTACAGCAGCAGGTTTTTGCTGCCCTGTATCTTGCTGTTGTACTAGCCATTATGGACTAGACCTGTTGTGGTATTTGTGGAGATAAAAGGTGATCTAAAATGCCCTGCATACAGTTTTCAAGGAAATGGATTAAAAGTTTACAAAGGGAATTTGGTCAATGCTAAAGTTTTTGTGGAATTGCTGTCTTTCATTGAGGATAGCATTGAATCTGGTCAATTTATACTTGTGGGAATTTTTTCTGAAGACCAAAGATATTGATGTACGGGTGGCCTTTGGTATGGGTAGGCACTTCCAGTTCTACCATATCAACAGCATCTGTTAGCATCTTGGTGAAAGGAAATGCCTTTCCCTTTTTTCATGCTTTCACTGGCTCTGACACAAGTTCTCAGTTTCTTGGTAAGGCCAAAAAATCATCTTGGGCCTGTTGGAAGTCATTTTGTGCTGTCACTGAAACATTTCTACATGCTTTTGACAGTCCCTTTCAATTGCTGGAACTAGCATCACCTACATTTACTTTACTAGAGAACTTCACATGCATTCTCTATGATAAAACTACCTGTGTTTGTGGTGTTAATGAATTGCAACAGGAGCTTTTTCATGGAAAATATTCTACCAACTCAGGTATGTTGTGTAGTAGCAACATGCTTGTGGTTGATATCTTTTCTTTCTTGTAACTCGAGGCTGCACTAATTCAGCACTCTAACAGAGTTCTTTACCAAGCATCAGTATGGACTACTTCACTTAGACACGACAAAGTTGCCCACCACCAGAAGAGGAGAATGTTTGGAAACCAGTGTGGACAGATCTACCAAAAATAAACTTGTCAAGAACTCCTAAAATGTGGTTGTCAAGCTCATCCTCTATGTACTAGAAATGCAAATGCAGAGATGCAGGACTCTCTTGTACTGCTTTGTGCAATTGTGATGGACACTGTGATTCGTAAATAATTTATTATTTTTTGCATTTTAAATTTTTGCTTTATAAACTCTGTTGAAGCAAAAATTTAATTTTTTGCGTATGGCGCAATGAAAAACAAAGACTATTCACCAAATAAGCCAACCTGATGGCACCCTTTCCAGATTTACTTAGTTTAGACTCACTAACAACGGTGCAAAATTTCATTCTTTGGTCCAGAAATTTTTGATCAAAATCAAAATTGACCTGACTATGTGAGATGTTCACTGATTACCTCCTTGGATGGAAATTCCTGATGGAGTCAGACCACAAACCACTCATATCACTGCTTAATTCAAAACAACTGGACAGACCACCATCGGGTGTTCTGAGATTCCAGCTTAGACTGGCAAGGTATGACTACACTGTATAACATGTTCCAGGGGTAAATCTCTATACAGCAGACACCCTGCCAAGAGTGCCAAGAGCTGGAAATGGAAGTGAGGATCTCTCATTTCAGGAGGAAGTAGAGACATGTGTGGATACTACTAAACAGTCCTACCAACCACTAAACAATGCCTAGACACCTACAGAGATGCACAAGAGAAAGATCCAGTCTGCCAACAAATCATTGATGAGTATTGCTGACAAGGGTGGCTAGGGAAGGATTCTGTCTGACCAGATGTTGTTCCATACTGGAAATCTAAAGAGTTCCTGACTGAGTGCAATGGACTATTGATGTATGAACACTGAATCATGGTTCCAACATCTCTATGCTATGAAACCCTACAGAAAGTTCACACTGGACACCAGGGTATTATACTATGTCGAGCCAGGGTAGCCAAATCTATCTGGTGGCAAGGGATAAGCAACCAGATTGCTACGAGTGTGCAAAGAACTATAAACCTCACAAGGAGCCACCCAAGACAACATCTCTATCTGTGGCAAGTTGTTGGGACTGATCTATAAATGGAAGAACTAAAAGCTCAAGATACCCAGAGGTGACTCAACTTAAAACCTCTACTACATCAGCTACAACCATTGAAAAACCTGAAATGGGTTACAGATATCTCAGGATCCATATTTGGTTCTCTTGAGCTACAGGGCAACACCCTTACCTTGGTGAGGCTTGTCACAAGCTGAGCTGAGCATGGATAGGAAAATTTGAACTCCTATCCCATAGACAGATGAGCTTCTGGTTTCAGAGTGGAAGTACCTGGAGATGTTCCGAGAAAACAAGAAGTTCAAGGAAACCCAACAGCAGAACTTCAACAAGCGACATCAAACCAGAGAGATGTCACCTATACCAGATACCATAGAGGTGTAGATTACCTCAGAGGATCAGCTTATCAGAGGAGGAAGAATGATGCACCAGCCAAACAACCAAGATCTTATATAGCCGACACACCTTCTGGATAAGTACAAAAGGAATAGAAGTCACCTGAACATTGTATTGAAATTCCAGAGACACCAGCAGAGGAAACTCAAATCCAGACTATGTCAGCCAAGGTAATCACGACCAGATTCTAAACACGTAAAACCATAATCCCTCTGGATAGTCTGGCTTAAAAGGGGAGATGTGGCATGACTATGTAATATTATTGCTAGTATTCACTTATCCATTGATTAAGATGTAGTATTATTCCTGTTTTGTCATTATGTGATTGTATGAATGATCAGAGTTGAATAGAGTTGAGAATAAGATCTAACTAGGTACTGTTAGTAGTCCTGCTGGTAGTTATCAAGTTTGCAAGCATAAGGCTCTAGAAGTAGATATAACACTCACAACTTTCCTGAACCCTAAATCTAAGTCGGAGGGAGTGTTAAGAAAGAGCAAATCCCAGCAGGCAAAGAAGCAGCAGCCAGTGTGTCTCTGCCTTCCTGACATACTGTTAAGGTTAAGTGTTATATGAGAGAAGAACTCAAATGACAGTGTTGTGGGCTCCTGCCATACATTTTTTGGGCTTATGTGGTCCAGGAAGGTCATGGTCCTTTTTGACTGTAGTTATGACCCAAGGACCCACTTGACTCATAATGACATCAGCATAGATAGTCCATCAATAATGAAAATTTAATTAAAGGTATCTAAGATGGATCCATTCTGGAAAGGGATAAACCTTGTATAGTGGAATCACTTTAAAACGAACAATGATAGTACGAAAATTAGCTTAAAGCCAACACTTACCTCAAGTCCCTGCAGCGTTACTACTATCATAATACAGTTTTATTCGTTTAACACGTACACGGATAAAGCAAAATGACATTTAATGCGTAAAGAAAATTCACTCCCTTTGAAAGCTCATGTGATAATTTGACCTCTTAGACTGTACTGGGCATGCTCAAAAAGCAGCTGGAGCTAGCTAGCTAGCTATGGCATGTCGTCATAGAGCCATATCTTTGTCCAAGAAGATAGAATTGATTGATGCTGTTGAGGCAGGAACTAAATTCAAGTCTGAAATCGCAGCGTCTTTTGGCTTGTCTAAAAGCACATTGAGTACTATTATAAAAAATAAAGTAAAGCTTCGTGAGTTGTACGAAAGTTCCACATTCGAACCTGAAAGGAAGAGGCTTCGTATAGCAGCTTATTGTGATATTGAAGAAGCGCTCTTCACTTGGTTCAAGCCGGCAAGAAGCACGAATGTACCTGTGTCAGGGCCCATTTTGATGATTAAGGCAAAGGAGTTAGCAGTGAAATTAGGCCATCAATACTTCAATTGCAGCACAGGATGGTTGCGAAGGTTTAAGGCAAGACACAACATTGTTTTTCGTAAAGTAACTGGAGAAGAAGGGTCTGTTAGTGAAGATATGTTAAGTGAGTGGAATTCTAGCCAGTTACCAGCTTTACTGAGAAAGTTCTCTCCTGATGATATATTTAACGCAGATGAGACAGGGCTATTCTGGAAGTGTCTTTCAGACAAAACTCTTTCTTTGAAAGGTGATAAATGTAGTGGAGGAAAAAGAAGCAAAGATAGAGTAACTGTTCTAGTGTGTGCTAACATGTCTGGTAGTGAAAAATTGCCTTTACTTGTTATTGGGAGATTTGCAAAGCCAAGATGTTTCAAGAATGCTAGGAGCATCCCAGTTCAATATGAAGCAAATAAAAAAGCATGGATGGTAAGTGAGTTGTTCTCATCCTGGCTACTGAAATTAGACAGAAAATTTGAGCATGAGAAGCATAAAATAGCAATGGTTTTGGATAATTGCCCTGCCCACCCAGTGTGAGATCACCAGAACAGTCATCAAGCTCATCCACTGAGGATGAAGATGTGGATGAACCACACCCAGTTGTTTTGTTGAAGGATTCTCAAGAAGCTATAGTCACTCTAAGGAGATTATTTGAACAAGAGGAAGGTTCCAATTATTTTGATCAATGGACTGTGCTATTAAAGTACATACAATGAAAAACATAAAAAAGACAAAAATTACAGACTATTTTCCACCCACTCTCAATTAAATAATAATTGATGATGTAATTGTTAATTATGTAATATTTTGGATAATACAAAAAACTGTTAGTAAGAACTCTAGCACTTGGTCCCCAAGAATTCGTTTTAAAGAGATTCCACTGTACTGAATAGGTCTCATAATAAGCTATGCCTAATTACAGCAATGCTAGTATTTATAACAGTAAGGGGGAGTAAGTCAAGTTTCCTCTTTAAATTCAAGGATGGATGGCTGTTATCAAAAGATCGTTTCATCATGAAGGTAAGGAAGGCATTAAAAGAAGAGTTAATCTTTGGACACAACTTTAAAATTCATAGAGCTAAGGGATTATAATATAGTGGGTTTCACCCATAAGAAACCACCAGTGCCATTGTAGATCATGAATATTGAATGTTGTTCTATTCTACTGGAACTGGAACTAATTAACACTCTAAGTGAGTGAACCAGCTAGGTCCATAAGCACATACATGCATGTACAACTGCTAGTTTTGTTGTCAATGGCTTCATCTAGTTCAGGAAAGAGAGAAGATTTGCTTTTAATTAGGACATTTTTGCTTGTTTTCAGGTGTTCCAATTCATTAGACTATACAAAACTAAGGTAAGGGTTCTGACCTACCACCCCCCCCTCCCCTGACCTCTTACTCATCCAGCAGCGAACAATCGTAAAAAAATATTTATTGGAATGCTCTTTAATTGAAATACACTTTGATACAGGTAGAATCTGGTTAATTGGGACACCTAAACCACATGTTTACTTACATAAAAATCAATTACAAAGATCTAGGTTTTGTGGAGCTTTTATTTTAAATTGTCCCATTAAAGAGGATATCCCTATTATCAGGATCTAGAATTAACCAGGTTCTAACCCTAAAGGTTAAACATTTTAGACTTTGATGTTTTCTTAAGAAAAACGACATCTTAGAACATATCTTGTAGAATTAGACAGGTTTGATATTCATTTGTCATCAATACTTACCTGATCATAACTATCTCTCTTCAACTGAGTATCAAAAAATTCCTTTAGTTGAGGTCTCAACTTCCTAACCTATCATCAAAAATCAGTAAATAACTATTTATAGTCAAACTAGTTACATGCAAAGTTGTAGATTCAAATTTAGCATCTTTGGTGGGATGGCAACTATGGTCCCTATGGTAATTATTCATACATGTAGGAAACCCTTAACACCAACTCCTAAATGAAGACACCTTCCTTCACTGGACACTTATCACAGTACTTCTGATCACACTCAACCTCTTAATGATTCCTCATAAGAAAGTGATTCAACAGAATACTCTAGTGTAATTGAAGGAATTGAAAGCTACTTATACATGTGCTAAATACCTACTATATAGCATACCAATACTACATCTAGGCTACACTCAACTTTGTTGCTACTAAGCTGTTACTCTGTCCTAAGAGGCTTATAATATTTTAGGGAGACAGAATTGAAGGGCATGATGACAGGGCTGAAATTAGAACCACAGCCATACCATTAAAAAATCATTCCCATACAGTAAATTCTAAATTTAGTCACAATATTAGCATTTGCACTTTTTACTGTGACCTCTACAGTTATAGATACAGAATATGTATAGTAGATTACAGTTAAAACAGGATACTATTTACTTTGCTGCTAACTAACAACAATGGTTTTGTATTATTCCAACACCCACCTATTATTACAACTTACCCTATTATTATCAGCAAGTAATTGCAGAGTATTCTTATCCAGTAATACAAAATACCTATAACACATGAATAATAATCATGCCTTCATTGCAGCTCACTCTATTACATCTTACTCTTTAATGCTGTCCATCACCAACAGAGAGAAGTGGATGCAGTCATCAACAGTTCTAAACATAACAGCAGAGGACACTGTGGCATAGAATACAGGTAAAGTTATCTGAGAGCTTTGAGTAGTTTTAAAGTGCATTGTAATTTAGCATGTTTACACTGTCAAATAAAAGTAGATTGCACTTCACTTAGTACACAGAATCTTATTCAGCTCCACCCCTCTATCAGTACTTATAATCTGGAAAAAGCATTTTCATAACAAAGTTCCTAAATGAGACCGTAAGTGAAGCATTAACCACATCCAAAACCACAACAACTACTTTAAAGGTTTGGGCAAGTTGTCCCACCTCCTCAAAAACAGAGGCTAGAGTAATATTCACAGCTTTCCCACCCAGTCCTAGTGCAGTGGGACACATGGAACTAGGACCATTCAAAATATGACAAGACTACTAAAATATTTGGATCAGGTTCTAACCTTGCTGTAGTCTGTCTAAGGAAAGAGGAGGGAGAGTTAGAGTGAGAAGCTGAAGGACAAAGAACATCTCTGAAGAGATACTGGGAACAAGAAAATCTGTGAATACAAATAAATGACTGTGATCACCAACCATCACTGCTATTGTGTGTGAAGGTATACTGCAATAATAGGTTAGACAGAAAAAATTTTAAGCACAAAGCAAGATTAACATCATGAACTACTTACAAATGCACATAACACCTCTTGCCCTCTACACAACACAGGACTCAACATCTTTTCCAAATGTTATAGGGACATTACTAGTTTGAGCGTAGTAGGTTATTAAAAACTTCTACAGCATACAGGGAATTTTTATGTTAGACAACAGGATGAAGCTGAATGCTATGTCTTAATGTCCCTGCTAACTATAGTAAGGAAAAGTAGTTGGAAGAAATAATAATAATAAAAAAAAAAAAAATCAACTGAAAGCCATAAACCTAGGATAAACTTTAACTACTTCTGCAAGGCCAAGATTATTAAGTGCTGACATCTAATTCTGTATACTAAGTCAAGATGGCAGTTCCCACCATAAGCTTCACCAAAAATGTGTGGTTATGATGTCACTACCCCTTTAAAGTCAAGGTGAGGAAAGAGTAAAGGGGAACACAGAATCCCTATGGCATTCCCTAATGAAAAGCACATTGTAGTAAAGTCCACTCACATGCCCTAAATATAAATAACTCTAGAAATACAAACACTAGGAGACTCCAGATCACAAGGCCATTCATTATATGGCAAGTCCAGTGAAGTTAGTTATAGGATCACTCCCTGCTGTATTTCTTCAGCCAATCTTAAAGGGTATAAAGTACCAGTGGTACACAGATCCCACCAACACTTGACACGGGTATCCTTAAAGCACATACCACAGCACATACCAAGCAATACAACACAAGCTCATGCATAATGGTAGAAGTGCATGACCAATGTTATTACTATAGAGCAATGTGTATGTGAGAATACTGGATAGTATACTACTAACCTTTAATTATTCTGGAATATAGCTTCGCCAATTCAACCAAAAAAACCTCATCTGTAATTGTCACATGACTATCCACTATCTCCACTTGAACTGATGAGATAGCCTGATTATCACACGGTGAAACAACAGGGATAGATTTGAGCAATGGTGATGCAAAGTTATCTGCTGATCTATCAAATCCTCTTCCATCACTCTTTCTTGTAACAACCTTATCAGAATGAGTTCTTGATGACTGCTTACATTCTCCTTTACTCTTGTCTCTTATAATTTGCTTATTATACCTCTTAGAGACAATTTCCTTTTGTAACTGACGTCTGTCTTCTATTAGAGCTTGCTTCAAATCTGAGGAGTGCTGTGTAGAGGAGCTAGTGAAGGCTTGGTTAGGACTAACTTCATTCCAAATATCACCACTACCGTGGAAGAACTGAGAGGTGGCAGGCTTGGAATTTAAGAGTGTAGGTGTGATGCGACGCTTTGGTTTCTTATTCTCATTCTTATACCTAGTAAATGAAGTATTATTACACCCAAAAATTATTAATAACACAGTACATGAGAGACACTACTGTGTAGTGTGTACCAGTCCTTTATTGTAATCTGGATCAAGGATGTCATAGTGTAGGATTATGTCCAAATCTCAGGATCTGAAACCTATTTCCTCAAGATCAGGATTTTGTTTGTTGAACTTTATCAATGAGTTCGGATTTTGAGTTATGTTCCAACGTTTTAATCTACAGCCTGAAGATTGACACAATCAAGACCTCCTATAACTATACTCATTGCTAAACCTAAAAGTTATTAGTAATCCTGAATTATCTGATCACAGCACATCATTGTTTATGAAGCCTTAAAAATAATATACATCAGCTAAATATACTAACAAACCTCCTATCCTGCATAGCAACAGACATTGGAGGAAAGTCTTCCAAACTTGTAATATCCAAGTGAGGTCTACTCATAGTAATGGCGGCCTTCAGACTAGAATCAGATACCAGTCCTTCACCGTCCATTGTTTTAGAACAATGTTTCTCCCTACTATGAATTTCTGTGCTGGCTTCAGACTTCAGAGATTCAACGGGACAGATCCCTCCTCCGTTTACAACCGCCGTTGTGTTTAGTTGTGAAGAGTTACGGAGAGAGAGAATAGGTGCCGTCTGTTCCTGGATAAATTGCAGAAGGAAAGTAGCATCACTGATGCTTAGTGACTGCTTCACTTTTAATTTCTCCATAGTAGCCATGTGCTTATGTGACCTTTGAACTTTCGTGAGCTTCTTCATAATGTCGTTACCCAGTACAAGTACTGTCACTGCTGCCTCCTCCATCACTACGGAGGAATCCATTTCCAAAGGTTTATTATTAGTAAACGACAAGCTCAATTCTACATATTTGAAGTGTATTTCAGATGGTACAAAGAATACTCCAGTGAAACAACCGAGGATGGTGGCTGTTACCAAGAGTAAACCCATAGAGGATATTGTACATGCTTACAAACAAGGGCAGAGGCACTTTGGAGAAAATTTTGTACAGGAGCTAGTCATAAAGTCCCAACACCCAATGTTGGTAGGATGTGATGACATATGCTGGCATTTTATTGGTCACCTCCAACGAAATAAGTGTAATAACCTTGTTTCCTCTCCTAACCTTTGGGCAGTAGAAACTGTAGATTCAGAACGCCTGGCAAGCACTTTAGATAATAGTTGGAAAAAGATACATACTGATAGGAAATTGAATGTGTTTGTTCAGATAAACACGAGTGGGGAGGAATCCAAACATGGTTGTGAGAGGGATGCAGCACCTGCTCTAGTGAGGCACATTATTGAACAATGTGACAGTTTAAAGTTTTGTGGATTGATGACCATAGGAAAATCTGGACATGATTATTCCACTGGACCTAATCCAGATTTCGATTGCCTTGTAGATACACGAAGAAGATTGTGCGAGGATTTGAAAATAGATGTGACTGAAGTTGAACTTAGTATGGGAATGTCGTCTGATTTCGAACAAGCTATTTGTGCTGGTAGTACAAATATTAGAGTAGGTAGTATGATATTTGGTTCCCGAAAACCCAAAGAAACAGAATACACATAATTTTTCATTATGCCAATATTGTTTTAGTAAAAATCTATTATTATACCACATTATTGATAGAGTAGTCTCTCCCTAGGAGTGATGTGTGATGTAATGCTGCGTCCTTCTCTACAATGATAATAGTAGCTAAAGTACTAATATTCTCCTCACCCAAAGAACTTTTGATCAAGTAGTTCACTAAAGCACAATTTTATAGCAAAACTGGAAGATGGAAATATAGCTAGCAGCATAAAAATATGATCATGTATTCAATATTCTTCACGTTAATTTTGAAGATATGTTCTGGGACTGCTGCAATTAACAACAACTCCTGGCAATGGGTAGCTAAGTTTTTGCATTGCTGTTATTGTTGAGACACACTAAAAGATAGCTATTAGCTATAACCTGTTTGAAATGTTCAATGTACAGCAGCAGCATCTGAACAATCTGCATAAATGTAGCTATGCAACTTCCACTACAAAAAGAAGCAGCTGGATTGGCTGCTGCTGTATTAGCTAATATCCAAGTTTTCTTGTATTGTTGTAAGAAGCTACCCACACACTGTATGCTTCAGCAGATTTGACTACCATTGCTGCTACCACACTATTGGTATTATTAGCTAATAATATTGTGCCAAACAGCAAAATGAAAGTATGGCAGGTAGAAAAATTGATAATCAAGAACTCTAGCTATTTATCTATTTAGCTACCTGTTTGAAGTGATCAGGGCACATGAACAATCTGCTGTTATTGTAGCTATATATGCAACCTCCAGCACAGATGGATTTAGCTAGCTAGTTGCAGCACTGCCACATGCACAAATTATTAATAATTTTACTGTTACAACTAGGCTGCAATAGCTTGCTGTCAGTAGTACTAAGTTAGCTACACTCGAGGCTTGTGCATCAGCCGATTGCACAATAAGTATGTAGCCACTATGCCTTCATTATATGAGTGACAATTGTACAACTTACAGTGTGGTCAGGGGTGTAGACGGCTTAAGCCCCCCCAGATTTTTGTAACTAGATAATAATAATGATAGCTAATAAGCTCATGCTCTGGCTTATTTTTTAGCTACAGTGTATTTACTTTTTTCTGTAAACTCCACGTGCATTGTAGTGGTTTGGTAAACAGTATTTAACCATGACAGTAGTGGTTAACAGGTAGCTATCAACCTGAATTAGCCAGCAGTCAGCCTGAACTGGTGAGCTAATAATTTTTTGATCAGTGTACTTTTTACTAGCTTGAAAGTAATGTTGAAGATGTTTCAGTACAGAATCCACTATCTTCAAATGAAATAGAGCCTAGCCTATTATTTGAAAATTACTCTAATTTGCTCTCTTACACCTCTTGGATTTTGAAGAAAATTTTTGCTTCTGCACTTTGTGCAGGAGGGGGTATATCCCCTTCCCCGCATCCTCCCCCTTGAGCTGAATTGAAAATTTTTTTGTTGTTACCTTATTTAGCCCCCCCCCCCTCCCCGTCCTAAAAAGTTGTCTACATCCCTGATGGTTACCTTATAGGTACTAGTTAATTACAAGGCTCACTTGTGGCATTTTTTGTAGAGTGATTGGGTAGTGCCTACTAATGATGCCAAGGTGATATGGATGTTCATCTTTTTAATGTGTTAGCTAGTGACAAATTTCGCAGATTCAAAGTTTCAGTGAACCTGGTTCGTATAGCACCAATACGTATACAGCAAACTAGGTCTTTGCACAATATGCACCATAATTTTGAACATAATAGGTATGCTAAAGCATTGAGCATAATACCAGCACAATAGTAGTGGTATTTTTGTGAACAGCATCATTAAGTGGGGTGTGGCGATTGATTTCTATATGGTGGGTGTGGTCCATGGTTGTTCAGAGGACAGAAAAATGGTTTTTTCAAAACTGATAAATTGATGACATAACCACAACATTACATCTTCATCAATCTACTCAGTCTAACTAGTGATATCTAAAAGCAGTGTGTTGTGCAGTAGCTATTTTTCACCTCTCATTCGCTTACATCCACAGATAATGAATTTTATATTTGAGCCCTCCTTGTGTTCATGTGTTTTTTGTTTTTTTTTTAGGATTCAGTAAAACAGAATGTTATAAACAAATAGCTAGCTAGCTTGCTACTAGCTAACTAGCAAGGATCATGCCCACTTTTTAAAAATCCACACCCACATATTTTTATTAAAGTTCAACAGCTAGCTGCACATGACTGCATGGTATTGACCATGGTATTGACCACACTTTAAATATAGCTAGCTATTACATAGGTAGCCATCATAAACAAATATCAACTGACAAAACTGTTAGTTACTAGTAAAACATCACAAAATAAGGCTTATAGGAGGACATAACAGAAGTTCTTATTATTGATATTGTCACACAGCTACAATAATAAGCTAGCTATAGAAAAACTTTGTTCTCAAAAGCTCCACTTTAGAAAAGTTTAGCAACTGATGCAACTAGCAGGTATGGCGTATGTCTATTTATACTTCTACTTTTGTACAAGCTGGAAAAGGTATAATATAGTATATTATATACACTGTGCAAATCATAATAATAACTAGGGTCCTTCTATGTGTAAATTTCCTTACAGTATTCTTATAGTATATTACAGTAATCTTATTTTATAGTCAGTAATCTTATTATATATTATTGAATATTACAAGTATATTACAAATGACGTAATGTCAAGGATTTACACATAGAATCACCCGGAAAACTCTATTAACTATGTATGTTAGCTACATGTGAACCTACCTGTATTCAGTGAGTCAAGTATACTATCACCACCAGGACAACTTGCATAAAATGTTCTGAGTGTACTGACACAACCACTAGCACAAAATACATCTGTATTTCCACTAGAAATAGAGTTCTGAAAAATAAAGTGGATTTATTACTAGCAGCTCATAATCCAAGGTATAGCTAGCCAGTGGCCAATAATATCAATCTCGTTGCACATGATGCTACAGCTGTTGCTTCACCAGTACACATACCAACTTTACCACCACAGACTGTATAAAAAAATACAGAATAATGATATCAAAACTAAACTAGACAACGTAGCTACCCATATCCAGTGATGTCACATCTTGAGCAGCTCCAGGACAGTCTGAATTCCTAATAATAGCTACGCATTCACTGTCGCAAAATAAGGTGACATCAGTAACCTAGGTGCCAGCAAGAGGGGTCAACCGAAAGCTGTAACGTTGGCAAGCTAACTTTACCTGCAGTAGGTACCGGGCACAGGCGCTATAGGCTACAAAGCCATCACAAATTTGAGTACGGCCTACAGTAACCAGTAGAAGGAAAGTCGCTAAAATTGTGACAACCTTCAATTCCATTCCAGGATCAGACTCCGTCAGTGTCCTACCCGTTTATAAGATACTAGTTGGGGTAAATGGAATGCCAGATTATCTCCGGGAGTGTACTGGGCATACGCACCAGTCCACCTCCGCTTAATCGGGAGATTCTTTGTAGTATATGTAACGAATGTAACAGCGGCGGCTGGTGGGGCTAGAGCCACCCCCCCCACCCCCCCATATTTGCCTACAATGGTGAACTAGTTAGAATGTACACAACTTGTGCAAGGCTCTGTAAAAACAAACAATGTAACACCAAGTTATTAAAAATTTGCAGCTCCTGCATGGACTTGTACTGTCTGTCTGAGCTTGATGTTGTTAGCTTACTGCTCATAGTTTCTCTACACTTTGCAGCCACTACACCTTGACCTCACTAGGGGTTGCCCAATTATGCTAATTTTTTGCCTATTATTCTCACAGTTTCCACTTATTGTTCTAATTTTGGCTATTATTCTTTATCTATTGGTATGCTATAATTGGAAAGAAATTATCATGTGAACATTATCTAGAGTTATATTGTAACAATTGAGTTTTCAATATAGATGTACACTGTTGTTCTTTAAATGAGTTGAAAAAACACCTTCTGCAGTTGTAGAAGGTTGTATCAATAGAATAGATTTAGACCAGTATGGAAGCTCAAATGTAAATGGTATCTCCACCCACTTCCTCCTGAAATTACCTATTATTCTGGCATTATTCTCCTGTGCTAGGGCATGCCTATTATTCTCAAAATTATGCTAGCATTTTGGGCAATCCCTATGACCTCACCCTTGGCCCTCCCAAAACTAAAATGCCTCAACTGCCTCTGGCTGTAGTCCAACAAACTGACTAAGAAGGAGAAAGAATAATAAAATTAACACAACTATCCTGTAATAGTATTAATACATGATGTACATATACATAGGTGGAGGAAGATGATTTTGAGTATGGGGGCAGGTCAACTAGATTTGTGGTGGAGAGTGTTAAAGCAGATTGAGATAGAGTGGCTCTGTTTTAAGCATGAATGATTATTAGATAATAAGAATGTACAGCTGGCTTGTTAATTAACCACAGAAGAATGGACAAGGTCTTAGCACTGCCTATTGTATGGCCATGTTGTTGTGTAATTGATTTTAGAATGGGGGCACTGCATAGCTGCCAGAGAATGGGGGCAAGTGCCCCAACTGCCCCCATGGTTCAGCCACCTATGATATAGGCAAAACTTTTATTCTATCATAAAACCATGAATAAGAACATTCTAGAATGTAATAATGACAGCAATATATGTGTAAACCCACACGAATCCTTACAGTTCATCTCTCGTGTATGTGTAAATGATGACAGTTTATAGGGTCCTTCTATGTGTAAATTTCCTTACAGTATTCTTATAGTTTATTACAGTAATCTTATTTTATAGTCAGTATTACAAGTATATTACAAATGATGTAATGTCGAGGATTTACACATAGAATCACCCAGTTTATATCTGTTAAGTGTTCACAGGAGTGGGTAATTAAGTGAAGACCTGAGTTGTTGTTGGAGGGCCTATAATAATATCTTAATTTTCCCCACTGCAAAAAGCATCAATTTTCACTATTATGAAAGTGGTCACTACATAAATATAAGCAATCTTTTTGAATGAGTATGCTCATTAATTATAATCAGTAGCACTGACTACCTTGACAGGACAAAGGTCATACAGTAGTACAAACTACCAAATTTGGCTAGAATCTTCTAAAAACCCTCCCCAGGACAGAAGGCTTTACCAATAGGTAGTGTGTTAAATTCCCTACAGAAGCCTAGAAAACAGAGAAACCAAAAAACTGACTTTTGTTCTGGCTGTTCATTTCATCATCATCATCATAATAATAATAAGATAAGCCTACTGAAGAACTGGCTATAGTAGGTTCAACAAGTTTGGTACCAATAGATGGAGCGGGGCTTTCTATAGAGGCTGATCTTATGCTGTTTGTTTTCTGTTCAGTTGTACCTAGAGTTGGTTTTAGAATTCACCTCTAACTTACTTAATGGGAGTTTCCATTGTTGTTGGTAAAGGGTCATGCGGGCATAAGGCTCCGGCAAGTTGACTGTTCAGCTTCTAGTACGAAGTTCAGTTTGACAACATAAAAAAAGCGTAATTACTATAATTTTAAACTAAAAAAATTTGTGCGATAGCTCCTCAGCTTCTGTAAAATTAATAACAAACACACTGTAATCATACCTTTAGTTACCATGCAGGTAAGGAGGCATGTTATTATTGCCAAAGTCAGTAATATAGCTATGTAGCTAGTCACTTCCTTGGTTTCTGGAAATTCACATATTATAGTAAGCATTCAGAACTATGTTATACAAATAATGCACCTATAACACTACATTTGCACATACAAAGCTAGCACAAATATTATTATCATAATAATATCATTTTTGTACATAATACACTTCAAGGCTTTAGGAAAAAAAGGAGTGGAGGATAGATTGAAAATTAACTAACCTAAACTTAGCATAAGGGAACCTGAATAGAAGCTCCTTGAATAGTTACATTTTGGCACTTGGCTCCTACCACACTGTGAGGGAACAAAGGAACACTCACTACTGAACATTATTGTACATTATCATCAGTTCATTATTTGTATTCATGTGTATTAGCTAGCTACCTTGGAGATTTATTTAGTTCTCTGTTTTGAATACTAGTTTTATAATTACTCATTTTCTGTTACTGTTTGAAGGGTGGTTAAGAGTGCTCCAAACTGGCAACGCACCATGTGGTGGATAGTAGTCAATTAACAGCCTTTTCCACTGCATGAATATTAATTTAACATTGCAGCTAAAATTAACATCGTTCAAATTTTTAGCGTGCCAAATTTTGGCACCTAGCTTCAATATATGGGGACACAAGATAAAAATTTCACCAGCGTATAAAAATTTATTATCGTTAGGGGCACTTTAGCTAAACTAATGCTATGATAGCGTCAAACTAAAATTCAGATATCTCAGGAACCAATTACCAGACTCAGCCCATTCCTTGCATGTAGCTAGTATCTGGTAAGGTGAAGGTAATTACATTTATTAATAGGCATTCTGGAATTTCCTTCATGAGTGAATAAATAGAAAAGTAAATTTGAGATATCTAAATGTAATGTATAGCATGAATAAAGGAGCTGTGGAGTGAAAATTAGCCCTGTATCTCTAGCTGATCCCGAGTTTCATCTGCTGAGGTGAAATCGGCCCATGCTGATAGTAGCTACAAAAATAGCAGAAAAGTTTCTTGTAAGCTCACTAGTAATTTGTTTCATGTTGCTGCTCCTCACTGTTCTGAAGTTATAGCTAGTTCCATAGCACTGGTGCATGGGCGGGGGTTTGGAGCACCCTTAAGAACTTTCCATTGATACCACCACAATTCACACTAATTCACCACACTAGATACAACCTTACAAATACTGATTGCCAGCCTAGGGGGTAATGTACACTTAAGGCTGATGCAAACAAGGCTTCCCTACTGTGTAGTAACAGTAGGGAAATCCTTGTCTATACAAGTGTACTTTGAAGTCTGATCTATTGCACCGAAATGGAAGTGTCCCCGTAGCAACATAGAGATTCACTTAATTGTCATTAAGAGGGTTCAGCAAACAAAACAACACTTCTTTGACTTTTATTTGTACAACTTTCTAGCAATGGGTATTTTCAACATTCTTTATATACCTTATAATGATGGTAAGAGGCTAATGATTGATCTGAAAGTGTTGTCTTAAATCATGCAACTTGGTTAATAATAAAAACCTAATCTGTAGTGGAAAGAAATTACAATTCAATTTATAAGGTGGTGCTAGCTATACCTATAGCTCACACTAACATTCAGCCGCCTTATTATATCAGCCTATAAATCAGTGCCTTAGGAGTATGTATAATGCCCAACTGTCAAGACAATCAGGCTACCCAACATAATTACAATCCTTTATAATTCTTCATATGCAGATTTAGTTTTCCTATTCTACGAATAAATGTAATTACCTTAACTAGTTCTCCATTGGCCTCATTCAATCTGTCTTAGTAGTAGGTGCACTAGTTGGTGTGTGGATGTCTTGGGAGTGACCACTTCTTTGTAGTAAAATCTGTTCAACAAGGCTTGTCTGATTTGATCTTTCAACCTAAATTTTATTATATGGGTTACTACTATGGGTTATTAAAAGTCTTTAATTGTGAATTTCATTACTGTATTAAGTTTTTCAGCTAGCAGCTTGCAGTAGCTAGAACATTCCAGCTAACTATGGCTGGAAGTTGAAAGAGTAGATAAATAGTGGTAATAATTTGTTTGATACTATTGTAATGCATAATAGTAGAAGTGACCAATGTTTTAGTGTATATGTGGGAATACCACACAGTACACTAGAATGTAACTTCACCAATTCAATCAAAACAGCCTCATCTGTAATTGTCACATGACTACCTACTGTCTCCACCTGAACTGATGAGATAGCCTCATCATCACACAGTGAAACAACAAGGATAAATTTGAGCAAGGGTGACAACTACCCAGTAATAAAATTTTTTAGTGCAGCATAAAATTGAAGTTCTATGTTATGAACAGAAACACATGCTTTAATAGTTGCAGAAATGGAGAAACTGAGGGGCAAAGTGGAATATTAGTCACCTTCCTTACTAGTGGTGTTAAAATGCCCCCTCTACTCTCTCCTCTCCCAACTTTCAGTGATAGTAAAACTAAATCTTTTGATATGAAATATGGTTTTACTATGCTTTCCGTCTCTTTTAGAGAGAGAAATCAAAGGGAGAAGTCATGAAGTCAAGGCTGACCTTTATTACCAAAATTAAATCTAATCTGTTTCCTTTATCTAGTTCCAATCTTGGCACTTGCACTTTTATTATCGTGACCTCTAAAATACAGAACGACTAGTCATCTCTCCTCTTACATGTGTATAGTAGATTATTTTAATAGGTAAATTATGTTAAAACCGAAAACCGAATCCTGTCTATCTAATAATAGTGATTTTGCCAGTATTCACCTTTTCACCCTTTTATTAATGTATATAGAACACACCCTTTATTATACAATTCACCCTACAGCTCACCTTATTATTAAAACTCACTCTATTACAGTAGAATCAGAAATTTGCACTTTGTAACATTACTATAATACAAAACTAGCAAAAATACATTATTGTGTATATTATCCAAAGAAAAGTGCTAGTTAGACTAAGTGTATACATGGAGTGTACTGGAGCAGCTATATAAAGTTACAAGAGCAGATTTATATTTCTCTGGCTGTATTTCTGACTGGTCTGACTGACTGGATCAAAAGTAGTTTGCCCCATAGGTGTAGTTTAAAGGGTAGGTATGGCCAAAAAATTTTTTTTTCTAAATGACACCAAAACCTTCCTTGGGTGGTGCTTAAACACTGTAGTGAACATTATTTGTTCACACCTTAAGTTACCCTTTAAGTACACACCTACCAAAATAATTTGTACACGTACATAATATACTAGGCTTTAGAGTTAGCTTAGAAAAAAAAACATGACTGTAGACAGCAATTAAAAGGGTGGGTGGGGGGGGCTATATACTACAGGTAGCTACATAAAAGAAATATCATCACAAAGTCATTTAGTTAAGTGTATATCAGGGAGTGCATTAGCACTCCCGTACATAATATACTAGGCTTTAGAGTTAGCTTAGAAAAAAAAAACATGACTGTAGACAGCAATTAAAAGGGTGGGGGGGCTATATACTACAGGTAGCTACATAAAAGAAATATCATCACAAAGTCATTTAGTTAAGTGTATATCAGGGAGTGCATTAGCACTCCCGTACATAATATACTAGGCTTTAGAGTTAGCTTAGAAAAAAAAACATGACTGTAGACAGCAATTAAAAGGGTGGGGGGGCTATATACTACAGGTAGCTACATAAAAGAAATATCATCACAAAGTCATTTAGTTAAGTGTATATCAGGGAGTGCATTAGCACTCCCTACATGGGATGATGGCAATCGCTAATTGAAATCATCTGATTTTGAACTGTGTTGGTAGTACCAGATGGCGATCGCTAATTGAAATCATCTGATTTTGAACTGTGTTGGTAGTACCAAATATTTTTAATACCGAAAATCCAAAGAAACATGATGCACACAAATTTTTAGCAAAATAACTCCATATTGATAGAGTAGTCTCCTTCCCAGCAGTGTAATGCATCCTCCTACTGCAATGATGTAGAAGCTGAAGTACTAAAATTCTCCCTACCCACAAAACTTTAGAATTGTTGTAACTATGATCAAGTACACTATTTCATTAAAACACAATTTTGTCAATAATAGTAGCTAGAACAAGGAGAGGGGAAGATAGCTGGACACGTCAGCTAAATTTTCAGCTAATTCTTGATCTAGATAATAATATGTCAACATAATTACTTGGTTATTGCTGGATAGCCAGGACTGTGGATCTTTAGCTACATACAATAGAGAAAGTATGCCTGACATAATATGATATGATCAGGCTATTGTTTGATTGTGAGGCTGTGAAGTTAATGTTCTAACAACACCTGAAACTTTTGCACATGGCCATAGTCATCAAAATTTGGTATAAGAAAATTTATTATGATATTCACCTCGTGGCTTAAATCTTTGCTATTGACAAATTAAAAATTCCTGGCCAACCCCACTCTTTTTACTCCCAGCAAGGTACAAATTCCATTAAAAAATAAGGATCCCCTTTTTTTGTTTGTTTTTTTGTTCTTTTTTTGAGCACAAGACAGTGTAAAAAGTTCTTAAAAATAATTTTTTTAAAAAGTTTTATCCTTTAGCTAGCTAGCTACATATAATATGGAGACTACAAGTCAGTTAAAAGCTATTGTCTAAACTACACTAATCATATAAAGACAGCAGTACTTTGTATTCAATATTGTTGAAGACATGTGTTCAAAAAAGGGTGGCAACTGCTGCAATCAACAATACTGCTCCTGGCAAAGCGTAAGTTTTTGCACTGCCACTATTGTTATTTCCATTAGTACACGCTAAAAATATAATTATAGCATAATCAACACCATAGGCTAGTTATTTTTTATTATATCATACCTGTCTCAAGTGATTGACGTACAGCATCAGCAGCAGCACCCGAACAATCTGCATAAAAATCTGTTATTGTAGCTACACAGCTTCCACTACAAAAAGAACTTGGATCAGCTGCTGCTCTACCCTGCATTATAATGGCAACATGTTTAATTTCCAAGTCAAAATTAGCTTCTTACATACCAATTCAGTCAAACATTCTTGCACATCTTGTGGTATTGTAGTACATTGTTGGGCAGTGACTAAGAAATGATGCCATGATGATCAGGACCTTCATCTCTCCCTTATTTCCAATGTGCAGTGTCTGATAAATTTCACCAAACTCGAAAAACAACTTCAACTACAACAGTGAACTTGGGGAGCTCTCTTATATAATAGTGTCTTGCGCATGCGTATATTGACCTCATTTTGCGTGTACTTTGAACTCTGATATCATAATCATTAATTTTTTACTTTGAATTGTACTGAGCATGTTCAGTAGAAGAATTAAAGAGAACCTCCACGTTTACATGCTAGTAACAGAATGTACAATCCAAATCATCAGACCATATATAGCTTATGGTCATCTTGCTGCACTGATGCTGTACCTGTGCTAGAAAACAACAGGAAACAGAACTCCTATTATTTTTTCTATATTATAGGATTTGAGCCTATATAGCAAGAAAGTTGAAGGGGTGTGGTTTTGGCTTACTTATGTGAATTTCCCAATGCTTTGTCAGAGATAGACTACATAAAAGTGTTTAGACCTATGCACAAAAACAATGGTGAGTTAGCTAGTTTTGTACAGATAAATGATATTCTTATTAGAGAACATGCCCTCTTTGTCAGACATGTAATCATGTATAATATATATAATTAGAACTGTTATGTAATCATTGTTATATTTAGACTGTTCTAGAACATTCTAGTTGTGTCACATGATCTGTATAATAAAGTTTATCAAGGAGAGTTAAGCTTACCTTCAACAATTCTCGGCAAGAGTTATGAGTCCCACAATCTCAAAAAATTCTCTATGCACTCATTTGTACAGCTTTTACTGTTGTTATAATAAACCAATATTATAATAATTACACAAGAATTTGAATTTGTACTTAGCTATAGGTTTGGTTGCAAAGCAGATGTTGAAATTTTGTATTTCAGCTATAGTTCTTGGAGTGCCAGGCTCAACTCTACCGGGAGTGAAAATCATTTGCTTCCTGCATATAATTTGATCACATGATGCACAGTATTATTTTCTGAAAAGTAATATGTACTTCATTTTGTCAGATACAGCAGCCAATACTCAAAATCATCTTCCTCCGCCTATGTACTCAGATATTAGTTTTAGTAGATAATGAAATTCATAACTATCTTGGTCATCTATCCTTGATCTAAGATGATGCAAGACATACATATTCATCAATAATTCATAAGCCAATGAATGTACTAGTGCCATCTTTTTGTATGAGGCTGTGGAGGAAGTCCTTATTACAAACATCACTGTGAGCTATAATTATCTTTGATGGACTAGATGAAGTGCCAGCATTTCGGAACATCTTATTGTAGTCATGTGGTTGGACATGTGGTGGATATAAAAAATTCTGAGTAATTTGTGTTTTGTATAGAAATCTGTCCAAATACAATTGAGAGAGCACAAAGGTCTGAGTCTTTGGATAAAATCTGAAACTTTGGCAACCCTGCAACTTGTAAATTGCATTCCTGAAGCTTAGACCAAGACTTTACTGACTGATCCTTTAGTTGTCTACTGTGACAGTTTTAGCAAGATATGGAAAGAACTTGGGATTTTTTGTTTTGGGGGGAAATGGATGGTGCACAAATTGCACTGGAAAATTTTGCTGACCACACCCACTTTTATCTAACCCATTTGGATTTTCAAATAATTTTTGTATCTATGCTATGGAATCTGACCACAAGTAAAAGTGGGCATCAGCAGATTTTAAAAGGGTTTTCAATTTGTGTTAAAATCCGCTGATGAAGTAAAAGATTTGTAATACCCACTTTTATTTCATCAGCACTTTGCTAGACCTTGTGCTTTTAAAAATGGACACAAGAAAGTTTTTTTTGCCATTGAAGGACCTAAAATGGTTTTGAAGAAATCTTAGATGTTTTTAAGGAAAAAAAATTGATTTTTATTATTTTTTTGCTGTTATTGCAATATTATATAATTCCAGATTTTTCTTTTGGGGGGGGACTTTGGCTTGGGATGGGATCCCCCCCCCCTTCCCCCCCGCCTCTGTATGAAACCCAGAAGAGAAATAGAAGAGCTTCTCTCTGGGCAAACAGAGGCATAGGAGGAGAGTAGAGATGTCTGCTGCAAAGGAGAGAGAGGGACAGGGAAAGAGAAGGGACAGGGGTTTGAGGAGGAGGAGAGAACAAATGGAAAAAAGAGAGGGACAGGGAAAGAGAAAGGGTGAAGAGAAGAGAGAGCAGTAGTTACTACAAGTGGCAGAGTCTACCTGGGGCCTATGACAAGGGTTGTCAGCATTGCCAGGCATTGAGATTCACAATGGGAAGGTCAGCCTGCCACCACCTGGTGGCTACCCTTCACCACTGAAGAACCTTTTCACTGGCAGCAATACTGCAGAGTCTAGCAACTTCCAGGACAACATCAGGCAGGACAACAGTGCCTTCTCCTATGCTTCATTTAAATTGATTTGTCCTTTGGGATAATTAGCTACATTATACATCAAGCACCACTGTGTGGCAGGTACTTGCTAGTAGTTAATATTATAGCTTCGGTTGTGGGTGCCAGATTGAGCAGCTGGTATGGAAGATCTTACAAATCCTTTGGTTTCACCGTTAAAAATGGAAGGCTATACAATTTCCTGGCTATATACAGCCATGTATGGATACATACAGCTATACATAGGTCTTCCTTTATAAACTAATTGACTCTTGGAGATACTTAACTAGAAACTTAATGTTATAACAAATCTTACAGCTACTATGGGTTACCTGAAAATTAAAATTAACACCTGAAAAAATCATCTCTTCATTTTTAAATAGCTACTAACTTATCTGTCAGCCATAGTTATAAAAACTTATCAACTCCAGTAAAGGAAGGACAGTGATATGGTTTATTCCCAGAAGAAGATGTATATAGATGTCCTTCTTTAAGCCTACAATATGTAATTCATCAGTTTCAATCACATAGGTTTCAACTATCCCCAAACTTCGGGGATGGTCCCCTAACTGGGAGCTTTGTTCCCATGTCCCCAAAGGGCTCATTTGTCCCCAATAGACCAGAGCACATTGTGATAAGGCTGAAAAATCAACTGTTAGAATCTCAAAAAGTGTAGACACTGCTTACAATGCTGCTGTAAGTCAACCTTTACTGAGAATTGTTCACAGAATGCAAGAAAGCTACCTGTCAAACCTAACTAGTATAATATTTTTTTTTTGGTTACATTTATTGATGACACAATCTTTATAGGCATGGTTAGTGGGTGTGACTGGGGTGTGGTTTGTATGTATCCAAAGCAAATACGGAAAAGTTGCATTCAGCAGGATTTGGGTATCAACACTCTAAACTCATCAACCTAAAATCTGGGCATTGTACACATAAATGTAAACTAACTTTATAAGTCTCCTTATTCAACTGTCAGTGAGGTCACCACCAATGAGTTCTGTCACTGAAGAATTAAAGCAACTCTACAAGATTGACAGATTTGTCACTAAATGGTTGTCTTGTGTCATTGTGTGTATTACTATCATTCTGTACAGTTTTTAAGGCACTCATTACCCTAAACACAACAGTCCTGTTGAACTGAACACCTGATTAATTAAACATAGGCAATAATAATATACCACACAGACCTGGTTAATTTCACAGTTAGTTCATTTTCGCTGTTGGTCACTGACCATGGGGAGTTAAGTGTTTCAAAAATTTTATTATACAAAAATTTAAGTATAGATAAAACTTGAATTAGGGTTAATGAGATTAGTTAAAATATAATGCCTTGAAAATAACCAGGTCTATGGTAACACTGGAAATGGAAGTAAATGGTGTCAGTTATAGTTGTGTACAACTATTAAAACTGAAGGACAACAGCACCTCAACAAGTTGTCTCTAGAAGAGCTTAGAAAAGTAGAAACAGCTACAATTCTTCCCTATAGCTTATAAAAGACAATCTAAAAATTGTATATATTATTAATAAAGTGCTGACTTGTTTTGATTTTAGCAAGTGGGCTATCAGGTTCTTGAAATTGAAAAATAATCAGAAGGAATGAATCAATTGTGTTTTTTCCCCAATAGCTAACTGTTGTTTGTGAAATGTGTTATGTGCTCTGAATAAACTGGAGTCCCAAGTTCTCAAAATATCTTGTAGTAGATTTTTATATTGGCTATTAATATCTGTCAAATCTACGTATACTATTTACCTCAGCTACTCAATATCTATCACTAAGAAAGTATCAGAAATAATATTATGTGGAATACATTTGAAAATGTGCTTGAATTCTGATTATAATCTTTATGACTGTGTAACAATATTCACACATCAAGCCAACTGTATTTCTGCATTGTTGGTTTAATGTTGTAATAATATTATTTAAAGGTATAATACCAGGATCCCCCATGCCTACTTTTGTAACTTAAGGAATTTTTTTCTCTCTCTCCCTTGCCTGATTACTGTATGGACACAATCACTAAAAGATACCACCATAACAAATCTTGCCAACACCTGAAAGCCAACTCTTTATTACCTGTCATCCATAGTTATGATAGTTATCTGGAAAAAAATCTTCAACTCCAGTGAAGGAAGGACAGAAGAAAGTGCATAGAAACGCTTCCTAAGACTATAGCTTACGTAATCCATCAGTTTCATTCAGCAGGATGTAGAAATCCAGCACAACACCTAAACTCATTAAACCCCTCATGTTTGAAAATCTGGGTATTGTACACATAAAGGTAAATATGTAACCTTATAAATCTCCTTGGGTCCATTTTATTCAACTGTTGACCCCAATCACTCTCAGTGAGGTCACCACCAACTACTACTACTCAATAATAATAATTGTGAATCTTTGAGGGTAAGTTAAACAGTCAAATTCAAATTGTGTCGAATCATTGAGATTATCATACAATGATTCAATGTCCTATTATTCAACTGGCTCCTTCATCAAGTTTTAATTAATCCTTTTGGTAGAAAATGTTCTTAATCAAAACCATCAGGCAACATATCATACTCAGCCATATTTACTACCTTCACTGACTCATTTTCACCACACCAGATACAGCCTTACATGATTGTCAGCCTAGGGGGTAAATAAATGTTTACATTAGCCTTAGGTGTACACCAGGGTGTACACTCATAGCTTTAAAGGGGGATTTAGGTTAGAGTAGCCTGGCACTCAGGCATGCTACCACACTGTAGGGAAGTCCCTGTATATACAGTCATAGATTAAAAACGCGGAAGGGGGATTGGAAACGATTATTTTCGCGTGAAACCATCCACGTTATACCACCATATACCAGCTAGGTGTTGTTTTGTGTTGCATAATAGCGCGGGCAATAAACGTGTGTATAGCTAGCTGTAGCACTATGATTAAAATCCAAGTAATACATTAATGACATAGGTATGGCAACAAAATTCATGACCTGGTGCAAAAAGAAGCACACAAAGAAGAGTTCATATTATTTGCACAGTGTCTTCTCCAATCTGCACTGTCCATTCAAAATTACTAGCAATGTGCACACTGAAATGGACCTGTATAGAAAAAAATTCAATTACCATGCCCACAAGTACATGCTACATAACTATTACCCATGCTACTCCATCCAGTGTTTCTATTTTAGTGAAGACCAAGAGTTGGGTTGGAACTTGGATGTGTGTCAGTGATGGCACTAGTATCTATCCTTCCTACTCAAAAGGGTTGAAATAATATAATTAGAAACACAAATAATCCAACAAGTGCATATCATGTACACTGTAGTAGCAATGACAAAACATTCACCCTAACATCCACCCTGTCTTGAAGCTTGGTCAGAGAAGGCACCTTACAATCCAACAAAATGCTGATCGAAACTGACACCTTCAATTCCTTCTCTAGGTTAAATTTCAAGGGTGAATGTTGCATAAGAGGAGAGGTAGACTGATAGGCTGATACTGAGAAGCAGACTGATGTTGAACAAGAGGAGAAGCTGGACAATTGAGAGGTAGACTGGGAGGATAACTGGGATCCTAGTGGCTGAGTAATCAGAGTGAGGAATTGAGGATGGGGCAGAACAGAGGATTGAGAGTGAAGCAGATGAAGTAGACTAAGTGAACTGGGCAGTATAGATATGTTCGACATTCACAATATACCTTTGTTGTTTTCTACATTAATTTTTTCGGTGCACTGATAAGTGGAACTTTCTTGCATAACCTGCAATTAAAACTGATATCTTGATAGTTATTCAGCCATAAACAAGCCAATTCAATGATTTACAGGGCTTATTATAGTTCATGCAAAGCAACAGGGTTCAGAGATTTCAAAAAACTGCATTGAATGTTTGTAGGTCCCATAACCAGCTTATAAGAGGGAGGATAAAAATGAGGGTAACATACCTATAAAATTCACATTCAACCCCATTCTAACAGACAGGAGTTGGACTGACATTGGTTTATTAGGCTTCATGCAAAAGTTCAAACCCTCTTGATCATTAACTGCTATAAAGAAACCAGGTAGCTATTATAGCTAGCCTAGAACAGGTACACAAAAAATGCCCTCACCACGCTAGCTACTCAGCTACTGGGATAACTCCCCGTAAAGAAGTTTCCTGTTGTATACTAACTATTCTAAGGATACTTACTAACAAATGCAACAAGTATTTGATTTTTCAGAGCTGTACTTTCGATTTTCTGGCGTTGAAACACCTTTCTTCCCCAGAAGAGAATTCGCAAACTTTTCTAAAAATTAATTTGTGCGGTAACGCGGATGGCATCAAGGCGCTTGAATGTTGCAGCTGCAGGTCAATAGCTCACGTGGTGCCGTTTCCAATCCCCCTTCCGAGTTTTTAATCTATGATACAGTAGACCCTCGCATATCCAGGGCCTTACTTATCCCCAGCTCCTTGGTTTATCTGGCCTCAGTCTAGTCTACAAATCTAATTAGTATGGCTCACCATACAATATTTACATTACAATATCTGCACAATATACAAGCTGCATCAGACAGCTGCACAGCTAGCGCCTATTAGGGACTAGCACATTATGCTAATTTTCCGGCCTATTATGCTATTCTCAAGTGCTATTTTTTAAACCTTATTATGCTTTTGCACCAGCTCCTATTATGCTTACATTATGCTAAAAAAATTCATTTGACATACAACCTACCCCCCCCCCCCCCCCAAAAAAAACCATTACAGTCGGGATTGAACTCTGTTGAATTGCAACATGAGTGATGCCTCTAGCTACATAGTCTTCAAGAGAATTCATCTGATAGTGACATCAGAATCAGGATCAGCACTAGAGCTAGTACTGGAGCTAGAACTACTCTCAAAATCAGCCATAATAGGCTAGACTACTAGCATACACAAAGTTCCACTAACAACCTCAACCTCATGTGCTACAGACTACAATGCTGTCAGGCTATAGCATATAATACATCCCAGTGCAACTGTGCAAGCTATAATAGTTAATTGATGTTAAAGTCACTTCAAGCCTAATTGTTCAGTGCTGAGTGGACACTCTGGTCCAGGACAGGAGACTCCAGAGTCCAGACAGGATCAGACTAGGTGCTCAAGCCTGCTAGGTGGGTCTAATATTGGACCACTGTTTACTTTAAGGGTCACCTATTATGCCAGCATTCTGCCCAATGCTTTGATAGGCCTATTACGCTCAAAGCAATGCTAGCATAATGTGCTTGTCCCTAGTGCCTATATCCCATAGCAGCTGCTGTAGTGCAATTCTACTTGGATCTTGAGTTTACTTAAACTTTTGAACTGAACTAACTGGCTTCCTTACAATTGCTTCACATATCCGGAAATTTCACATATCCGGACTGGGTTCAGTCCCATTGAGTTTGAGGGTCTACTGTACTGGTATATTTTGAAGTCCTGATCTCGTACACAGTTATTAATGAAATGTTACATTGAAGTGATGTGTAGCAACTGAAACACTACATAGTTTATAGATTTACTTGTATAAACAGACATTATTCAATAAGAGAGTTCAGCAAACAATAAAAAAATAAACTTTCATTTCTAGCAAAGGGTATTTTTTAATTTATACCTTATAATAATTGTAAGCCATTATGACAACCTGCTTTGTTCACCACCCTAGAAGCATCATGAAGACCCAAAGTGGGCAATGAAAGACAGTTTAAGGGATAAAGTTCAGTATGCTCATTTTATTCTTTATGTCATGCATAGACAAAAAAAAGGAGATTAAAGAGATAGTGGCATTTTCCCCAGGTTATCTATGACACTGAATACAAGATTTGGTTTAACAAAGAACATTTTGTGGGATAGTGGTGCTAAATGTACTTCATAAAGTTGTTTGCAGTTCTGGTTTGGCCTTATGAAAGGGATTTTTTGTGCACTTCCTACCAGTTAATTTCTGATGACAGTTTATTAGAGGCGAACAATTAGCTAGATCTAAAAGTGTTTTCTAGTGATGTATGTAACTTGGTTTACAATAAATTAAAAACCCAGTGTTATAGATGAAAGAAAGAAATCTACAACGTTATAAACCAAGGATTTTAAAGTACAGCTTCTGTAAGTCCACAATTTAGATCTGATAGGTTTACATGATATAGCTCACACTAACATTCATGGCATTACTTTATCAGTCTCCATAAATACTGTCTCTCTTAACCATCTCTAACATTAATAGCACTTGACCATTAGGAGTGTAAGTAGTGCAGTATAAGACATGATATGGATGCAGACTGATCTATCCCATCATGCCAACAAAAAGGCTTCAACTAGTGTGTTTGATAATATGAAGCATGACATCTGTTAATATCCAAAAGTCCTCTGTAAGTATTCCTACATATGCCCATAGCATAAGCTCCAGATTCAGCATGCTAACAATGCTACCTTATAGAGTTGTACAACTACTTATGTTTTACAAGTACCTCAGTACCCTACATTAGCAATTAGTCACATAGCTATAAGCCATAAGCCAAGTAAAATAAAGATGTTTACAAGAATCAGACACTAGGGATGAAATAGAAATCAAATCATTATAAGTTGATTTGCATCATCATTTAAACTTGCCTTTGCCTAATAAATGCATGGAAAGCCCTTTCGTTGGGGAAATTCCAGAATCTTCCTGGAACTGAACTCTCACCTCTTGATACGTAGTTGTGTGATAAAACCAGACTCAGTTCTTGTAATGTACAATGTTATTAGTATATAGCTCATTGAGCTGGTGGAATTCAGTCTAGGAAGTATTCTTAAACTATGGGGATGTATGTGTCTTAATATGGTTTCTGAAAACGGTCTCTACTCTATACCCTCTACAGAAATTCTTGTTAATGTAGCAGAGCCTCCAACTTGAAGTGAATAACTTCAGTACAAAAATTGCTCTCTTTCTGTATTTTTGTAGCAAATTCCGTAGAGCTAGCTAGTTTAATGACCTGCATCATTCTTAATCATTATTATTGTTATAAGACACACACCTACATGTGCAGGTATCTTGTGATTAATAGACTAGACTGTGAGCTAGAATTGAGAGTCTTAGCTAGCTATCATAGTGCTTGATAGGAGACACTGGAACAAGCTATAGCTATAAATAACAATGCACCAGTAAACAATATCAACTGACAATAAATATACTTACTGTTTTTATCACCTGTTTTGAGGAATATGAACTGTTTAGACAACTCTTTAAGCCTCTGCTGGACAATGTTATTTCACAGCTGTTCTGTTAGCTAGCTATTATTATACATACGTAGCTACTTCCGTATAAATTGAATCAATTTCCGTAGTCCGTATTTATAGGTGTAAATCCGTAAAAATACGGATAAATCCGTGTGGTTGGAGGCTCTGATGTAGTGGACCTTTACAGGGTTAGCATGCAAAACTAAAACATTTTTATGTGAGGTGAATGACTTCCCATTGTTCTTAATCTGTCAATTTGACACACAATGTTTGCTTGTGTCAATGAGACAATGAGAAGGCAGTACTTAAGTCATTTTGTAATCAAGATTATTTTTTGGACTACATGCCAGTAATTGTGACAGTATCAGAGAGCATCAATATTATGAACAGAAATACGTATCATTATTATCAAGAAAAGTATACTAGACTAATCTAGACAGGGCATTTACATCAACACCCCCAAAAAGACTGATGCCTAATACCCTATAATATAATGACATCCATTGGGCTTCCTGAGATCCTGGGACTAATGGCAATAGCTCTGTGGAGTGAAGGAGTCTACAACTTTAGTCATCGTGTCCTCATGGTTGACCTAGCTTTAGATAGCTGTATACTTTAAGAACTATACTCACTTAGGCTCTGGGTCACATACTCAAGTCCTTTTTTACAGTAATGTTGTGGGAGTGTAGCCTTATCTGTCACTTCTGTCTGTGGTTTGTGTGATACTCTGAAATAACTATCACATCTTACTCCAGTTTTCTTAGTGGGTTTTGGCCTGCCCTTCTTCTGACCTGGCTCTGTTAGTAGGGATGAGTAAATTATGCTCTTTTTTTACCTATTATGCTATGCTCTGATTCCTGAACTTTTACCTATTATGCTTTTTAAAATGTTCCTCAATTATGCTGCAATAAACCATAATTATATATAATACAAATCAGCGGGAGTTGTATTGTAGTATAATGGAGGCTTCAATATAGTCCTCTAAAGTATTTTGCTGACCACATCCATTTTCCAGCCTGTTAATTAATTAAAACCCATTCAGTCTATATGGTGCTAGACTGCTAGTAGTAGCACCACAGCACCCTGACCCACAGCACACTTGACACATGCAGACTATAATGTGTGGGAGTCATTGATTGGCTGAACAAGATACCTTGGTAAACAGTATTATAGACTACACATCATTCGACAATGAGGAAAAAAAAAATAGCCTGCCCTGAAAGGGATTATGCTCCAATGTAGCCTATTATGCTAAAAGAATATGTGGCAGGCTTAATTTACTCATCCTATTTGTTAGACAAGTGGTTTACTGTATCCTTTGTGCATTCCTTTAGGTACTGGTGAGTTAGGCAAGAATACCTTTGTGAAGCAAATGAGGTGAGTATTAAATATTGCTATTTAGTAGGTCTGTTTACAGTTATTTTTTCAATCTGAGTAGCTAGCTGAGATCTGTGTAAAAATATATCTTGGGATCATTAACTTGGAGAATCTTAGGGCATGGTTGCTTAAAGATCCTTGATTGCACGATATAGCTAAGACTAGAATCCTCTGGAGGTTATGTCTGCTTGAAAGTACTTTGTGATGTAACTTATGATAAGCAGTAGCAAGTTTGGTGTATATATCTTATCTGGTAGTAGTAACTTCAAGATCTCCTTGTAGGGAGGGTTACATGGTTGGGTTTAGCTATACACATTAGAGTTAGATATTACCGTATTAAGTGTTCCACCTAGATTAAAGGTGTACAAAATCACTACTCCACCTAGATTATTGAGCTGTACAAAATCACTCCACCTAGATTACTGAGCTATAATAATAGAACTAGTTGAAAGGAGATGATTTTGTATGTCTTAGAGATAATCCTTTTTCTGAATTTATTATCATGAGGATTCTAAACACGGGGCAGTTGTTTAGGTTATAAATGTACAATTCTCATTATCATAACCACAAATGGTAGCCATAAGTATTAGCTAAGTCTGGCGAAACTGAAAAGTTTATATGTACATGTGATAGGGTCAAGTGTTGTTTATTATAGCAACACAGACATCAGAGAGAGAACTTCATTTATAATAAGGAAGAATCACTTTGGGAATTTCTACTCAAATAGTGTATGAACCACAGTTCTGGAAATTTTTGTCTTCTGTGAAATAATTTTCATACTGAACAGGAACACGTCTGCTTTAACAAAAATAGTTGCAGAAATGGAGAAACTGAGGGGCAAAGTGGAATATTAGTCACCTTCCTTACTAGTGGTGTTAAATGCCCCCTATACTCTCTTTTCTCCCAACTTTCAGTGATAGTAAAACTAAATCCTTGACATGAAATATGGTTTTACCATGCTTTCCGTCTCTATTATAATGTTTTAGAGAGAGAAATCAAAGGGAGAAGTCATGAGGACAAGGCTGACCTTTATTACCAAATATAATTATCTCTCCATTCTACTAATAAAAATCTGTTTCCTTTATATCTAGTCACAATCTTAGCACTTGCACTTATTGTGACCTCTAATTATTAAAGAACAATTATAAAATCATGATTATTTTAGTAGGTAAATTTAATATGGTCTTGTGGTCTCGTTAAAACAGAATCCTGTTATAATTCAACTATAATTTACTAGCTAATAATAGTGATTTTGCCAGTACCCACCCTTTATTACAACTCACCCTATTATTATGTAAGTGTATATACAGCACACCCTTTATTACTACAACTCACTCTATTACAGTAGAATCCTCTTTAATGAAAACAAACAAACTGGATCTTTGCAATAGTTTATAAACGAGACAATCATTGACTTATGATGATGATCAGCATATAGATAGTAAGAAGAGTCCATTGATAATCCAATTAAAGATAGCTAGATACCCACCATGATGGCATGATATCAAATTTATTGGGGAGTAAGTTAAGTTTCCTAAAGATGAGTGGCTATTATCAAAAGATCATTTCATCATTGTGAGGGAGGCACCAAAAGGGACAGACATACCTTTTATATTGGGATAACCATAACTGCAATGTCGTGCCATCACTGACTCCACCATTAAAGTTTTGGGTAGGTGGGAAAATTCAACTTATCCATATTGGATACCTCAGGAAAGCCTGGTAAGGATCTCAGGTGCTATTAGCTCTCATTACCATTAGCTTTATCAAGTATTTTATAACAATACTGCAAATAAGTTAAGATAGTAATGGTGATGCTTGATAATCAGTCATTAGGCTTGGGTTTAATTATAATAAGTGAGTAGTGGTTAGTCCCTACCACACGCTGGAACAGATTGAGTGAGGTCATTGGGGAACTTAGTTGAGGTAATTAAATAGCCAGATGCGTAATAGGAAATTCATGGATTGTTAATAGCCTGATTGTCTAGCACACCCCTAAAGGACTGATTTATAGGCTGGCCATGAATATTAGAGCTAGTACCATCTTGTAGCTAAACCTGAATTGTAGACTTAGAGGAGAGGTTTATAAGATTTCAACTACAGATTATAATTAAACACTCTGTTTTTAATTGTTACATCACTGAATATTTAGACAACACTTTTAGACTAGCTTCTTACCATTGTTATAAAGTATACAAAAAATGCTATTACCCTTTAGTCTTTGTGGTTGTACACAAGCATAACCCTTAGCTTATGTCAATTTTCATGGTCATCGCTATACAGTTGAATCAATCTATACCTTTAATCCATCGACTCTCTCCATTTGCCCAATTATTAGGGGATCTGACAAGTATGGCTTAACTCATCAAACCAAAAACTTGTGGCTAGATTCCATATTCCAACAGTAGGTAATTAACTTTAGATAAATTCTTTGTACTTATGATGTAGCTATAATAATAATATGCTTAAATACAGAATGTAAACTCCCAATTATCATTAATTTTATCAACCTTTCTTAGTCCGATAAGAATTAGCCATATTGTTGTCTTCATTGCTATAATGATCATCTTTAGGTCCAAACACTTTTATGTAGTCCATCTCTGATCAAGTTAACAAAGCCTTTGGAATTCACAAGAAGTAAGCCAAAACCACACCCCTTCCACTTCTGGCTAGGCTCAAATCCTATATAGGAACAAAAGGAGCTCGGTTTTCTGTTGTATTTTTTAGCAGAGGTACAGCATCAGTGCAAAAAACATTCTTTTAAATTTTGCAAGAATGGTGAGTTAGCTAGTTTTGCTAAAAATAATGTTACTCTTAGCTACTAATTTTGGCTCCACAAGAGTTATGAGGCCCACAGTCCCTGAGTTCTCCATGCACACATTTGTACAGTTTTCCCTGTTGTCATAATAACTATAATAACTAAATAAGAATTTGAATTTGTACTGTATAGGCTTGGTCACTGACTCCAACATTAAAGTTTTGGGTAGGTGGGAAAATTCAGCTTATCCATATTGGATACTTTATGAAAGCCTGGTAAGGATCTCAGGTGCTATTAGCTCTCAGTACTGTTTGTCAAGTATTCTATAACAATACTGCCAATAGGTTAAGATACTAATGGTGATGCTTGATAAGGTTGCATGTCAATCATTAGTAATTAGTGTAGGTTAGTTGCTTGGGTAAGCATACCCTTCATGGAGAACACAGGCTATATTATAGAGATGTAGCTGCCTACCATTTGATTAAGTCACAAAAGCTTGTCCCTTCACCAACACACATTATTCAGTAGGTTAACCTATAATATTATCAACATATAGCTATGAGATCCCATAAGAGTGCTGTAAACATAGCTATGAGATTGATAAGAGTGTCCAAACTACAATCATAGGCGTATATAGGAATAGGGGGGGCAGGGGGGGCATTGCCCCCCCCCCCCCCCCTCCTAAAATTGCCATGATCCATGCCTAGTACAGAGCCTCCAACCTGAAATGAATAACTTAAAAATAGCTCACTTTGTAGCAAATTCCATAGCTAACTATGTATATAGTTTCATGACCTGCACTTTTTTTAGGGCCAAAATTATACTTACAGTAAACAAACATCATGAATTAGCTTAAAATAGACATTTTTATCACCTACTTTTGCTTTTTAAGCATCTGGACAATTAAATTCACAGCAGTTAGCTAGCTAGTACAATCTCACAATGCTATGTATAATCCCTATTAACTATTTATAGGTGTAAATCAGTAAAAAATCCATGTGGTTGGAGGCTCTGCTAGTAGCAACTGTGAAACCATAATGAAAAGTATACTACTCACACCCCCAAAACAAAAATGTTTCCGCCCCCTGGCCCTATGACAGTCTAACTGTAGATCACGAATAATGAATATTGTTATTAATTATTCTACTCTACTGGGAACTATATAATCAACAATTAACAGCTTAGCCAACTTTATAATCTACAATAATGCTGACTAACTAAATGAATTACAATCTTGTTAATTAAGAGCCTGATAATAGAAATATAAGTTTGCAATTGATTTTTAAGCAGATAAGTATAATAATACTGCTAAAGGGGACAATTCATCTTTGACTTTAATCAGTATGGATCTGTAGGTGAAGTTACTTAATTAATAATGTTAATATTGTTGGCCATGTCACATGCATGTGGTTTATATAAGTGGTTTACTGGGTGCATGTGTGTGGCATGAGTGTGTGCATGTGGTATTCATTTGCATATAATGCCCAACTGTCTAGACAATCAGGCCACATCTGGCTATGATTAATTATAAGTGTGAATTTCATTACTGTAAAGTTAGCAGCTTGTAGTAGCTAAACTATGGTGTGAGTGTGGTGGCAAATAGTGAAAAGTGGTCACCACCAACACATCCACACACTAACTGGTGCACCTACTACTGGGACAGAATGAGTGAGGCTATTGATTAGTTGAGGTAATGCCTTAATAACCCATAGTAGTAACCCATAATTATAGTAAAATTTAGATTGAAAGATAAAAGGTGCACATGTGGCCAGAACGAAGGCAGAACCTAACCTAGCACCACCAACAGTTGAACAAAACAAACACTAAGTACTTGTCCTTAAGTACCACTCCTTCAATTGACATGCTCCCTACTCTCACCATTATATATTGTACCCCATATCTGCAAAGATGCCTACTTGAAATGCTAGTAAAACTATTATTACTGTGAAATATGGTTTTACAATGCTTTCCATCTCTATTATAATATTTTAGAGAGAGAAATCAAAGGGAGAAGTCATGAGGACAAGGCTGACCTTTATATTATTACCAAAACTAGTTTAATAATTATTATCTCTCCATTCTACTAATAAAAATCTGTTTCCTTTATCTTAGCACTTGCACTTCTCTAATTATAAAATTAGTCATCTCTCCTCCTACATCTGTATAGCAGATGGTCTCGTTAAAACAGAATCCTGTTATAATTCAATTAAATTTTACTAGCTAATAATAGTGATTTTGCCGGTACCCACCCTTTTCACACTTTTATTAATGTATATAGAACACACCCTTTATTATACAACTCACCCTACAACTCACCTTATTATTAAAACTCACTCTATTACAGTAGAATCAGAAATTTGCACTTTGTATATAACATTACAAAACTAGCAAAAATACATATTATCCAAAGAAAAGTGCTAGTTAGACTAAGTGTATACATGGAGTGTACTGGAGCAGCTATTTAAAGTTACAAGAGCAGATTTATATTTCTCTGGTTGTATTTCTGACTGGTCTGACTGACTGGATCAAAAGTAACTTTATATCAGAGCCTCCAACCCCATTATATTTCTTTCAGTAGTAATCAATCAAGAATTCAGTATTTTTGTCTCTGTTTCAGTATTTTTTTGCAAATAATATAAAAAATTAATTGTTGCTGAAATTAAAATTAATAGCTAGTTAACACATCATTTTTTATAACTAAGATTCCTTTCTCTTGTACTATTCTTAGCCTGAGCTAATAGGTCGTCATTACTTCACAACAATTACATGTTTTGTTAAAATGACAGGTAATCAGAGATGATACAGTCTCAGATGCAAGAGATGATCGGAATTCAGTTTTTATTAACAAGACTAAATGCTCTTTCACTATCAGCATTAGAGGTGGGAAGTGAAATGCTAGAGCAGAAAGATTATACAGTATTTATGTACACCCTAGCTAGCTACTTATACATAGCTAGCTGAGTGAATCACTTTAGCTAAGCTTGCTGGCAGGGAACCAAGTCAGTTTACATCCATGTGGTAAGTAATCATTAATCTGTGAATAAGGAGCTAATCTTTTTCTCTTGGAAAAGTGCTTTTTTTGGTAAAGATGAATGTAGCTACTCCTACATCATTAATGTTACTCAGGAACATAAAAAATTTAGCTATACAAACCAAAGAAACTACAATCCTATTTTTAATTTATGCATTAACTGTATGACTGAACAAAGTTATTATTATATAAATAAAGTATTATTCTAAATAAAAAGGTGATGTAGGGATGACTGCTGCAGTTGAACTGCATGCATGTTACATAATCCTAAGTCACTATGTAGATACATAACAGATTAGCTAACTGCCACTACAGGTAGCTACATGAAAGAAGTATCATCCCAAAGCCACTAGTTAAATAAGTGCATATCAGGGAGTGCATTAGCACTATTATTATAGGAATGATGGCGATTGCTAATTGATTTTGAACTGTGTTGCAATTATTAGTATGATATTTTTGTTCCTGAAAATCTGAAAATCCAAAGAAACATGATGCACACAATTTTTCAATATTGCTTAGTAAAATAGCTCCATAGTAGTCTCCTCCCTAGCAGTGATGTGTGATGTAATGCATCCTCCTACAATGATGTAGAAGTTTAAGTACTAATATTCTCCCTACCCACAAAACTTCAGAATTGTTGTAAAGTACACTATTTCACTAAAACACAATTTTGTCAATAATAGTAGCTAGAACAGGGAGAGGGGAAGATAGCTGGACACGTCAGCTAAATTTTCAGCTAATTCTTGATCTAGATAATAATATAATTACTTGATTATTGCTGGATAGCCAGGACTGTGGATCTTTAGCTACATACAATAGAGAAAGTATGCCTGACATAATATGATATGATCAGGCTATTGTTTGATTATGAGGCTGTGAAGTTAATGTTTTAACACCACCTGAAACTTTTGCACATGGCCATAGTCATCAAAATTTTGGTATAAGAAAATTTATTATGATATTCACCTCGTGGCTTAAATCTTTGCTATTGACAAATTAAAAATTCCTGGCCAACCCCACTCTTTTTACTCCCAGCAAGGTACAAATTCCATTAAAAAATAAGGAGCCCCTTTTTTTTTTTTTTTTTTTGTTGTTGTTCTTTTTTTGAGCACAAGACACTAAAACATTTTTATGTGAGGTGAATGACTTCCCATTGTTCTTAATCTGTCAATTTGACACACAATGTTTGCTTGTGTCAATGAGACAATGAGAAGGCAGTACTTAAGTCATTTTGTAATCAAGATTATTTTTTGGACTACATGCCAGTAATTGTGACAGTATCAGAGAGCATCAATATTATGAACAGAAATACGTATCACTATTATCAAGAAAAGTATACTAATCTAGACAGGGCATTTACATCAACACCCCCAAAAAGACTGATGCCTAATACCCTATAATATAATGACATCCATTGGGCTTCCTGAGATCCTGGGACTAATGGCAATAGCTCTGTGGAGTGAAGGAGTCTACAACTTTAGTCATCGTGTCCTCATGGTTGACCTAGCTTTAGATAGCTGTATACTTTAAGAACTATACTCACTTAGGCTCTGGGTCACATATTCAAGTCCTTTTTTACAGTAATGTTGTGGGAGTGTAGCCTTATCTGTCACTTCTGTCTGTGGTTTGTGTGATACTCTGAAATAACTATCACATCTTACTCCAGTTTTCTTAGTGGGTTTTGGCCTGCCCTTCTTCTGACCTGGCTCTGTTAGTAGGGATGAGTAAATTATGCTCTTTTTTTACCTATTATGCTATGCTCTGATTCCTGAACTTTTACCTATTATGCTTTTTAAAATGTTCCTCAATTATGCTGCAATAAACCATAATTATATATAATACAAATCAGCGGGAGTTGTATTGTAGTATAATGGAGGCTTCAATATAGTCCTCTAAAGTATTTTGCTGACCACATCCATTTTCCAGCCTGTTAATTAATTAAAACCCATTCAGTCTATATGGTGCTAGACTGCTAGTAGTAGCACCACAGCACCCTGACCCACAGCACACTTGACACATGCAGACTATAATGTGTGGGAGTCATTGATTGGCTGAACAAGATACCTTGGTAAACAGTATTATAGACTACACATCATTCGACAATGAGGAAAAAAAAAATAGCCTGCCCTGAAAGGGATTATGCTCCAATGTAGCCTATTATGCTAAAAGAATATGTGGCAGGCTTAATTTACTCATCCTATTTGTTAGACAAGTGGTTTACTGTATCCTTTGTGCATTCCTTTAGGTACTGGTGAGTTAGGCAAGAATACCTTTGTGAAGCAAATGAGGTGAGTATTAAATATTGCTATTTAGTAGGTCTGTTTACAGTTATTTTTTCAATCTGAGTAGCTAGCTGAGATCTGTGTAAAAATATATCTTGGGATCATTAACTTGGAGAATCTTAGGGCATGGTTGCTTAAAGATCCTTGATTGCATGATATACGTAGCTAAGACTAGAATCCTCTGGAGGTTATGTCTGCTTGAAAGTACTTTGTGATGTAACTTATGATAAGCAGTAGCAAGTTTGGTGTATATATCTTATCTGGTAGTAGTAACTTCAAGATCTCCTTGTAGGGAGGGTTACATGGTTGGGTTTAGCTATACACATTAGAGTTAGATATTACCGTATTAAGTGTTCCACCTAGATTAAAGGTGTACAAAATCACTACTCCACCTAGATTATTGAGCTGTACAAAATCACTCCACCTAGATTACTGAGCTATAATAATAGAACTAGTTGAAAGGAGATGATTTTGTATGTCTTAGAGATAATCCTTTTTCTGAATTTATTATCATGAGGATTCTAAACATGGGGCAGTTGTTTAGGTTATAAATGTACAATTCTCATTATCATAACCACAAATGGTAGCCATAAGTATTAGCTAAGTCTGGCGAAACTGAAAAGTTTATATGTACATGTGATAGGGTCAAGTGTTGTTTATTATAGCAACACAGACATCAGAGAGAGAACTTCATTTATAATAAGGAAGAATCACTTTGGGAATTTCTACTCAAATAGTGTATGAACCACAGTTCTGGAAATTTTTGTCTTCTGTGAAATAATTTTCATACTGAACAGGAACACGTCTGCTTTAACAAAAATAGTTGCAGAAATGGAGAAACTGAGGGGCAAAGTGGAATATTAGTCACCTTCCTTACTAGTGGTGCTAAATGCCCCCTATGCTCTCTTTTCTCCCAACTTTCAGTGATAGTAAAACTAAATCCTTGACATGAAATATGGTTTTACCATGCTTTCCGTCTCTATTATAATGTTTTAGAGAGAGAAATCAAAGGGAGAAGTCATGAGGACAAGGCTGACCTTTATTACCAAATATAATTATCTCTCCATTCTACTAATAAAAATCTGTTTCCTTTATATCTAGTCACAATCTTAGCACTTGCACTTATTGTGACCTCTAATTATTAAAGAACAATTATAAAATCATGATTATTTTAGTAGGTAAATTTAATATGGTCTTGTGGTCTCGTTAAAACAGAATCCTGTTATAATTCAACTATAATTTACTAGCTAATAATAGTGATTTTGCCAGTACCCACCCTTTATTACAACTCACCCTATTATTATGTAAGTGTATATACAGCACACCCTTTATTACTACAACTCACTCTATTACAGTAGAATCCTCTTTAATGAAAACAAACAAACTGGATCTTTGCAATAGTTTATAAACGAGACAATCATTGACTTATGATGATGATCAGCATATAGATAGTAAGAAGAGTCCATTGATAATCCAATTAAAGATAGCTAGATACCCACCATGATGGCATGATATCAAATTTATTGGGGAGTAAGTTAAGTTTCCTAAAGATGAGTGGCTATTATCAAAAGATCATTTCATCATTGTGAGGGAGGCACCAAAAGGGACAGACATACCTTTTATATTGGGATAACCATAACTGCAATGTCGTGCCATCACTGACTCCACCATTAAAGTTTTGGGTAGGTGGGAAAATTCAACTTATCCATATTGGATACCTCAGGAAAGCCTGGTAAGGATCTCAGGTGCTATTAGCTCTCATTACCATTAGCTTTATCAAGTATTTTATAACAATACTGCAAATAAGTTAAGATAGTAATGGTGATGCTTGATAATCAGTCATTAGGCTTGGGTTTAATTATAATAAGTGAGTAGTGGTTAGTCCCTACCACACACTAACTGGTGCTGGGACAGATTTCGAGTGAGGCCATTGGGAAACTTAGTTGAGGTAATTAAATAGCCAGATGCGTAATAGGAAATTCATGGATTGTTAATAGCCTGATTGTCTAGCACACCCCAAAAGGACTGATTTATAGGCTGATAAAATAAGGCCATGAGTGTTAGAGCTAGTACCATCTTGTAGCTAAACCTGAATTGTAGACTTAGAGGAGAGGTTTATAAGATTTCAACTACAGATTATAATTAAACACTCTGTTTTTAATTGTTACATCACTGAATATTTAGACAACACTTTTAGACTAGCTTCTTACCACCAACAGTTGAACAAAACAAACACTAAGTACTTGTCCTTAAGTACCACTCCTTCAATTGACATGCTCCCTACTCTCACCATTATATATTGTACCCCATATCTGCAAAGATGCCTACTTGAAATGCTAGTAAAACTATTATTACTGTGAAATATGGTTTTACAATGCTTTCCATCTCTATTATAATATTTTAGAGAGAGAAATCAAAGGGAGAAGTCATGAGGACAAGGCTGACCTTTATATTATTACCAAAACTAGTTTAATAATTATTATCTCTCCATTCTACTAATAAAAATCTGTTTCCTTTATCTTAGCACTTGCACTTCTCTAATTATAAAATTAGTCATCTCTCCTCCTACATCTGTATAGCAGATGGTCTCGTTAAAACAGAATCCTGTTATAATTCAATTAAATTTTACTAGCTAATAATAGTGATTTTGCCGGTACCCACCCTTTTCACACTTTTATTAATGTATATAGAACACACCCTTTATTATACAACTCACCCTACAACTCACCTTATTATTAAAACTCACTCTATTACAGTAGAATCAGAAATTTGCACTTTGTATATAACATTACAAAACTAGCAAAAATACATATTATCCAAAGAAAAGTGCTAGTTAGACTAAGTGTATACATGGAGTGTACTGGAGCAGCTATTTAAAGTTACAAGAGCAGATTTATATTTCTCTGGTTGTATTTCTGACTGGTCTGACTGACTGGATCAAAAGTAACTTTATATCAGAGCCTCCAACCCCATTATATTTCTTTCAGTAGTAATCAATCAAGAATTCAGTATTTTTGTCTCTGTTTCAGTATTTTTTTGCAAATAATATAAAAAATTAATTGTTGCTGAAATTAAAATTAATAGCTAGTTAACACATCATTTTTTATAACTAAGATTCCTTTCTCTTGTACTATTCTTAGCCTGAGCTAATAGGTCGTCATTACTTCACAACAATTACATGTTTTGTTAAAATGACAGGTAATCAGAGATGATACAGTCTCAGATGCAAGAGATGATCGGAATTCAGTTTTTATTAACAAGACTAAATGCTCTTTCACTATCAGCATTAGAGGTGGGAAGTGAAATGCTAGAGCAGAAAGATTATACAGTATTTATGTACACCCTAGCTAGCTACTTATACATAGCTAGCTGAGTGAATCACTTTAGCTAAGCTTGCTGGCAGGGAACCAAGTCAGTTTACATCCATGTGGTAAGTAATCATTAATCTGTGAATAAGGAGCTAATCTTTTTCTCTTGGAAAAGTGCTTTTTTTGGTAAAGATGAATGTAGCTACTCCTACATCATTAATGTTACTCAGGAACATAAAAAATTTAGCTATACAAACCAAAGAAACTACAATCCTATTTTTAATTTATGCATTAACTGTATGACTGAACAAAGTTATTATTATATAAATAAAGTATTATTCTAAATAAAAAGGTGATGTAGGGATGACTGCTGCAGTTGAACTGCATGCATGTTACATAATCCTAAGTCACTATGTAGATACATAACAGATTAGCTAACTGCCACTACAGGTAGCTACATGAAAGAAATATCATCCCAAAGCCACTAGTTAAATAAGTGCATATCAGGGAGTGCATTAGCACTATTATTATAGGAATGATGGCGATTGCTAATTGATTTTGAACTGTGTTGCAATTATTAGTATGATATTTTTGTTCCTGAAAATCTGAAAATCCAAAGAAACATGATGCACACAATTTTTCAATATTGCTTAGTAAAATAGCTCCATAGTAGTCTCCTCCCCAGCAGTGATGTGTGATGTAATGCATCCTCCTACAATGATGTAGAAGTTTAAGTACTAATATTCTCCCTACCCACAAAACTTCAGAATTGTTGTAAAGTACACTATTTCACTAAAACACAATTTTGTCAATAATAGTAGCTAGAACAGGGAGAGGGGAAGATAGCTGGACACGTCAGCTAAATTTTCAGCTAATTCTTGATCTAGATAATAATATAATTACTTGATTATTGCTGGATAGCCAGGACTGTGGATCTTTAGCTACATACAATAGAGAAAGTATGCCTGACATAATATGATATGATCAGGCTATTGTTTGATTGTGAGGCTGTGAAGTTAATGTTTTAACACCACCTGAAACTTTTGCACATGGCCATAGTCATCAAAATTTTGGTATAAGAAAATTTATTATGATATTCACCTCGTGGCTTAAATCTTTGCTATTGACAAATTAAAAATTCCTGGCCAACCTCACTCTTTTTACTCCCAGCAAGGTACAAATTCCATTAAAAAATAAGGAGCCCCCCTTTTTTTTTTTTTTGTTGTTCTTTTTTTGAGCACAAGACAGTGTAAAAAATTCTTAAAAATAAAAGTTTTATCCTTTAGCTAGCTAGCTACATACTACAAGTCAGTTAAAAGCTATTGTCTAAACTACACTAATCATATAAAGACAGCAGTACTTTGTATTCAAGACATGTGTTCAAAAAAGGGTGGCAACTGCTGCAATCAACAACACTGCTCCTGGCAAAGCGTAAGTTTTTGCACTGCCGCTATTGTTATTTCCATTAGGACACACTAAAAATATAATTATAGCATAATCAACACCATAGGCTAGTTATTTTTTATCATATCATACCTGTCTCAAGTGATTGACGTACAGCATCAGCAGCAGCACCTGAACAATCTGCATAAAAATCTGTTATTGTAGCTACACAGCTTCCACTACAAAAAGAAGTTGGATTGGCTGCTGCTGTAGCCTGCATTATAATGGTAACATGTTTAATTTCCATGTCAAAATTTGCTTCTTACATACCAATTCAGTCAAACATTCTTGCACATTTTGTGGTATTGTAGTACATTGTTGGGCAGTGACTACAGTTATAAGAAATGATGCCAGGATGATCAGGACCTTCATCTTTCACTTATTTACAACGTGTAGTGTCTGATAAATTTCACCAAACTCGAAAAACAACTTCAACTACAACTGTGAGCTTAGGGAGCTCTCCTATATAATAGTGTCTTGCGCATGCGTATATTGACCGATTTGGTTTTCATTTTACGTGTACTTTGAACTCTGGTATCAATTGAATTGTACTGAGCATGTGCAGTAGAAGATCCAGAACCACTCCAAATTATTATTACAGCATCAATCAGTAACAGTTAATTGCCGTACAATTGTATATAGCTTATGGTCATCTTTGTGCATAGGTCCAAACACTTTTATGTCTGACAGACAGAGCCTTGGGAAATTCACAAGAAGTAAGCCAAAACCACACCTCTCTACTTATGGCTAGGCTCAAACCCTATAGAAAAATAATAGGAACAAAAGGAGATGTTTTCTGTTGTATTTTTAGCACAGGTACAGCATCAGTCCAAAAAGCAGGGTCCTTCTATGTGTAAATTTCCCTACAGTATTCTTATAGTACATTACAGTAATCTTATTTTATAGTCAGTAATCTTATTATATATTATTGAATATTACAAGTATATTACAAATGACGTAATGTCGAGGATTTACACATAGAATCACCCAAAAAGCATTCTTAAAACAGTGGTGGGTTAGCTAGTTTTGTGCAGATAAGTGATATTGAATGTCAGATTTTAGCTCAGCAAGAGTTATGAGGCCCACAGTCCCTAAGTTCTCCACACACACATTTGTACAGCTTTCACTGTTGTTATATTAAGAATTTGAATTTACACTGTATAGGCTTGGTTACAATCCAGATGTTGAAATTTTGGATTTTACACAGAATTTGTTAGCTATAGTCCTAGCCGTTTTGGTGTCCATCTTGGAGTGCCAGGCTCAACTCTACCTGGAGTAAAAATCATTTGCTTCCTGCATATAATTTGATCACATGATGCACAATAAATATTATTATTTTCTGATGTACCTTGCACAGTTCATTCTATCTTCTTCTTCCTTTTCTTTTTGAACCTTCATTTTGTCAGATGCAGCAGCCAATTCAGCCTCCATCTGTGACATCTTCTGCTTTGCAGCTTGCTTCTTTTCCTACAATGTGAATGAGAGCTTCTTGAATCAGAAATTTGGCTATCATGGTACAACCACTATTGAAAAGCAGATACATTATGGTACATAGCTACATACCATCCTAGTCTTTATTGTTTCTTTCACACTGAAGAACATGGGGCCCAGTTCAGCCAACCAGTATCCATCAGTGGCAGTCACACACTGCATATACTCCTACAATAATGTGAATTCAATGTAGCCTTCATCTATCAATTTGTGATTAAAGTTTAGCTCTATACGCAAATTATTTCAATACATTGAGGTAGAGATATATAGAAACTGGAGCATGTCTGTACTGTCATTGGTTCCTTTACCATGTCTCAGTGTGCAAATGGCAATTTTGTGACAAAAGGCATTTATTAGCTTATTGCTCTCAGAATTCAAAGAGAGGGGAGGTCAACTCTCTTTCATCAGTCATTGTTATTATAATCATCTCTCAATCTTTGCAGTTTTATAATTAAATATGCATATGTACGAAAATTACTTTTGAGGTCATGATGAGTTCATGATATACCACATAGTCAGGAGTGAATCCCATACCAAACAGAGCACTAGTGGGATGGAGGTGGCAAGGCATTCCAGTTCTACAGTTCACATACTCACCAATACCCTGCATGCAGAGGTAGATGAAAATCTTGTATGAATGTATTCAATCTTCTATATCCACATTTGAACAACACAAATTAAACAAAATATTTAATGATAAATAAATAATTTAATAAACAAACAAACAAACAAACAAACAAACACAACAAATAGACAAATGATGGAGAGCAAGGTTTCAATGATGGCTACGTAGGATGGTGACTGGCAACAAAAGGATATGGGAAACACCAATGTTTTATTCTAAGTGAGCAAAAGTAACTCAATTTATCATGGGTTAGAGAGGAGAGTAAAGTTACAATGCTTGTCTGGCATCCTTGGTGAAAAATATTGCAGGAGATAGATAAAGAGAAAGGGTGGATGAGTGGGTGGTAACAATAAGAAGGGGGTGGATGTAAAAGGAATGGACCAGTTGATAACCTTTTCAGTAATAAAGATGAAGTTTTTTACAATTAGCTATGTATACCATAAAATTATAGCAATATGTAATTATTTTACACAATTTATGATTTTCACCTTGAGCCTAGCTGCTTGATGGAAATAAGATGAACAGATGCACTTTCTGATGATATCCCACTCAGTTCCACACGACATTACAGGCAGTCTTTGTTGGTCCATGATATCCTTCAGTTGTTGTCTCACTTCCCTAACCTTCCTCATAGCTTTGATATGAATGAAATGTTCTGAACACCAACGGGAGGAATAACTATGTCAAAATAACACAGTCATTAAGTTAATCTACATGCCAGTTACCAACACATTATGAAAGGAAATAATAATAGGATAAAAGGTGATACCTCTGTGAATATAATTACATGCTGTAACAATATCATTACTTGTTGGTTTTCCACTGTTGAAACACATGAAGGTAAGTAAGATGATCACTTTCGGGAACTTGAAATTTTTCTCTTGCTTGGTCACTCTCTTCTTCACGGCCTTTTGGTCGATAGAAGATAGCAGGTACTGACAACATAGATACTATAATCTGAAACAAAAACGGGAAAAACTTGTTATAATATTAAGTGTAATATTATCTGGTAGTAGTAGCAACTTCATGATTGTACCCACACAGTTTGTCTCAGAGAGGTGAAAGTTCACCCCTAAAATTTTATTTCACTGTCGTCATAACATTGTAAATATCTTTTAAATGGATAATTATGGGATTGGTGTTAACCCCACATTTTAATGGTTTTCATTACACTTTAAAGTGTATCTCTGGAGCTGTGACTGCTACAATTAGGTGGACTATCATCCAGCCACTTATAATAGAATATATAGCTAGCATGTGAGCCCACTTCCAATCCCAGTTCATATATACATATATATATACAGTACCGGCCAAAAGTTTGGAACGATTAAAATTTTTAATGGTATAACATAAAAGCAGGATAATAAAACAGTTCAGGCCCCACTGATGCAGTAAAGGACAATAAAGTGTCAGAAAAAAGTTTGATATAATCATCTGAATTCATTCTTTCCTTAACTTTAACCAAAGGTCACACACCATCACGTTATACACCCCCACATTATAACATTGCCACCTCCAAATTTAACTGTTCAGTCTACACATTCAGGTAGAAAGTCCTCATTCACTCTTCTTCTTACATATGCCCTCCCATCAGATCCAAACAAATTAAATTTAGACTCATCATCATTCCAAATCACCTTGTAAAAATCACTAATAGTCCAATCTTTTCCCAATTTAGGCGATATTCCTGTGCCATTCTGTTAACAGTGGCTTTTTTATGGCCACTTTCCCATACATTCCAGTATCATCTAGTCTCCTTCTCACAGTTCTAGCACTAGTACTTACTGCAATTATCTCCTCCCATTCCCTTTTCAATTGAGTGCTTGTAAGCCTCCGATTTCTTACACTAAGCCTAACCAACATTCTATCTTGGGGAACAGAAAGTTTAGGCTTACCAGAATGTGGTCTCATCATCCACACTGCACATTTCCTTGAATCTGCTGAGTGTCTTAGACACTGCACTATAACTACACTTAACTCTTGCAGCAATAGCTTCCATTGAATACTCTTCTTCTCTAATACTGTAATTTTAATTCAATCATGGTGTCTTTGTGATGCCATTATAATTCTTCAAAATTCAAATTATGTACGGCTGTGAGCCTGTTATTAACTTGTATTTTGTTCATAAGCAATAAGCAAGCATTACAAATAAACATGTTCAACACAACTGAGCATGCTTATTTCCCTTACCCAAATAGTGCACATAGCTAGAATTTCCCTAGTAACTACACCTTATAATGGTGGTTTCCTTAGCAATCGGTATGTTTTTTGATAAAGACACTCCAATTTAAAACTCCTGAACTATTAATGCAATTACCCTTAAAACAGAACATTACTGCAGGAAATTCATAACCATAAAGTGAATTGATTCTCCCTTTCTGCAAGCATTACTGTCAATTAATTAGTCATTCCAAACTTTTGGCCGGTACTGTATATATAGTCTAAAAAATTTTCCATCTCCCATGCTTACTTATGTCTTAACATGGATAATGTACTAACCAAGACTTCAGCACTACACTCCATCTCCACAGACACTATCAACATCTTTGAGAGGGCAGGATCTAAAGGAAACTCAACCATTTGACGACCCAAGTTAGTTAAGGCTCCAGTGTTATCAAGGGCTCCCAGAGTCCATAACTGATACATTGAATTCAAGATGTTCTCCTATAATATATAATTAATATATTATAAAATAATGATATCAGCAAATGTACATAATATAAGACTAGAGAGTGTCCATCATAGACCTGTATCCCACCCACTATTACAACTAGGGTGAAGTAGGTAAACATAAAATACTCAGTAACACTTGCCAAGTGGGGTAGCTAAGAGATCTACCTATCGCCAGTAGAACAATACTATAGAGCTCCTTAGTACCACTCAGAGCCACGGATATTATACATACCAGGTCAGTATTCTGGTAATCTTTTTATAAGCACTATTATTGAGTAATTAAAATCACTATCTGAGTGTAACCTTGGGAAAGTGTGGGGTGGGGGAAAGTGTGGGGTGGGGGAAAGTGTGGGGTGGGGGGGGGGGGTTGTATATAGAAAGGCCCAAGCAGCCCTGGAACTTTCTGCCACAACCTTAACAAGGGAGGTAGAGCACCCAACAGTGCAGAAAAGAAGTAACTCAACTGTAGCACAAATATGTTTATAACCCATTGATCAAAATTTAACAACAACCCTCTTTGATAAAAGAAATTATGTTCTCCCTGAAGATTCTACCTGCTAATCAAATAGTTTGTGGGACTACTACAGGCTACTGTCCTTCTCTCCATGTTTATTATTAAAGAGTGATAGGTTTATTCACTGTCTGTGGGTGAACTTTATAATACACTTGACAGCAGAGTGAGAATGGATCAGGAATCTCTTTTTTTAGAATACTTATTGCTCCAACTTCACTTTTGGAGCTGTAAGCAAAACAGCAGAGAAAGACATTATTGTGTTACCTATTCCACCCAATACAACCTAACTCCATACACCCAAAAATACTTGCATGGCTATCTTGATGCAGTTTCTGATTGAAATAGAGAATTAAGACCTAGATCATAAGAGCCATCAAGTCACACACATACCTACCCATCCTGCTGCTTTTGAATGAAAACACCTTAAGACCTATTGGTCAGAATTACAGTCTACATTACACCATACCTGTGAGAATAGTTATACACTCCCCCCCCACCCTCACACACACACACACACACACACACACGATTAAGAGGAGAGTAAAAAACTTAAAATCTACTCAGTTTCATACAAATCCTATGAGGCAAGTCCCTGCTACAAATTGTTCACTTAATATGTTAGTAATTTACTCAGTTGGGCAAGACATTAGTTTAGTAGATAATGAAATTCATGACTATCTTGGTCCTACAATAATAATTACAGCTCATCTTTCCAACATCCCAATACCCACTAAAATACAAGACCAAAACCAAACATGCTTTATAACCTGAGGTGGTGGGTCCATAAAGTGGAACTGGAGCAGGTCCTGAACACCCAGGGACTTGAGCAACAGGACAACATTGGCTAAGTTTGTTCTTTGGATTTCAGGAACGGTAGTTTTCAGCATCTCCGACTTATATGCAGATTCAGTATATAATCGATAACATTGTCTGCAAGCACAGTACATTGATAAAATTATCTGTAAGCACAGTATACTTATATGGTTGTCTGCAGGCATTGATCCATCTAACTCATTTATTGATAGCATGTTCACTCACCCAGCTCCTGTTCTGCCAGCTCGTCCAGACCTCTGGTTAGCATTAGCCTATAATAATTAATAAAGTACATTACTTTATGTATGTCTAGTTGTGCTATACACAAAATAAATAAATAAATAAAACAGATAAACAAACAAACAAACAAAAACAGAAAAAAAAAACTCCTAGGAACTGGAATCTGGATTCTCAAATTTTTTATGGTGTTAATTTTATTTAAAAATATGGGAAGTTGGTGATAAGCAGTTATAATAAATGTCCCCCTCAGAATAACAATGCTAAAGCTTTTCTGCAACCATGACAACAACCATGACAATGTGCATAGACCAAAGCAATGTTGCACATTACTTTTTGTTTACCTGGCTTATGGGATACACTTGGAGAGCATCCATTCCAATACGAGGATTATAAACCTTCAGTTTGCAGTAGCCAGCATCAATTACAAACATTATCCCATCAACTAAAAGATTTAATAATTATACTTGAGTTATGAAATCAATAAACAACAACAACAACAACAACAACAATAGTAATAATAATAATTGTTATAGTTAAGGCTTTTCTAGTGTGTGGAGAAAGTTCATATACATGTTTACGTTAGTGTTGTTACTAACAGACAAGGCTTGAATAGAGTATAGGCATGCATGTGAAATTCTGCAATCTCTGTGTAGATATATCTAAGTTGACTCATAAGAGTTTCTTAAATTAACAATGTTGATGTTTGGCATATACCTACATACACATCACAGAAGACTAATGAAAAAGCTAGATGTAGCCATGTGATTCACCTTTACAAGTGACATTAAAGCAATGTTGATATAGTAATGTTGATTAACATCTACCTGTCAGAGAAGTTTCGGCTATATTAGTGGCCACTACACATTTTCTGATCCCGTCAGGTGCTTTCTGGAATATCTTAGCTTGTAAATCAGAGGGTAACTGTGAATAGATTGGAAGAACTGCCAAAGGAGGTGACTCTTCCAAGTCTGATAATCGTTCTGTGTGTTGTGTGCATAATTGTTAGTTTTTGGTAAGACCAATAAGAGGGAGAATGGGAAGAAAGGGTGAAAATCTTTCCCTCTTCAAAAATAGAGGCCCAGAGACCAGCCAAGGAGAACTTATACTCTCTAATACACTCAACTAACTACAAATGCATTGGGTCACTAATAATCGACCACACCATAGTCCACTGGAGGCTCTCCCATGACATTCTCTCGCTTATAGCCCTCACGTACCAGAACCAATCACCCCGCTTAAATAAGCATAAACAACATTAACAGCAATGAATGACAACAAAGAAATCTAATTAAGGATTTGACAACACTTTCAATGTAAGCATGGATAAAACTATTTCAAGGTAACAACATTGGACTTACTAATCAAATTGACTAATACATTCGTAAGTTGGTTTATACAATAACTAATCCAAAACCAGTTTCTGGAAACTGAGGGGGGGAGGGGATGTAAGGATGAATAGTTACTAGCTTTCTCCTTGCAATGTAACAACTCCGACCACAAGGACAAAGTTTATACTCTAGAGAGTAGAATTAAAACCAGATCTCAGTTTTCTGATCTATAGATGTAGGTACCTGCTATGACTTCACAAGTGGTAACAATTTCCTCCTGGCCTGGCATAAAGACAAGAATATCACCAAGAGAGGGCTGGAGATGGATTTGGATGGCCTGCTTCACAGCACTCTCAACATAGTCTTCACAGTTGTTACGTGAATATAGAACATCTACAGGAAATGTTCTGCCTGGAATATTGAACACAGGGACGTTACCAAAGAAGGAGGCAAATTTATCAGCATCCATGGTGGCTGATGTCACTAAGAGCTTTAGGTCATTCCTTCTAGACACTACCTAACATAATAATAATAATATTTATAATTGTAATGGTATAGATAGTTCTAGGCTGATTATTGGGGAGACCAGAGTGAGCCCCACCCCTCACTAGAGAGTAAATGAGAGGTTTCTATTATATTGAATGAATATATTCTATAAAAGACTTTTGTCCTTGATACTTTAGGCAAAGATACTCGATCCCACAGTACTCTTTCACAGCACTACTAACCATGTGTACTAGACCTTAACCTTCTGTATATTTTATCTTCTTGTAAAGACAAACAACAAACAAACATCATACATACTACTTGTTCATAATTAGAGAAACTACATACAGATACACATAATTATAATACCTCTCTTAGTAAGCCAAAGAGCACATCAGTGTTAAGAGACCTCTCGTGAGCCTCATCCATGATAATAGCACTGTATTGGTCCAAGTCAGGCTCTCGCAAGCTCTCACGAAGCAAGATTCCATCTGTCATGTACTTGATAAGTGTGGACTAAAGAGACATAATGTATTGCTAAACTATGGACCCAGGCTTCTTAGTGGGAGGCTACAGGTATCTCTTACTGGAAATTTTAAGTAAGTTTCACCTCAAATTACAATCTAGTGTAAACCACGCTTGTTGGTGGGCATGGTCTGGCAGTCTTCCTCTACAGTGAGGATGGCAAAAAGCTACAATGGCCTATTAAAGATTGATATTGCTAATATTAATATTTAATAGCCTAACCAAATTAAAAGGGAATATAAAATTCTCATCAATCAGTTAAAACCTTTATCTTAACACTCTCATGCAGGAACACACACACACAGAGAGTTCCCATCTACATGTAAACCACACACTGGGAGAGATTATGCCTCACACTTATCTACAAGCAAACCACACCCTCACACTTGACATCTAACCGAACACACAGCTGCAGAAGAAGGTTGTAAGATTTACAAGTGCTAGACCAGAATGGAAGCTCATGTACTCAGTAATTTTGTAGACCCTACCCACTATCTCCACCCACTTCCTCCTGAAATTTACCTATGCATTATTCTCCTGTGCTAGGGCATGCCTAACATATTTGGGCAAACCCTAGGTTGGACACTATCTTGTGGAAAAATCATAAGAATGAGGGTGCTCCTATGTGTAAATTCTGTACATTACATCATTACTATTACATCTGTAATAATATACCTGTAATATTTAATAATATAATAAGATTACTGTAATATACCATAATATACAATAAGAATACTGTAAGGAAATTTACACATAGAAGCACCCGAGAATGATTGGGCCTCTGCTTTTTTAAGCTATCATACTTGTGCAGCCTAGCTCAGCAGCTATTGAACGTGCTTTTTCACAAGTTCATTACACACCAACAGAACAATTCACTTGAAGATTACATTGAATTTACAATAAATTTTTATAAGCATATTGTGTTTATGTGGGAGCATAATGGATAATTCTATGAGCATAATAGATAAAATTCCTGGAATTGCTGGCATAGCATAATGGGCAAAATTGTGAGCATAATGTGGACATCCCTAACACAGAGAGAGATTACACCTTACACTTGACATTTAACCACACACAGAGAGAGACTATGCCTCACACTTGACATCTACATGCAAACCACAGATTATATCTCATACTTTTACATACGAACCACACACAGCGAGAGGTTACACATTTTCACCTCATACTTCTACATGTAAACCACACATGCTACATGTTATTGAATTGCACAGACATATCCACAAAATACTAATAGTGAATTCTTGATCCTCAGGTACATGTAAACTAGACATAAAAAACCTCCATAGTTCTCTGCTGTACTTAATTAAGTTACAGTTTTTTTGTTGTTGTTGTTGTTTTTTTTTGCTAGTTCTGTCTATATTTCTATTCTTCTACAAGAAGAAGAGAGATATAACCAGACTTCATTAGTGGGAATGGTTTTGTAGCTGGCTTCTACCAAACCAGCTCTCTTTGTGAACTAGCTAAAGGGTGGAGTGAGATGGTTGGGTAATGATCATCAAAATTACAGGTCAATGGCCATATGTAATTGGTTAGCTATGTCTGACTGAGTACTCTAGTCTTTAGGGTGGTGGAAATCTGAGACTTTGGGGTTCTATCCCCAAAACCCTTAAAGGTTTTAAATAGCTGGGTGTTACAATGCACACAGGGTCTTCAGATCTCCACGTGTTGCATAGACCTAGACCTGTGTGCACTGAACACCGAGGTACAAAAACCTAAGCCCTGAAGTACACCTCTTCAGATCTTTAGACTGATTGATTTAACTAACAAAAACCTTGGGTATAGAGCACCTCTTCAGATCTCCGTGTGCAGCATAGACCTTTACCCAAAATCCTTAAAGGTTTTTGTCAGTTAAAGTGCACACAGGACTAGGTCTATGCTACACGTTCATTTTAATGTCAGGCTATAAACTGCTATAAGTAAGTGCTATCTATCAAATGACAGATTGCAATAAATAATATTATACTATTCTACCATCTGTACCTTCGAAGTAACATCTTCAAACCGTATCGAGTATCCTACTTCTTCTCCCAGCTTAACCTCCATCTCTTCTGAAACTCGTTTAGCCACTGACATTGCAGCAACTCTACGAGGCTGTGTGCATCCTACCATTCCAAGCATGCTGTAGCCATCTTCATGAAGATACTGTCATCAGTAAATATATAGTACTGTAATAATACATAAATACCGTAGATCCGGTTAATTTCACTGTCACTTTAATTTGCTATTTTGGCGGTAGGTAAAGTGAAGCAGAAATAAAAACTTCAATAATTTTATGTACAAATTCAAAAACAGAAATCCCAGGGAAAATAAAAAACTGGTGAATTGCTTCATAATACAAGATTTTATGAGATCAGTGAAAATAAAGTGTCTTGAAAATAACCGGATCTATTGTAGTAGTAGTAATAACAAATAACAAACAAACAAACAATATATATACCATGACACTGTGGAGAGAGTACAGCAAGATAATTTAAAAGCAGAAGTACTGTTTATAGACAGTCTCCTCACAAAGTGGACAAGGTAAAAGTAATGTTACACTATTATAAATTATACACTTCATGTAGGGCTCTTTGACAATGTTGACACACACTACAGGTATTGATCTTAAAATAGTGTGCAGCTGGAAAGCTGGGTAGGGCAGTAAATTGCCAGTTTATGAAGAAACCTATGTCATAGTTGACATATGTGACCTTTTGACCTCATCTGTAGGCTTATACATACATACATACATACATGGAAACATACATACACACATACAAACAAACAAGCAAACATACATACATACAAACAAACAATTGCCAGCAAGGTCTTTGTCAGGTTAAAAGATCAAGCAAACATTTAAGAACATTTTGACCATCAATCCTTCTCTATGTGGGTTCATACCTGAGTGAGTTGAGTGGTCTTGCCTGAGCCAGTTTCTCCTACAATAATGACAACACTGTTTTCTCTGATCACAGAGAGGAGTTCCTGACGGGTGGCATAGATTGGAAGGAACTCTCGCTGCTGCTTTATCGTTTTGGTCTTGGCAAAGTTGCTCACAGCTTCACTTTCATCACGAATGTGGTCAGAAAATTGCTGATCTGATTTATAGTTGGTAGAGCCATCTTCTGCTAGTTTTGGGTCCTGTATTTTAGCATCCATTAGAGAACTTGATGAAGTATTACACAATCCATACACATCTTAATATTGGCAATAAGTCATATCTTAGATACTTAAACCCCATGTATACAGAGATAGTAATGAGGGATACATCTGGTTGGGTATGTAATAAGAGCTACAATGGGCTGGGTATGCAATGAGGGTACAACTGGCTGGATACATCTGACTGGGTATGAGGGGTACAACTGGCTGGGTATGAGGGGTACATCTGGCTAGATATGCAATGAGGGGTATATCTGTCTGGGTATGTAATAACAGCTACAATGGGCTGGGTATGCAATGAGGAGCACACCTGGTTGGGTATGAGGGGTACATCTGACTGGGTATAATGCAAGGTGTCCATTATAAAGACAGACTCACATACTTCATGATGCTTGGATACTAGTTTTAGTGATATAGCGTACTTAACCCTCTCCTTAAACAACTCCACATACAGCCAGGGATTGCTACAAATATCTAGGGAATTTGTTAGTGCTGTTTTTAAGTATGTAATGTCTAGCTAACATCTTAACAGCCTCCAAAGGATCATATACAGGGATTCCACCAAATTGGGACCCACATCCAGGGAAGTCTTCCTTAGAGGTTGGTAAGTCTGAATTTAATATTACTATCCATCCTTCTCACTGGCTGCTCACGCAGCTTCAATGGAAGCTAAAAAAACTCCATTTATCCCTCATTAACAGCTCTGCATTTAAAACCATAATTATAGTGTCTAGAAGCAATTACCTCTTCTTCCTTAGCCTTGACTCCTAGAATGTTGCCTAGCTTAGTACCAGCTAATTCCCAGTGCTTTTGCTGAGCTTTCTTCCTTTCTTTCTCTTCACGGTGACGTCTTACCAGCAGACTCCCTTTTCGGGACAGAATGGCTAGATCTGATGTGGGGTCCTGGTAAAGGTTGCATAAGAAATACAGTTTAAAAAAAGGAACAATCCTATTATTTGTAGTGAGAAATTTTCATCAATTCTCTCCATTATTAGAACTCTTTATTAGAGTATGATTTTCTAATTCTAAACAAGAGTTCTATGAAAGGAAGGTGATAACGTTATTCTAAACTGGCTCTGAAGAGTGAGGAGAAGAAGGGACTGGACTTAGAGAAGCAAGGTGGTACTTAGACGCATGGTGGGCCTTAGAGAAACAGGATGGGTCTTAGAGAAGAAGGTAAGCCTTAGAGAGAAGGATGGACTGTAGAGAAGAAAGACAGAAGCAGGATGGGTCATAGAGAAGAAGGTAGGTTTAAAGAGAAGGATGGACCTTAGAGAAGAAAGACAGAAGCAGAATGGCTTTAAGAAAAGCAGAGTGGACCTTAGAGAAGGAATATAGGCCTTAGATAAGAAGGGTAAGCCTTAGAGAAGAAAGGTGAACCATAGAGAAGCAGGACAGACCTAGTGTAATCCTGGAAGTGAAATGATCAAGAAAGTGAAATCCACCACAAAGTGTAGCAAAAGCTGTTAAATTAACCTACGGCTTCACCACATTTGCTGGAATGTCATTAAAGATAAACAGTTAACATTAATGACAGTTGCAGTATGTGGGCAATTGCAATTTATGTTAATTGTTATTAACTCTTAGTGTTCACTTTGAAAGATTATAAAGGTAGGGATAATGCTTTACAGAAGAGATCAAAGCCTTGTCAACTTCCAACATTTTTTAAAATGATCACACAACAAATTTAGCAATTGTTTATACACATCAAGTGACAGGACATGATTAACAAGTAATGTTTTTCTTTAAATGTCAACTAGCCGTGTAAATCCACCTTAAACAGTGGATACCTGCTATAACAACAGTTACTGCTACAAAAAAATAAATTTAGGCAAGTGAGGTGAGGCCACTAGTCAATCATGAATTGTGTTTAATTCATGGTTCATGTCCACACTGACTTATGATAGTAAAGGTCTTGGTGGGTGGTAGGTGGGTGGTAGGTGGGTGGGTGGAGTTGGGGAGGAGGAATGCTATTAAAGGGGTTCCACCCAGTTAGAACCTACCTTGACAGGAATCACAGGTTCTGGTTGCTTGGTAAAGACAATCCGGCCATCCAAAAAGGGAGGTACTATGTTATGGACAAGAAGGTGAACCTTTGCTGTGTTATCTTCCTCAAAATCTTCATCCATGTCTAGTTTTCTGACCACTCCACTGGTAAGCAGACGGTTCTCCTCCCATTTTTCATTATCCTAACCATGCATAGATTAACAGAGTATTCCATAAATGGAAACGTTAAAGTGAATCAATCCATATCTCCCTCAAAAAACATTGTTCAAAATGATATAACATATTATCTCCAATAATCATGATCTGTAGTTGTTATAATAATGATATCACTAATAGCTAACCACATATTTAAGTTGTGATGATGAAATATACACTGTACCTTGTTAATTTGTCGCTGTTGAGCTGACATTCTCTTCACTGACTGTTTAGCTAACTGTTCTTCCTTCTTTTTGGTGTATTCCTCCGCTACGCCAGCAAAAGGATTATTAGTTTCGTCATAACCACTATCAAGATCATACCATGCTCGATCCAAACGCTTGAATACATAACACATTCATAAAATACAAACCATCACCGAATTTGAAGGAACATGTACTACCCATAGGGTCACTACAAGTATTTAATATACTCCAAAAGTTGCTAAATTCATGAAGTAAAAGGAGTATAGCTGATATTTTAATATGGCAGCATCTTTAGTCAAATAGGCTTACTTGAAGCAAGTAGCTTATTACAGATTTTCAAGGGTTCATAGGTGTAGTCATGTATAAAGTCCTTAGGCTGATAACTTCCATAACCCCTTACCCAATATCATTATTTTGTGCACACAGACTTGAAAACCCTTTACCTAAAGTGACTACTTCTGCATTTAACCCTCATAAACAATACCTTTTGATCTTCTTCCCATTCTTGTTTGTCTGTTTCATTGAGGATTTCACTGTCATTGCCATATTTTCCTGTTCCTCTTCTTTGTGAAAATGGAGTAATTCCTAAACTCTTTCGATCTTCGGCCCATGCATTATATTTATGAGTGGGCGTGGGAAGGGGTGTGTCTTTAAATGAGCTGGATAATGAACAGGGTCAAAAAATTTATGATCATAGACAATACAAAATTATGGACAGAGAAATAAAGGCAAAAAGGTAACACATTGTGTTAAAATGCTATATAAGCCTTAATGTTTCAAGTTTGATGTCTAGTGAATGAAAAGAAACTCCTTCTCATAAAAATGAACCTGAAATACACATGGATCACTACTGAGTTTTGACATAATGTCCAGAGTTGCAATAATCTGTCCTTTAATTGTTGGCTAGCTCAGCAAGCCCCAAAAATCTATTTTATAATAATTATGTTTGTATGTGGCTTACACTCTATGCTCAAGCCCACAATGTCAAGGTGTGTGTGGGGGGGGGGGGGGGGAATAGATTGTGTATTAGTTATTAGGTTTCCCATCCAACTACTAATTTAAGAATGAGATGGAGTCTATATGCAGAGGTTCTTAACTTAAAATTTAAGTGTAAACTGTATACAGTAACTAACCCAGTTCCAATGCCACTGTCTCTAGTAAGAGCTGGAGATGGCTGATCCCATTGGCTCTCTGACCTGCCAGGTGTGTGGTCCCACGAAATTTGGGACGGAGTTCCTATTTCTATGTAAAAAAGAAATAATTGTCATTTCAAACACGATATCTTTTCTTTTATGAATTGCAAAACAATAAAAATTTGCTCACCTGTAGTTAACAGCTTATAGATCAAACTGCCACTAAAGTGCCACAGTTTAAGCTGAGTGCTGCCCCCCTTCCCCTCTCCCCCCACCCTCAAGCACATAGTTAAGTGGACTATCTACACAAATTGAGCAATTGCTATTCTAAGGACATATTGAACAAGCCATTAACAAGCAGGTTATCAAGAGGCTATACGTAGTCATGTTAACCTTATAACATAATAAGGTGAACATGAAACAAACCCTTACTACACTCAACTTTTTAATTATAGTAGTACAGCCAGTGAGTTAGTCAGTGATAAATAGTTATGTTAGAAGTGCATGCACTAGTCCTAGCATTAACTAATGTATTATAAAGTATTATTTATAATACCTTTGAGTTTGGAATAAGGAGTTTCTCCTCCTTCATATCTCCTGTTGGTCCTTGGAGTCTCATAGTCCCAGTCACTATTATGCTCTCTTTGGGATTCCTCATTTCTATCTCTTCTTCGATCCTTCCAAGGCCTTTGTTTATGTTCTCTATCTCTCTCTTTTTGTCTATTGTCTCTTTGCCATACACAATATTAAGTAATTTCACATGTATGCAGTGGCAGACATGGTAGTCACAAGTTGAAACAAATGTTTCTTTCTATACCCTCAGGCATCTGACTATATGTATGTAATATTTTAAGCAAGTATGCATGTGGGTATGTGTGGGATGAGTGGATGACCTAATCTACCTGTGGCTGCCATATATTATTATACACTGTATATGTAGTACTCACCTGCTCTGTTTGTCCTTCTTCTTGTCAAGATCTCTAGCTGTTGAGGCATAAACTCCATGAGTCCTAGGATCTCTCCCCACTAAACGAGAATGAATCTTCTGTAGAGCTTCCTCGTTCACTCCACCTGTGTAACTCGGTGTTTCAACCAATGACTCACGATACTTTCTATCTTTTGCTGCATCTGATGATCTTGATGACTTTCCAAAACTAACTCTAACATCAGGTTCATATTGAGCAAATTGTTCATATACTCTAGGTTTCTTTTCAGAGAAGTTTGTAACTCCTTCAGCTTCCCTTTCTTCCCTCTTTTTTCTAGCAAGTCTATCAAGACCCAGCATTGACATGGATGGCTTCTTGAAGATTGAATCCGAGTCCTTGCTCGGTGGTTGGATGGCTTTCTTAGTTCTGTCTCCTTTCAGAATAAGGCCTCCAGCTTCAGTACTCGATCCAGCGAGTTTGTGGATAGAAGCATCAAAGGAAGACATAGTCACTTTGTACTTTTAGCCAGTAATTATTATTTAAAATAAAGCGCACTAATAAGCGTAAGCGAGGCGTGGCATTGTAATCTGTCACGCCCACTAATATAGCACCCCTCTAGCTATTTTGAAATTTGAATTTTTGTAAAAAGCTAGTTCTCTGCAAATGCAATGCCATCACGGAGGAAAAGTTTTTACAAAGTGAGTGGATCTTATTCTAAGTTATCTGTCTAGGTAGGTGTGATAACTATAGCTAATATTATTGTGTATCTTGTTAGCTAGCTAAAATTGTTGGTAGCAACCTAGCTATTTAGCTAGCTAGGTTTCCTGTATAAATTAACCAGAGAGTAATTTGGAATAGCACAGTCCTAAATAAAGCACATAGACTCACTAGAAATCTTTTTAAGGCATGAGCTTAATGGAGCAATTTAAAAAATCTTTGTACAGAAATCAGAATTTGAGATGTTCCAAATATCCCATAACCTTCTGCCTTAATACTTCAACTTGTATTTATCATAGATTGCAAAAATTGTCGGACATCGTCAAACAAGTCAAGGACTAGAGTACAGAGTTCGCTGGGCTGGTTTTTCCGCTGCAGATGATACTTGGGAACCAGAGAAAAATTTAAGGAATTGTCAGGATTATATTCAAGATTATATAATGTCTAACGTAGGAAAAGTAAGCCTGCATGAAAAGGCTAACACTCATACTGATTCATCTGATGAGATCCGTGATATGTCACTTTCAATCCCAAATTTAGTGTGAACTAAAAATATTTTCTACCAAAACATCACTAAGTTCCCTGTATAAATCATTAATCAACAGAAACTCAGTATATATGCCACAAAGGCACATTGATTTTAACTTAAACTAAAGGCTTGAGTTTGTGGCCCTATTATTTCAATAGTAAACCTATACTCTATATTCTATGTATCATTAAGCAGTACATCCATCTTTAGAAATTGTCCTTCTACCTTTCTCACACTTTGTTATACAATCATGAGCCTGATGTATATAGAGTTACTGTTGTAAATCCAGCATAATATTACAATAGTTTGTCTTCTTTGAGAAGCCATTAGTTGGAGAGTTTATCCGCCATGCATATTCGTATTTAACAATGATTGTTACCAGCTAGTAATGAAATTAGGATACTAAATACCTCAAGTATTTTAATCATTCTATACCCACCATTTTATTGTACCTTGACCTTTAGTGAGGGACCCTGTGCTGTTTCTCAGTTTCATCAAGTTCACTAAAAGTCTATCTAAAATGGGATTTTAGTACAAACTGTCAATTAGACTCCAGGTGGTTCCATTGCACAACTGTTGATACTTGACCTTGTATAGAGGTGATCCAGTAAAGCTCAAAGCTAGATAAATTAGAATAATATAGGTGGATATAGACTTCCATGTTAATATTGATAGCTACATAAATAATCTGTAAAATTTGTGAAGCAAGCTTTGATTCTCTGTACAGAAAACTAGACGATCTGCTCGTCTTGCTACTCCAACAGTAAATGTAGTCGTCTATTCTACCGACGAAGAAGGACCTAGCTCCCCTAAGCCAAAGAGGAGCACCAGAAAACGACCTGCAAGGAAGACCAAAGGACCAAAAAATGATACTCAAGTCAAGATAACAGTCAATGAGCCAGTTACAAAAACTTATGCTTTGAGATCTACTGCAGATGTGGATGTATCTAGTGACGATGAAGTTAGTGTGAGATACACAACAGAGAAGCCAACAGGAAGAATGGCACTTTCAGAAGCTCGATTCCGGAAGCAAGTAAGTAATAAAGGAACTTACCTGTCAAGTACTCCATATTCTGATGTGGCCATCTCACAAAGTCGCAGCAAAACAGAACACTTTGAGAACTCACATCTGGTAAAATCACAGCATTCTACCACAAGCATCACTGTAGATGATGACGGTGAAGTAGCCGAAGAATATTATGAAGAAATAACCGAAGACGATGTTCGTTCTCCACCTGTATATGATGTGGAGGTTAAAAAAGAAAAGAATGTGAAATACAAGAGACGTACGCGTGACGATATTAGGAGAGTTGAAGTTCCAACCTGGCTTGCAGAAGTAGGTTGGAAAGAGTTTGCTCTTGCTTCTTTCCTAACTGGTGTTGGTGTTATGTGTTATATTTGCTACTGCACTGATTACTGCACTTACTGTTAGATATCTGACATTTCATAGCTAAAGTACTTACTCTATAGCTATGCATGTATCTTTCTCCTGAATTCTATAATATCATGCAAGAGGTAGAATACTCTTATTTATTCATTTTATCCCTATATAATAGCATAATTTGTTGAGTTAAGTAGATAATAACCTTATTGTCTTTGATTCTCCTTTCATTTTTGTTCAAACTGAATAATTTTTGTTAGCTACATAGATAAAGTTGTTATTTTTTATGAACAGTACAGATTAATTTTGGTGATTGCTTAATGATTGATGATTATCTATGTGTCTATTATTGTAATAGAGTTGCAGGCCTTTATGCAGGAGTGGGGGAGTTATGGGTAACCCCTTTTGAAAATAATATTCATAGAAGGATTTAAGGAGTCAAGCTGTCCCTAGGGAAAATTGTCCATTTGTCCTTGAAAGAATGTACTCATTAATTACCATCCTCCCACTCAGTTTGTGTTTATGTGAGGCTCTACCCTGAAAGGGTTGATTGAACAGTTATTTGAGATGCACACTCTGAACTGAGGAGAGATTTATAACATATAGTGGTTTGGCACTTATTAACTAAATGTAGATGATGTGTGTAGACGCTTTCTTAAAAAAAAAACCATCCATGTAGCTTTAAAAAAACATACTACTTAATAGCTATGGATGAGTAATATTTACGTATCTAATGACCACTAACTCTACACGCACCAGAGGTATCCTCATAAAGAGGTTAAAGAGTATAGAGGGGTTACATTGAATTTACACCACACAGAAGTGTCCTCATTATTTGATTGAGTGTTATGTGCATGAGATATAATAGAGGGGCACTTTAGAAAGATATTTCATAAAGGATAGGTAAGCAGAAAAATCCACATACTTTTGGATTTGATCCATCCACAGACAATTTTTTTGCCCAAAAAATCCACAGATTGTGGATAAATCCATGAACGTGGCAACACAACTTGTGCAAGTTAATTGCCTTAAGTTCTGGTTACCACCAGTTACTTTGATGATGCAAGATCTCCAGGATGAAGCAAAGATCTTTTAGTTCAGTCTGATTATCAACTTGAGGAATCATTTTCATGATTTGTGTAGAAAATTAACTGTCTCTACCAACTCCTTAACTAGGAGGCAATCCAGACCTCTCAACCTCAGAAGAGGAAAAATATAGTGAGAGGACCACATGCACAACATTGATTGACCACTATACCACTATAATTTTGTGTACATGTTATATGATAATGTTGCTTTCTTGGTACTTTTGGTTAGTTTCACTAGGTCTCCATTTCAATGGATCATCAATATGAGTTTTGATCATTCCTTTCAGTGACAGAGAAGCCCTGCTAGGGGTTTTGTTCTTATTGATGTAGTCAGAGTGCATAATAAACATGACATCATGGTTTTAACTGACATTCTAATAATAATTGTAATAATTATGAAACAGGTCATTGGTATTGTGATATTGTGAAGATGTCTAAAATAATATTATTGTGACACCCTACCAAATATTGTGAGTTGAGAGGTCTGGCAATCACTAAACTACTGTGTAAGTCTATTTACACACATACACCAAATCTATGTATCATAGCTGACAAGACTATTAGTGGAATTAAAATTAATCATTGCTGTGAAGTCTCATGTGAAATAATAGACAAAAGTGTGATAACCATAGTGTGACATGATAGCTATCATTAGTTTTGACTCATTATGGTGTGCATGTAGGAACACCTCATTTTTCATCATGACTATACCGTTGCATCAGATTGCATCATCTTGGAATTTTCAGTGTACGTCTAGTCATGTTAATCTACTTGGGAAGAAATGCTTATTTGCAGATAAATTAACATCTAGCTATAAAATCCAGCCTCCAGTTTGGTGGCCACAGCTGCAACAGGAACAGTACTGAACTTAGCTGCTACAGAGACTCTGGATTGAGCATGCATTGTCCAAACCTTGAAAGACTTACAACAGCCTTAATTCATGATTAGTTAGTGGCCCAACTAATAATGACTGGTAGTTATTCTTCTGTAGGGCTCGACAAAGTTAATTATGCCAACATAATTCTTGGAATAATCGGTAGCTAGCCTTCTGGTACTGGGAATAATGGGCAGCAACAATTGGAACAATTATATACTCATTGGCAATAATTATTATGCTGCTGCATTGCTGCAGTGTAACTATACTCAGTTGAGCAGTGAGTTAGTGACACTAACTCACTGCATTTACATTACATTACATTCATTCAAGATAGCCTTATTGAAAACTGAAAGAAGAACTTGCTATATATATTCCCTGATGTAAATGTTGCACAATGGTGGAAAAATCACCAGAATGATCTAATGGCTTGGGTTAAGGCTTGTAAATTAGTTTTATTGGTGCAATCATCATCAGCTGTGGCTGAACGTGTTTTCTCACTTCTAGAAAATTCATTTTCTCACAAACAGAACTCCTCATTAGAAGACTATAATTATTTGTCTGTCTATTATGCTCCAATATAACAACAGAATTTAATATCTTTTGAGTCAAGAATAATAGATAGAATAATGGGCAACACTTAGAAGAATAGTCAAAAGGAATAATAGGCCCCCCAAAAAGGAATAATTTATCAAGCACTATTCTATGGTCACTATTTCTTTCAAAAATGAGTCTGACAATAAGGTATCAACGAACATGGAGAATAAGTTTGTTTTTAGAGAAATGGCTAGGTGATTCGATGATGTAATCCAAGTAAGATAATAAGCATAATAATAGTAATAATAAAGTTGTGGGAGGAATATAAATGCTAGTCTAGATGCATACTTGAGTGGACTCCTTATCCAATCTGATAATGTCATTAATTTATTTAGCTATGGGCATATGCATCATTCATGTGCTGTAGATAAATGATATTAATCAGAGTGTATGGAAAGGAGTTTCCTTACCAAACACTCCGGTATACTTTATAATGGAATCTTTAATGAGTTTAAATATCAAAAGGTGCTCGAAAAAGAAGACATTTGACACATATCCCTCCCCCTTCAAGGTTTATTGCTGAGGCATTTTATTTTCATAGACAGGTCTCCAATTGCTCACCTTATTAAAAGTACTTATAATACCGTATAGCAGGAAATTTTTGAGGGGAAATATCTAGAATAAAACCACAAATGTTTTACCCATGAACTTTTAATTTTATAGTTTAATTGAGACGAAACTGAAAATTTCATTATTGAAAACCACGAAGATATTTCCCCTCGAAAATTTCCTACTATACGGTACTCCACACCCACTATATAAACTGTTACAGATGAATAATGAAATATTAAACATACATGATCTGGACACAAGTACATGTGCATACTTAAATACTTAACCAAAGTTCAGAAGTGTGTATGACATTATCCACGTTATCTAAAGAAAAATAATAATTACAGGTTATACAAGTTTACCTAGCTGGAAGAGGGAAAGACCCTCATCTCCAACCAACAAAATTAGTCTAGTTACTTTCAGGATCAAGTACAATATCATCACACATAATCTCTTAGTAGCATGTACATGCATGTCATCAGTGAATGATATTTAAAGCATCAAGGAGAAATAGTATTTCAACAGATCTGAAATACCGTATAGTGGGAAATTTTCGAGGGGAAATATCTTTGTGGTTTTCAATAATCGTGGAAAAAATTAATGGTTTTCAATAATCGTGGAAAAAAATTCGTGGTTTACAACTTGGTGCAGTCTCAAATGATAAAATTAAAAGTTTGTGGGTAAAACATTCGTGGTTTTATTCTAACCACTAACCACGAAGATATTTCCCCTTGAAAATTTCCCGCTATATGGTAGACAGGCCTCCCTGAGAGTTTAGTTCATTATAAAGGTTTCCCCAAGGGCAGTGTAGCATACTCTTTGAAGTGGTTAAGAAAGAATGATGAATTTTGTTTTCCAGGGGAAACCCTTGAGGGCATTTCATTATGGCTACAGATCTTACTAGGAACAGTGCAAAAGATGTCATCATGCCTTCTTTGACCAGTTCCCATGTTCCACCAAATTCTTCGTCATCAATTCCATGGAAAAAGGCATGGTAAAAGTATACTATTACACTACTCACAGCAAAAAATCTATAATAAAAATAAGATGAAATAAGATTTTTTAGGTCTACAGATTAAGCTCTGTTATAGAATTAAAATATTACTGTGTACTAAATAACAGAAAGATGTGACTGATGAAGGCTACAAAAAACTTAATCTTTAATCAACTACTCTTTTGACTTACAAAATTATGCCAGAAAATCCATGTACCGGAAATGCTGCACACAGTATTCCAGTACACACAGCTATCACCTGCCTTAGCCAATATATAATATCCAGCAACTCATCCTACAAATAAAATACTGTGCTGTTGTGTCTGAAAGACAATTGATCAAAAATGTATGCATGGAATACGTACCCAACCCCATGAGAGTCAAGAAGCCTGAATTAGTTATGGGAAAGAGTTGGAGTGTATTATAAGGTCATGTCACACTACCACTGAGATAAGACACCAGGAAACCCACCACCTCCAACAGCAGCAGCTCACCAACTCTGAACAGAAGCTAAGAGAAGAGAGAGAACACATGTCAAGAATTCAAGGAAAGAGCAGGAAAACAGTGTGGAGACATGTTCAAACTGCAAAGGGAGGTGATGATAATGAGAGAAAGTGTAGATAGAAGTGATGGGGAGACAGCTTACAAAATCTAATTATTAGAAAAGCTTGTCTGTAAGTGGCTCACTAGAATATCCAGGAGTAAGCTTCATTTTGGGTCTTAGGTCACCTAATGTACACTCAAGCGAGAACCAGCTAAATGTTATTAAGAGTACTCATGTGTAGTGTGCACAAACTAAAAAACTCTTCCAATCCACCAAAATTATCCCATATTTGGAAAGGATCATGTGTTCAGCAGAAATGTCATGCACCTGATTTCTTGCCTGCAATATGTAATTGGTATTTTTTTTGCACGAGTGACCAGGTTAATCATTTCTACCACCTAACATGTTGAGTGCCAGTGTATGTGAGACAAATCCACTGTTGGAGATGGTTAGAACACAGAGATATGCATGTATAAATCAGAATAAGGGAGTAGGTGACAGGATACCAAGTTGCCACAGAGCAGTTAAAAATCCACAGATAACCTCTTCTTGCCACTCAAAAGAGCAGACTCAATACATGACTAGGAAGTTCATAAGAAAGAAGTCATAAATCACCTCCTACTCCTGTTCATTAAATTTCAAGTCCAGGAATGCTCTTTGTTATGCCGTTTCTTAGAGCAGAGGTGGCTGATTTTTTTTTGTGGGGGGGGGGGGGGGGGGGAGCTAAGGGTGAGGTGCAGTATAGGAAGTGGCCATAAAGTGTAGAGAAACCAAGAACACACTTGCAACTACAAGGGGGGGGGGGAGGGGGGGAGCTCTAGCCCCTCCCCTTATGCTGTGTTTTTTGGTAGCTATTCCTCTGTCCATCAGCAGTGGGTATAACACATCCAGTGGTGACATGATTTTAACCAGTTAGATATAGCTACATTAATACACTATATAGATCATTATTAACACTAGAGCACCTGAGACACTTATGTTGCACAGAAAATTCAGGATTGCCCCCTTGGCACTACTGACATCATACCAGTGCTATAATAGAGACAGTAGTGCAGAGCAGGTGGGTATTTAATGGGAATCTCACCTTATCGTCCCATTCTTTCCTCTTTAAGAATACTTTAGTGAGTAAATTACCGCCACTTGATCTGTCCTTCCCTTTACCGTACATAACACCTAAAAACCATCAGGATGTTCCAAGTGGAAGGTGTGAAAGGTGTGGCTTCGAGAGTGCATGACCTTATTAGAGTGAGATGGCTGAAGAGTTTGTTAGTGACTTGGGAGAAGAAATTCCCGAAGCTGGGCCCGTAAACCTCGACGAACTCAAGGATATGATTGAAACGCAGTCCAAGTCTAAAGCTGAGGAATTCATTCAGTTTTCTGATGTGGTGAATCCTGGGGAAGGCAAGAATAAGTTGTTCCTCGTTTGTGAGCACTGCAAATGTCGTGTAATTAGACCAGGCTATGCAACCCTTGTTGAAAAGGAGGTATTATTGCTAGCAATTGGAAAATAAGTTAGCTATCCCAAATTCAAGGCCTAGCTTGTCATTTATGCACATGGGAGAGGAGGGAAGAGGGGGAGGGAGAAGAGGAGGTAGGGGAGAGGAAGGAGAAGAGGAGAGAGATGGGAGGAAGGAGAGGAGGGAAGAGGGGGAGGGAGAAGAGGAGGTAGGGGAGAGGAAGGAGGAGAGGAGAGAGATGGGAGGAAGGAGAGGAGAGGTGTTGTAACTGATAGTATTACCACCAATGACATTGTTCCAAAATAATATTTTTGATGCTTATTAATTATGGAATGTATATTTCTGCATGAAGTAATAATGATAAAAATGTTCTAGTAGCTTTAACATAATATGTGTTCAAGTGTTAGGGAGTAGTAATTATACACCTCAGAGAATCCACAAGTGTCCATGGAAAATGTCACCAATTACATTCTCTCTTCCCATGCAGTTATTTATGCCTAGCATGACAGAGAAGAACAAAATTGATGGTGGACCTGTAGGTGACAATGTGAATACGTTCTGGTTGGTGGAGGATATGTTTCACTTTGAGAATGTTGGATTTTCTAAGACTGTGAATGACTGTGAACAGTACTTGGTTTGTGCTGACTGTGAGATTGGTCCCATTGGCTGGACTAGCATTGGAAACAAGAAAGAATTATATGTTGCTGCTGATAGAGTCAGATATGCTAATTCTTGATCTCATATTACATATTTGTTGCTTGGTGGGGAAACCTATGGACTCTCCTATTGCCCAATAGCAGGGTGAGCAGAGGAAGCCCTACATTTGGGAGTTGATAAATATACTAATTATTATGTTAATGTTATATGTGTAATAGATTCTAGTTACGTGCTAGGGAGGAAAAGAACTAGATATTTGTTGACATCTTAGCTGTTAGAGCAGTTCACTCTTCACTTTCTTTATCAGATTCTTGTTTTCATTCATGAAAGAAGAGTTAACAGCCATGCCACTGAAAAGCTATTTTCTCCACAACTCATACTTTGTTTGCCTTGTTCTACTGAGAATACAAATCTCACTGATGCTGTGGTAGTGCTCTATCCCCTCCACATACCTTGGTCCCATGTAATATAACCATACAGTGTACTCCTAACCGGTAATAATGTTGCTAGCTCTAATTACACAGCATATACAAGTAGGTAATGTGAAAAGCAAATTTGATGTTGAATAGTCAACCAACTGTCTGTAATCCTTCAAGCTCATTTGCTGTGTGTGTGTTTATTGGAATCAAGTCACAAAATCACAAAGTGGAGCCTCAATTCTGGACACATAAGTGTCCTGATTAGAGAGGTGACATTATTTCTGGGAATAAGTTAAAAATGTAAAGGTATCTTGAATTAGAATAGAGGGTAGCTATACAAGAATCCTCTATCCTAGCTAGCAGGTACTTGTGTGGATAACATTACGTAACTACTTTTGTTCCTTAGGAAGTGAACTTTAACTGTTACATGTAGAAGAAATAGCCACATCATTTTCACCAACATAATAGCCAACCAAATGGGTACTTTATTTGCAATTATGGTGGTATTATTCTCTCTACCTATCTCTTTATCATTGCAGTTTTTGTAACAATGGGTTTAGGTCTGTTTTTAAAAATTATTTTCTTGGTAATTAGAGCCACTACTTCATATTCAGTGCGTATATCATCATTCAAATCTTTTGATTCCATTCCTGATTCCAATTCCAATCCTGATTCCAATTCCATTCCAATGCCACTACTGGTCCCAGCTCTCTGCCTTTTCTTCTTTAGTATGGCATAAGGTTTTTCTAGAGTAATGACTTTTCCAGTTAGTAAATGATGACCAATGATGAGATTAGGAATTCCCCTGTTGTTAAAGTGAAGATCTCCAATGTTCATACTGTCCAAGGGAACTTGTTCTCTGGTTTCCAACTGTCCCTGCAACTCCACTAACCCCCACTCTTCAACATCCCCCGGCATGCTAACCACCATTTGCACCATATTATTAGCTGGATGGCACAAAGTCCAAAGTTCACATTCAGCTGTGAAAGGGGGAGGAGTCAAGATGGCCTATAATAAATTAAAATGTTACTTCTGTTCTGGTGGTTCACGACGTTGCGAAAGTACAGTTTTAGCTATAGTATGTTTACTTACTTGCAATGGATGAGGAGAGCGTTTGTCCTGAACTCCTGACAGAAGCAAGGTTACAGTAAGTAATGCTGTAGTCAATGATTCTCATTAAAATTCCTTGCGGCTTACAAATACTGCTGCTGTACTTTGTACCTGGGACCGAGAGACTGATCAAGTGATAATAAAATTCAATATACATTGCCATTTATTGCTTGCTTCTGGTAAAACAAAATAAAATTGGGGGAATAATTACCACCAAAAAAGTACTTTCTGTTGATACTATTACTTTATCAAATTAATGTTTAAATCTTACAATGGTTAGAGACATTCTTTAATCATTGAATTTTAAAGGTAGGTTTTATTCTCTTTAAGCAGAGAAAGCATCTTTCAGCTTGTTGAAGTTCATGGTTACAGAATTGTTCATTGATAACACCATGACACCATGAAATGGTCACTTTGCCATTTGATGGTATAGATTTGATAGCATCTGGAAGCATTTATAGCTTTGCTAAAATTTCTTGTGGGATTATAAATTCATTTGAAAATTTCTTTGAGTAAACTGCAATTCCAAGATATTTCTATGTTTATGTGTACATTAACATCTATATTTAAATGACATTTCTATGGTAAAATATTCGTGTTTATCCATGTAATTCCTGTCACTGAACTTTAAGTATTATACATGACCTTATGGTATATAGGTAGAAATATAGCTTGATAGTCAAATTATATTATAGTCTGGGAAGTACACTAGCACTCTATAGGCTGTTTGACAATAAAAAAAGATTTTTTCCCCACTTGGTTCACCATTGAGTACAAAGGAAGTAATTTTTCTAGTGTCAATGTGGAATTAGTCATTAATTTCTGAGTCGTATATATAATTGGCTACAAGCCCTTTATTCTTCCTAGCTGTGATCTGTAGCACTTCTTCCTGTTATGCATTCCATCATTGTCATATCCTGTAGGTATATCAAGATACTATTATATAAATGGAGTGATAATAGTGCAAACATTATTAGTCTTGATACTCTCTATCTTTATAGAAGAGCTAGTTACTATAATCTGGTATAGTAATGAATACCTTAATACAAATTTTAGTATTTCTAACTTGTTCAAGCTATGGATCAGGATACAAAATAGAAGCAGACAACACATCAAATACAGCTGCTACCAGTTGTGAAAATATTAAAATTAATGTTGGAGCCTGTGCAAGTTTCAATGAGAAAACTGGTGAAATATCAGAAGATAGGTGTCCATATCATTTCAAATTTACCTCACAGCTATATTATAGTAACATTGACCGAAAGATTCATATCAATGTAAGTTCTTGCTCCATGTTAAATAATGTAACCTGTGGTCAGCTCAACAGGGATGGATATTTGTGCAGCAAGTGTAAGGCAGGTTATGGTCCAGCACTGTATTCAGCTAACTGGATGTGTGCTAAGTGCAATAATGAGTCCTCATTTCTAATGTGGGTCCTATATCTTGTGCTATTACTTGTCCCTTTGACAACATTCTTCTTCATAGTGGACATTTTCAACATACATGTTACCTCACCACCTTTTACTGCTTATGTCTTCTACTGTCAATACTTCACTAGCTTGTTCAAAATTAATCCATACTTTTCTACTATTATTGTTAATCACATCAACCCTTATGTGTACAAGCTTGTTTTTACTGTTATTGATATATGGAGTCTTGACTTCTTTCGTCATCTTGTGCCACCATTTTGTGTCAGCACTAGTCTCACTAACACTCATGTTTTATTTGCAGATCTAATATTTTGCATTTATCCTCTTATCCTGGTGTTACTGACATATATTTTGATCAAACTGCATCCTAGAAATACTTATGTGATTGTTCAACTTTGGAAGCCTTTCAATAAATGCGTGTCTAGAGTACGGAGGGCATGTGATCCTACTTCATCCATCTTGAATACTTTTTCTACATTCATATTGCTCTCAGTTTCAAGAGTTTCATTCATTGGCATACGAAGTTTGTACAAGACTCATAAATATTCCTATTATAATCCTGAACTGAAATATAGTCATTTGCATGTTATATCAGTCAGCATTATCTTAATAATTTTCATCTTACTACCTTCATCACTTCTCCTATTGTACCCAATCAAAGTTTTCAGGAAAATTCTTTCCTTCTTCTGTTGTCAAAGCCTTGCCTATACACAGGCTTTTGCTGACACCTTCCAAGGTTATTATAAAGACGGGACTAATGGATCTTGTGATTACAGATTCATGGCAAGTTCACAGCTTCTACTTTTAATACTGATAAATTTCAACAATGGATGGCACCCACCAGGTGACATACAGATGGTAAATTGGATGAAAGTTACCACAATGGTTTTGGTAGCTATGTCGGTGTGCTATTTTGCCATTCAGCCTTACAAGGAAAAATGTATGAATATCACGGAAGGTATTTTATACAGTAGTATTGCAGTGTTGTCTCTCTTTGCTGTTGAGAAAATGTCACCATTTAATAATTTTCACTACTTCCTATATTATTTTATGATGTTTTTGATATTACTTCCTTCGATCATCCTCTTTGTTCAGTTTTTCCTAAAGAGATGCAGTTGTCATTTTCCCATGAAACTGATAAAGTGTATATTTTGTGTTAAAGTATCAGTCTCACGGCAAATTGAAGAAAGTCTCCCACATAGAATGGTGTTTCCCAATGATTATGAACCACTTGAATAGTTGTTAGTACATTGACAGCAACGTTATCTGATGTTACTTATTTCCTATTGTTATCAACCAAAAATATTTTGTTTGCTAGCTAGTATTATTGACTACTAATTATGTAGACCATGTATACAATAAATATCTGTTCAGATTTTTTATTCACAAGAGCCAGGCAATCAATTAAAAATGTAAACTAAAGGTACTACCATAGATCCGGTTAATTTCACTGTCACTTTAATTTCGCTATTTTGGGGGTAGGTAAAGGTAAGAGAAAATAATTATTATACTGTCACTTTAATTTCGCTATTTTCGGGGTAGGTAAAGGTAAGCGAAAATAATTATTATACATACAAATTCAAAAGCATTTGGAATCTCTCCCTGCCCATGAAAATAAAAAAACGTGAATTGCTTCATGATACAAGATTTTTATGAGATCAGTGAAAATAAAGTGTCTTGAAAATAACCGGATCTAAGGTAGCTAGGTACTGTCACTTTGCACCTGGAATATATAGAGTTGGAGTAGGAAGTTGCAGAAATCCCAGCTGCCATTTGGCATTGGCAGTGCTTTATTATATAATACACCTACCTACCTGATGTAGAATCAATGTAAGCCTACTGTACACCTGCTTGTTTTATAGTGGCTGCACTGAAATAACCTTTCAATATTATTCTTAAATTCTACAATATACACTACGTTACTATATATGTATATAAATGGATGAATATCAAGAGGTTGTCCCCTTTATCTGTGCTCCCAGCCACTCTCAAGTACAGGAATTATTTATTCTATCACATATTATTTCATTTCCCTTAGACTATTCATAGGCGGAGGAACCATGGGGGCAGTGGGGGCACTTGCCCCCATTCTCTGGCAGCTATGGGGGCAGTGCCCCCATACTAAATTCAATGACATAACAATTATACACAACAACATGGCCATGCAATAGGCAATGGTAAGACCTGGTCCACTCTTGTAGTTAATTAACAGGCCATCGGTAAATTTTATAATCGTTCTTGCTTGAAACACTATATAGTGCTGCTCTATCTATTTTGATCACCACTGCCACCAGTGGACACCTGTTTTCAGTTTATGACAAGTTGAAACATATCCCTGTTCAACTATGTCCGAAACAATATCATGTTATTACATACATAAATTCAAAATAAACTCCCAGACACCTTTATATCTCATAGACAAATTTTTCTATTTTTATGTCATCATGATGGCAGGAGTGTAATTATCATAGAGTGTGACACTCTTGACCACAGATCTAGTTGAACTGCCCCCATGCTCAAAATCATCTTCCTCGCCTATGCTATTATATATATCTGACTAAAACAAGTGATATCCAATTGCTATTAATGGATGCATTATCCTGCAAGCTTACAACCAGCTACTCCTAATTCTGTGGAGGACACTGTAAATAATTCTCATGCTAATTTGTCACTGTTGGCTGGTTTGGGTAATAACAGTAACAACATGTAACAAGACCCTGTATAATCTTCTAATTGTAAACTAACTGTTAACTGATTGTTAATATCTACAACAATATCTAGCTCCTCATTGTAACTTACCTAACAAAATATGGCAGAAATAAAACTCACAATGCAATTTCTCCTTTTCCTGCTTTAATAGAAGTGGAATATAGTCAAAAGATGCATGTACAGATTATGCAAGTGAAGGAATGTTAGGAAGAACAATGCACAAAAAAAAACAAAAAGTGGATGGACAGTTTATGCTTAGTACACGAAGTAATGAGCAGAGTATTTATTACTTAAATAACACAAACTTAGATATTTTTGAGATACCACCAGATGTAAATTTTTTGTTGCATTATCGGTATAACTCATGAGTGTTGTTGAACCATTGCCAGGAGATAGCTTATCAGTCATCTCTCTTGTTCTTTACATACTTCCTTGTGCATACTGACCACATCCATCTCTACATTTCCTAATTTTTGCTTTTACTTTGCTATATACCAAAAGGTGATAGTGTTTTATTTATTTATTTTTTTTTACATGAACAGAAACTCTTGCAATATGGTAGAAAGGGAAAATGTTCCTAGTCTACCATCAGGTACTGTGTCTCTTTCATCTTTTGTTCAGTCAGCTATCAGATCCGATAGCTATGAGGACCATGTTGATTTGAGGGTCAAGAGGTCATCCAACAGAAGGAGCAGCAATAAGCACAAGATAGCAAAACTTGGTAAGGGGTGACATTATATACATCCATAACTGTATTGATGTAACTTATTGCTCTAATGGGCCAAAAACTATGTCAACAATAAATGTATTTCTTACAAAAATCTCAAATGCTCATGTTCTAGGTGTATGTAGAGACCTTTAATATACTGACCAATCAATGTGGTTTGCTGTACTTGAGAGGCCTTTAGTGTACTGACCAACTTCATTACTATTAGCCAAGTAGTAATAGTGGTAATCTGAATGATGATATTAGCACAAATGATTTCATTACTATTAGCCAAGTTAGTGGTGATATTAACAGGCACCTGGAAAGTCACTAAAACATCATTAACATTGTTAGATACTTCATGGCTAAAGATTAATAAGCTTGGGGGAGGGGCTGATTCTATGGGAGTGGAAAGGGCATCTAGTCACCTACCTTGAAACTAAAATTGTGTGCATGTAACATTCAGTTTTTGAAATGAAGCAGTAACCGATTTACTAATATTACCTGAAAAAGCTGGTCAGTATAATATCACCACTTGTTGGTATCACCACTCAGTACTGTTATTATGTACTGGCAAAATATGGGCCTGAGCACCTATATGTTCCCACAGTTATAATAGTATCTATTATATAGAGTGGGATAAGATGATGGCCATGCATTGGCATGGGCAAGAAGTTGAGAATATCACTGACAGTGACGGCAGCGATATTCAGTGCTATAGTGATGACTATGTGAAATCTGCTACTAGTTCAAGTACTGAGAGTGATGAAGAATGTGATAGAGTCTCAGAGATGAAAGAATCTTATGGTGACTCATGTAGGGAGAAAGCTTTTCAGTCTCATCAGTCATCTACCCATTTAAATTGTCAACAATTATTTGAGGTAGGTATATTTTCTTAAATAGTTATACTAAGAGTCCATATAATGCTGATAGCCACCAACTGAACTAGCTAGGGAGCTATAGAAATCATGCTACCTCTAACCAGCAGTTACTGCTTTTAATTAACAACATAGGAGTAAGCAGTGGACTTTAAACCACTCTATGTTAGTTGGTGTCAGAGGCTAAATGTATATATAGGCTTCATGGCCTGGATATAATGATATCGCTTGTTATGGGTAATAATGATATTAGACAAAGCTGCTATATACAGACAGTCTCTTTTTAAGTGAATTCCTCTTCTGATAAGCTCTTGTAATACAAGGAATGCATTTCTCTACAGAATTTTTCAACTGAAGCTATTGAAGACTTTCCTTCCAGTGATAGTGCTGAGGACGTTTCCTTCATGGAAACTACACCCAAACTTGTTCTTACTCTCACTAAAACAGCCAAGAAGATGAACACGGTTTTAGAACCAAGCTGTTCTCCGTCTGACCACATCACTCCACCCAGCTCTCCAGAGCTAGATTCTACAATGAGCCGACTAAAACCCAGTGACTGGATAAAGCAAGTATGACTTAGTCTCACATAATCAGACCCTTTCCTGCTTTTTCCAACAAGGTAATATATGAATGGATTGACTGGCACACTTAGAGCACTTTGTTCCAAGCTCCACTGGAAGCAGGGTGGGTAATAATGACAGCTGTTTATTTGAATCTAGATATTTCATTAAAAATTGTATTGCTCTACATGGTGGATTTTTGTGAGATTAATTGACAGTACCAGTGAAACTTGAACAAAACACTCTATTCTTGTGTGCTAGACTCTTTCCTACCTTGTGGGAAAAATCAGGAAAGGGTTTGGCTAAGAAAGACTAGGTGTGACTGCATAAATACATACAAGTGTTTGCAATACATAGTAGTTTCATTTACTGAGAGGTGGAAATATTACATGGTGGAGCATATTGGAGTATAAACTCTCTCTATAGAGGGATAATAGTGGGCATTTTCAATTTGACTTTTACTTCTGTTGTTAATTTCTAATAGCTATCAGACTAAAACAACTCTCCTTACTATAATTTATCTAGATAGAGCTTAATTCTGTGGACAGCATATCAAAATTATGTGACGTTCCAAATCTTAATGAGACCATGATGAAAACACCCACTGGTTCAGAGAAGAGGAACCATCGTCACAAGTTTATTGCAGGTGGTATGGCAGAAAGATTACTGAAACTTGTTCGGAGAGAGAAGTCAGAAATTGCCTTCTGGGAGCATAAATATAGATCATTAAAAGAGAAGGATATTGGTCAGTTTATAATTATCAATTCATAATAATTATTTCATGGTTGAATTAAGTATGTAACTTCAGGGCTATCCCAGCCATTTGGGAACAACTAAAGGATCCTGATTTATAGTGTAACCTCATTGTGTAATTCTCAACTTTGTAAATAGAAGGAGGCCGCCTCTGTTGTGGGGTTGTAGCCAGGAAATTGGTAATCTTTAACATCATAGTATGCTCCATGATGAAGTTTCTCTTATAGCCAGGCTTGATGAAAGTCCATAGCATGCAGACTATAGCTAATAGTTTTACAAGTGCAATATCAGACATATCACTAGAAAATCATGACTAATGGTTAATTTGATTTTTGTTCTTGTACTTTATACAGATAAATCCAGCTGTTTGACTGTACATGTACTGTCATTTTCAAAATGTTGCTCAGTGGTAGTTGCCAAGTGCAAGATTTGTCATGATAACACTACCTCTCCCCAACCTTGTGAGCCACTAGAGGGGGCTAGTCTGCAGGGTGGCAGCATGACTGAGCAGAAAATGGTAATTGGAAGAGTTGAAGGCATGTCAAATGACAAATTGAAAACTGTGACTGTTCTTTTCTCGCTGCAATGTGCCAAGTTTATTGGTATCTCTGTGGGTAGCTTCATTCAAATTCATCCTCCCTGGTATGTTTATTACCTTTTTTATTACCTTTGCTACCACTTGTCTTGCTGGTCAGTTGAAGGGAGTAGGATAAATCCTTTCTTTGTAATAGCTGGCCAGTGAGACCATGTGACCATTCAGTTAGTGTTACAACTGTCTAGTGAGACCATGTGACCATTCAGTGTTATATGTTACAACTGTCCAGTGAGACCATGTGACCATTCAGTGTTATAGTGTTACAACTGTCCAGTGGGAACATGTGACTGTGTCCAGTGTCACAGTGTTACAACTGTCTAGTGAGACCATGTCATGATGTGTAATTAGTATGACTACAGCTGGCTGGTGAGACCATCTGACTGACCTGTCATGTAATTTACTCCACTATGTTTTGCAGGCAGACAGTTTCTCTGACTGATGGTGATACTGTCATTCTCTGTCCTAACTTTTCCCAGAATGTTGGCTTCTCTTCATTATCCAGCTCACCAAGATCTTCCTCTAATTTGCAAAGAAATGAAGCAAGTATTCATCAATCAGATTATAATCCCTTGAGATCACCAGTGAAGGTAAATTATATAAAGTGCATCAGTACATTTCCCATTCCTTGCTGCCATTTATGTGCATAATTATTACCTAGATCAGGTTATTTTCTAGGGAGGAGGGGAAGACCCCCCCCCCCCCCCCCCCCCCACCCTTTCAAATGGGGTTATTTTAAGATAAAGTTGATTCCTGTTAGAGAAACTTTTCTATACTGTATATGTACATGTCATATGATTGGCAAATGTTTATTAGCTTCTTGTGTGAGGAAGAGGTCACATACAGCCACACAATCCTTACCTTCCCATCTTCCATTATTTCCTATATCTACAACCGGAAAAAATTTGTACAGTCATACTTGCTATGAATTAACTGTTCAGGCATAATAAGGTAGCTATAGCTTAAACCTATATATAATTAATGCACATCACAATTCAATACTCCTCTATAGACAGGTCTCACTGTAATAGAGGTAGCCTACTTGCACAGTAGTGACCTCTATAGACAGGTCTCACTGTAATAGAGGTAGCCTACTTGCACAGTAGTGACCTCTATAGACAGGTCTCACTGTAATAGAGGTAGCCTACTTGCACAGTAGTGACCTCTATAGACAGGTCTCACTGTAATAGAGGTAGCCTACTTGCACAGTAGTGACCTCTATAGACAGGTCTCACTGTAATAGAGGTAACCTACTTGCACAGTAGTGACCTCTATAGACAGGTCTCACTGTAATAGAGGTAACCTACTTGCACAGTAGTGACCTCTATAGACAGGTCTCACTGTAATAGAGGTAACCTACTTGCACAGTGACCTCTACAGACAGTAATACACATAGAAATGGCATAAGTTATAGTAATTTGTGTATGTTATGAACTCAGGGACTTGTACCAACTCGTTTATTTTCTAAATGTGGTGATTCAAATGAAGACAAATCCAGCCTAGATGTATCTCCTCTTGAATATGAGCCAGCCAGTTGCACTGATACAGTTACTGAACTCAAACCATTCCAAGACTGTACAAAAACCATTGATATTGTGCCATCTCCCATCAACATGCTGGATGCTCTCAATGGAGCCAGAACAGATATTATTTCTGGATTGACTGCCACTGTGATCCATGTATTCAGGAGATACACTTCTGTAGTAGAGTCTGCTCATAGAGAGGATGGCTCAGTTTGTGAGGCATTGCTCAGACATGCCAGACTAGTTGGTATTGGATCACTTACCACTTCTTCTTGGAGGTATTGTCTGATTACAAATTGTACAGTTAGTTATTAGGCTAGCAAAGCAAGCCAGTAACTAATCATGAATTATGCATATGTAATAATTATACACATGGACTTTGGAGTCAATGTATAGTGTATGCTCAAGCTAGAGATTCTATAGCTATGTAGTTATAGTTTTGTGATCTAGTCTTCCACAATACTATTAGCAATAAAGTCAGTAGAAAGTAGCTAATCATCCAAACGACTAAGTAGAAACTTCTTTCATTTGCCCAACAATGCTACACAAATTGCGCTGCCTTTACCCACTTCAAAAATGCTTCTTATAGTCTAGCATAATCCTGAATAATTACAAAGAGCTCTTCTATTTATAGCTATAATAAATATTATTCCTAGTTATTGATTGATCAGTAACTTTAAAGGAGCAGCTGGCCTACATTGTTTTGAAGTACGAAACAAAAGGAAATTCCCAGTGCTGAAACACTACTCACCTCACTAAAGTAGCTAAATTTCCCCTAAGAGTGATTATAATACCATGTGTATAATTATGCAGTTTTATAGTATGAAAATAACTATTCTCTCATGAAGCTAGATGTACACAGATTCGGTTTTCTATAATTTTCTTCAGGTGGTCTGTGCTGGTGAGAGGTGATGTAGGGGACTATGCTGAAATCGAGATGCCTCACATCTATACTGAGAGTAAACCAAAATGGTAATCATGGATTATTTGTATTTGTAACATAGCTATTATAATATTGTAACTTGCCTATATTATTTGATATGAATTACTATTGTACATAATGTATATTAGTATGGTCAAGAAAATCACAACCAGTGTTCAGAATTTATTCAGTGACAAGAGTTTCAGATTATATTCTTTGCATTTGTATAGGAGTATTCTGATTGAACAATGTGAAAAAGAACAGCGTTGGTACTTCTTTAAGTTGAGAATGAAGAAAAAGCATGACATTAACAGGTCAGTATGCAGTATGATTTAATTGTATAGTATTAATAGGGCAAGGTATTCTACTATCTCAGTATAAGTATTTGCCCTAATTCACTATTATGTAGTCAATAATTATGTACAATAAAGTTGGCCTAGTCAATGGCCAACAGTGAATATACCCCAATAATATGATGTTACTTGTTCTTTGTCTAATTGATGAAGTACTACTCTGTGCCTCATGTTTGTTTTGTGTTTTAGTATACAACTTTATCTGAATACAATAGGACTGGAAAAGTTTACAGCATGAAGAGTATATATAGACAGATCATCAAAATTATTATTATTAGTGAAATTTTCTTTCACATAGTATTATAAATTATTGACATTGTTCTGAGTTAGCCTACTCTGTGAATAAGAAATTTTGTTGGTTCAGTCTTGAGTCCTATGCTAGCTAGATTATGTGGAAGTTTTGGCATTCAGGCATTGATAACAATTCTATATTTATTATACTGTTAATTATATTCTGCAGAGAACCTGGTCTTTTTTCACTCATTTCAACTTTAGAATCTTCAAGACTTTATGAGAATCAAGTAAGATACACTGTTTTTACACCAGAACCTTGGCATAATATCAGTTATACAGTGGAACCTCTCTATATGGCTTGGAAATTGTCCATAATAAAGAGATTAAGAAGGAGGTTGTCTCCCCCTTTTTTGAGTGTCCTACACTTTTACATGCAGGACCCTGTATATTCCTCCCAAGTGAGTACTGGTCACCACCCTCCAGTTTGCTTTCTCTTGCAATGGCAGAATGACACTTACTTTCAATTATGTGCTTCGTGTGAGAGAGTTAAGAAAGTGAAGAATGATGAGAAAAGCATTATCACCAGAACTAATCTACTTGCTAAGATTATTTGTTTTCAGCCTGAAGTAAGTGTGTTGTTTTGAGTAAGCATTATCCACACAGAGACCTTATAGCAGCAGTAATAAAAATCCCCTCGAAAAGAAATAGAATGTAGTATAATATAACTATACCACCAAGGTGAATGACACAGTTATAACTGTATGATTGTGTTGTAAGTGTAGCTAGTATTAGATATAATATGCCACTTCTCTCCAGCCAACTTCATTTTAATGTGCTTAATTAACTTTCTAACTTTGACAATTGAGTTTACAATTATACCTACAGATTACATCACAATCGCTACTTGGTGAAAGTGGCCAGTTGCCCCCTGTATTCTGTGGACATTTTCTTTCTGTTGTCACTATATCACATTTTCTAGCCAAATCATTCTCAAGTGAAGACAATATTGAAGAGGATCAGGTGTTTGGTGTGAATGGACAGCCCCTGTTTATTAGAGTGTACATGAAACAAGAGTTTGTGGTTGAGGGTCTGCTTGGGATTTTGAATTCACCTGGAAGTGCTGTGTACATTAGGGACATTGCGATCCAGCAAAATGGTAAGAAGTATATATGCAAAATGCATTATAGCTATGACAATAATTATATATTATACTCTGGGTTTTAGTGAACTACCTTCAGCTATAATAATACTAGTTTTTGGCATCATTTGTACTAGTAACAGTTTTGTAGCTATTTTTTAACACCAAATAAAGCTTATACAATATAGTTATAATAATAGTGGTAAACATGGGTGGAGTTTAATTCTATTGTGAAGATGCCCATTGTAATCATTATTGTAGACAACAGCCTATCTACTTCCTATTTCATGGATGTATACTCACTTCTAGTTCCACTTCATCATTCCAATAACCTGGACACTTTCTATCCATGTCTCGACTCCTCCATCACCAGAAACTTGCCAACTCTGTTATCACTACCAATCCAGTAGCAAGATACTAGCTAGTATTGTTCTGGAGTAGCAAAGTCTATTGGAGTAACTATAGCTACTTGCATTCTCAGATTAGAACAAGAATTACAATCCCAGTCTTTAACTAAGATAAGACATTCCTTTGTTAGGTGTAACAATTACATACCCTACAATGCACCACTTAATTGCCACCAACCAAAAACCTTTTTAAAAGCCTTCACATTATAACTCAAAATCTGTTTTCACAACATTGATACATAATAATAATTTTTATTATATAATTATAATGGTGTATAAGAATAATATATATTATTGTGAGAATAAATTATGGCGGTAGTAATATTATTATACAATGCAATTCATACAATATTAATTTAGCAAGCCATTAAGTTTGCAAAAAATCAGGGTTTAACTGTGGTGTATGATATGATGGTAATGGTGATGCAAGTACAAACGGTTGATCGTACTTTCCACTCCTCGATTCATCACATCCAGTGGCTCAGACAGGTTCAAAGGTTGTAGCATATTAGCACCATTCATATCCAAGCAAGCTACTGCCATATCTGTTGCTGGTGAGTCTCTCCCATTCCTTGTTAAGGTCCTAGAAGGAAAGGGGAAATCATGCCAACCAAAGGTCTCAGTTTGTTCTACCACAGACTTATCTTCTGATGTGACAAAGGAATGGTTATATGATGTGTCAATCACGCCTATTTCTGCTATTCTGCTATCGTTCACACTAGGATAGTGATTTAGTTTGCCTCTATGGTCAGAATCATTCTCGTCACTCCCTTGTTTCTCTTCATCTGGACTTTCCTCATCTAATAATTTGGTAGACTTTTCTAACAACAGAGTAGCCATCTTTACATCCTCTAGAGTCATGACTACAGTATGGCCAACAGTAGCATGCTCTCCCATGGAATGCGCAAGTTCCTGATCAGGTGAGTGGTGCCCCCTCCCACTACCTCTTCCTCTGCTGCCTCCAGAGTCTTCTACACATTGCTTGCAGACATGGTGCTGGTGGTGATGGTGGTGGTATCTGGGTCTCCGAATCCTGTTTTCCAAAACACCAGGGCAATCATCATCTAAAGAAGTATCAACGAGGGTATTCTGATTTCGTAACCTGTCAGATTTGCTTCGTCCACGTCTCTTCTTACAATGATACCTGCTATGTTCACAAGTACATCTACTATTTTTCTTGTCCTTCTTTGGTTTCTGTGGTCTAGCAAAGTCTGCCACTGCATCATGAGAATCAAATATATCATCATCTTTAGTACAGCCAATTGCATGATGAGTCTTGCTATAAAATGAATCTTCGTGGTTTCTTGAATGAGATTGAAGACTACTTTCTAGCCCCTGTTTATGCCTATTACCTACATAATTGTCTGTTGGAGGAGTACAGCCGCTCGTTTGCTGTAGATCATAGTTGAGAGGAGGGAGAGAAGAAGTCCTTTCTATTTTATTGCTGTGATAGTGATTTCTGAGTTTTTGCAACATATCTCTGACATTTTGAACGGTCTCATCATCTGCACCTTGAGTGGCTATATTAGAATCAAGTTCATGATCGGCCCCACTGATTCTTGCATTTGAGTTGGACTGGTTGTGTTTTGATCTAGTCTTGCCATTGCTTTGATCAGGTGGTAATAATGGTGATGGCAAGGAGTGAGTTTGGATGTTTTCTAGAATGGACGAGAGGAGAGACTGGCCAAGAGTTGCACAAACATAAGATACCAATTCATGCCATTCCTATACAAAAAAAAATCTAAGTGAGTTTTATTACGAGAGTTCCTCCCTATCAAATCTTGAACACTAGTGAGTAATACTACACACATGAATGTTCACTGAGTTGTTTATCATGTGAATATTAGTAGAAGCTCCACTTGATTGCATTATCCACAGACTACAGAAAATGACCATTAGGGATAGTGCGAAATAGTTTGAATGAAAAGGAGATTGGGGTTAATTTTTAATACATAGTTGTGGGATCAAGGAATTGTACCAATGAATAATGAAAATTTATAATAAAGACAAATACTCTGCTTCTTAAGAAATTCAATGCATAGGAATAGTAGCTGGTGACAATCATGACTAAGAAAAGATGCACAGTGGAGCACATTCAGCCATTACTTACCTCTTGAGACAACTTCTTGACGATGGCTGGATGAAGGTAAGGAAATGCAAGGTCAGCAAGCTGATGTTCCTACAGTATTACAAAAAGTTAATACTTCTTGCAGTGACAGTGTTGAATATAGTGGTGTAGTTACCCTTAACCACTTCATGAAGTGGCTTTGGAGGTGACCCTGCTAATTAACTCACTCATAAAAATGGGGTGTTAAGACAATGGCATTATGATGGGGGGGTTCTCCCAACCATCTGGATTTCAGGTAGTACACAACTATAATATTATACCCTCAACAACGAATACTTGATACCATAACAATATTTCCCTGAGATGAGAACTATAATTATTATCTCTATTAATTATGAAACTTAAAGTCTAAGGACCCCAGATCAGAGGAATCAGACCTTATAAGAACAACCTTAGAGTCTCCAGTCTCAAGGAGAGGTAGACACCCAGTATAGTATAACCCAGTCATAAAATAGGTCAGACATGTACCCCAGACTAAAGTCACACACCATCAAAAGTACTTCAAAGCTCATAGAAAGATACACCACCTACATACACCACACTATCACAGAAAAACAATTTGTATGAGAGTCAAAGGGTCATAACTTCCTAGACCAGTTAGTAGACTGCTGATACTACAAAGCTGAGAACACTCAATTGAGTCCACTTTGTATCTCTACAGTTCAGAACAATATTACATGGAGTCAAAGAACTTCAGCTTTAGTGGCCTATTGAGACACATTTCCCGAAACCACTAGACAACATAAGAGTTTTTGAGTGCACTTTTGTATGATGCCATAATATTGTTCAAACCGGCCAACACACACTGTGTACCCATAAGAGAACTATTAGTGTATTTCCCTCTTATTCAGCAGACTGTAATAGTTCATTCAGGGAGGATTTTTAAAATTGGAGGAGGAAAGGTTTTACTTTAGATCACACCCAAAGCTACAGCAATTTTGGGGTGTGGTTTAAGTAAGGTGTGACTTATTTTGGTGTATTTTAAGCATAAATAATTATTCGATTAAGTAGTGAAGTTAGTTTTCAAATAACAAAATGCTTGAAAAAATTTCCTAGGATAAACCTATATATAAAAAACATAAGACTTATTCAAAAGAAATGACTATATACAACTCCCCACCCCACCCCACCCCTGATACTAAGCAAGCATATATTAAACCAGTAAAAGTAGGTGGATATTAAACTGTCCTGGTATTATGAACCACTACTATTAGTATCATGGAGGATGCAGTATGAAGCTACAGAAGGGAGAGGGTACGTACCAACACTCTATATAATTAATTGAAATGATACTATTTATAAAAATTTCCCCTCTTACCCTAAGTAGGTAGTTCAATGGCCAGGCCAATTCCTCTCAGATCATCTTAATATAAAGTTTAGTGGATACTGAGAGACGATCCTCCTCACATAATATGGTACATAAACCAACTCCAATTACCTCAACAAGATTTAGACACAGTCAACAACTTAATTAATGAGTTTAGTACCTAAAAAATGTTCCCCAAAACCAAAAATATTTAAGGGAGCAGACAGACCAGTCCAGTCGGCTACAAGCAGCAGGAATAAAACCAAACCCTTAAGAGAGAATAAGTTTCCAGGGTAAGCAGCTGCTACACTGTTAAAGACTCACAACCCCTCCTCTCCCCACGGCATAATATAACCTCTTAGATCAAACATTCTCTCCCCACCCAGCTACTTCAAAAGAGAGAGATATGACCAATAAGGGCCAACCACAAAGGAGGAGCATAAACATTAGATAACTCCAAGGGTCTATATGAATTCTCTTCAAGGATAGAGCACTTATACGGCAATAAACCTCCACCACAAATAGCTTCCACAACACCAGTAGGTCACCACATAATTAATTACCTATTAATATGTACTATATTGTGGGGGTGTTTACAAGATAAATGGTTACAAAAGTTAATAAAGCAGTCTTAGCTGAGATTAAGAGGTTTCAATGTTCAGGCTGCAGCTCTCATCCCAGTTATTAAGAATAGCATACCTCTTTAAATCTCCAAGGTTTGGCTAAAAAAGAACTGGCTGCCTTCTGGAGGAGACAATACAGTCCCACATAGACAATCCTTGCACAGGCTTTCATATACTTTACCAATAGTAATAGCTCAGAGTAAAACTTCCCATTAAAAGAACAAGCACTACAAGACTTCAAATGCCTTTGAAATGATGGAACAAATCAGATCAGCTCTGATGTAGCATATCTACATATGAACATGATAGGTAAGAAAAGTAGGGCAATACTTACTTAACAAGACACTTCCAGTCATTCATATGTTGTTGGATTAATTATACTGTACCTCAGGAAAGTATTCTGATTAATTGTTCTCTACTATGTGTTATTTGATAGCTTGTACTTAAAGTGCTCTGTGAGAGTACTAGCAACATGACTGGTAGTGTGGAGATCTGGGATAACAAATATCTGGGATACAGCTTATGTGATGATTTATGGGAAACTCCTGACCTACAGTAGTTTGTAAGAAATTAGTTGCACCTACACTGAATTCTATATTAATTCTAAGGAAGAATAGCATTATATTCAGGGATTTGAACAACACATAACAAATAAAGCTTAATAAATGCAAGAGGGTCGTATCACGAGGGGGAGGGAGGGAGGGTGAAGAAGAGTTAATGCTATAAATGTTAGCACAATTATTATAGACAGACTTCAGAGAATGTTAGCCAATTAACTCCTAACTCCACATACTAAGCACACTGGAGTGGCATGCCTCTCTTTTAGCTCTTCCAGCAATGTGTCAATGTGTGAGGTAAGGGCATTGCTTGAGGTAGGGTGCAATATTGATTCAAGACTAAAATAGTTAATGTCTTATGATCATGAAATCAGTTCCAACCTCTACTGGTGAATGAAAAATTTCGACTTAGAGCCCTATTTGTATCAGTACAAAGAGTGTTGTAGCTACCTTGCTACATACAGCTCCTGTACTGTAACCAATCAATGGTGCTATACAATTATTTCTGATGTGACATAAACTACAAAAATAATTTATTCTCTCATTGAAATTCACAATGCATACTCCTAAACAAAATTATTCATAACAGAAATTATATTCAGTGCAACATAGATTATCTGGTCCTCAGAACCTTCAATCTTCCTGACCAGATATTGGGAAAATTACACTTTCAATGGGCTTCATCTATCCTCTCATAAATCTGGACCAAAGGTGCCCAAATAATTGAGGCTTCACTGTATTAGTGAAGATACTGACTGTCACTTACTGAATGTGGTTGAGCTGTGATGCTTGCGTTGTCAAAATTGCCATCAGCAACAACTCTACTGGAAAATGCATCCTCATTCATATGTGAATTGTCAGCTGAGTTCCAAACATGAGAATGTGACCTGTGTTGAGCAGTACATGCATTGGAAGTTACTTGATGACCACCTTCAAATTTATCTGGAAGTGACTGAGTGAAATCGCGTCCACAACTTTTCTCTGTGACATAGTTGGAAAATGCAGTTACAACTGAAGCTGAATCTAAAAGTGTATCATACACTTTGCCATTTTCTTTCTTTTTTTTCGAGGGAGGATTACATTTTGACTTCACAGTATTAGATTTAGACTGTTTCTTGTGGAGAAGATTGTCCATAGAGTTGGAATGAGCCAAGAAGTGGCCTTCAGATCCAAAGCTGACAGCAGTGCTTATGGAGTTGAGACTGCTGGAACGGGCACAGAACAATACAGGTCCTACAGACAGATGTAATCATAATGATGCTAGAAACATTAATCAGAATTTGGTGAAGAGTAGGGAATTCAGATATCAAACTCTTTAGGTAATTATAACCACTCTTCTTCAATGAGGTAAACTCACACAGAAATTTATTAGTTGGAACACATAGGTTGTTTGGCCACACCTCCAAAACATGGGTGTAGGTTTGGGTGTGTTTAAGTGGTAATTCTTATTGGCATATATATATATATATGTGGGATAAGAAACCTTAGGAATCACTCCATAACAAAAACAAACAAACAAACAACATTCTGAGATAAATCACACATCACAAAATTAGATATTATCGTCTACAGACAAACATTCTAACCTGTAAGTGAGATTTGAATGACCCTCAATTATTATAAGTGTCAAACCAATTAACCTCTAGACACACAAATCTAATTTCAAGATGAAAGGTAGACCTTACATCTACAGCAAACAAGGAGTCATGAGTTAGTGGTTTACCCACCTAAAATATTAGCCCTCATAGATTACCGGGAGTTATACTGCTGAATTTTACTGAATTTTCCAGGGTGGTATCAACCAGTTACTAGTAGTTACTATTCCCCCCTTCTCCACCCACACCAACCTAGGGGGGGATATAGTAACAATACTATGTCATGGGTTACCATGGATATACATCATGAATATTACACAGAGAGATAGCTGCTATAGAGAGATAGCTGCCACAGAGAGATAGCTGCCAAAGAGAGATAGCTGCCACAGAGAGATAGCTGCCACAGAGAGATAGCTGCCACAGAGAGATAGCTGCCACAGAGAGATAGCTGCCACAGAGAGATAGCTGCCACAGAGAGATAGCTGCCACAGAGAGATAGCTGCCACAGAGAGATAGCTGTTTTAACAACTACAACCAATTTCTCTCACAATAATCGACTTCACTGTGTATAGGTGGGTTAACAGCCAATGTATTTAAAGCAGGAATGAAATACATTCTCCAGACCACAGTGGCTCTATAGTCAGGCCTGGAAATAAACTACACATCAAAGAAATTTCTACTTTATCAGAACAGAGGAGCCTGACTCAGTCAACTATTTTAACAAGACATAAGTGTTATGTCCTCCATTAATTATAAGCAATTAAGCACCTCTAATAGAATTGTCCTATAATTGTCCTCTTGATTCCAAATAGCTCATGTCTGCTCAATCTCCTTAAAACAATCTCCTTAAAACAATCATGTCCCTTTCCCCACTATTAAAAGGTTAAGTAATGATTAATTGTCCTCTCTATTCTAAGCACCCAGAGCTAACCATGTTAATAAGACCAAGTCATAGGTATAAAAATTATGTTGCTATGGCAAAAGAAGTGCTCTATTTAATTTTAAGTGCCTTTGAGACTGTTAGTGGAACTCCAATCTCTGAAATGAGAGGACAATTAAAGTACACCTGGGTATGAGGACATCACTGTATTAAGTACACCTGGGTATGTGGACATCACTGTATTAAGTACACCTGGGTATGTGGACATCACTGTATTAAGTACACCTGGGTATGTGGACATCACTGTATTAAGTACACCTGGGTATGTGGACATCACTGTATTAAGTACACCTGAGTATGTGGACATCACTGTATTAAGTACACCTGGGTATGTGGACATCACTGTATTAAGTACACCTGGGTATGTGGACACCACTGTATTAAGTACACCTGGGTATGTGGACATCACTGTATTAAGTACACCTGGGTATGTGGACACCACTGTATTAAGTACACCTGGGTATGTGGACATCACTGTATTAAGTACACCTGGGTATGTGGACACCACTGTAAGTATTAATTATTATTGATATCTTCATTTAAAGTATCCTTAGTCAGCTCAGTCTCCTATAAACAATCATATTTCTCTATAATAAGACCAGATATTAATTCAGAACCATTTGAAATCACAGAGGGCAAAACTAGTTAGGTCATCCTCTGGTTAGCCACTAGGGCCCCATAAAAATAAGTTCAAAATTATAGGGTGCAACTATGTACATCAGGGTGATGCCTAACTGACATACAGTTACTTGAATAGCTAGCAGTGTAGACCAGGGTGATGCCTAACTGACATACAGTTACTTGAATAGTTAGCAGTGTAGACCAGGGTGATGCCTAACTGACATACAGTTACTTGAATAGCTAGCAGTGTAGACCAGAGTGATGCCTAACTGACCTACAGTTACCTGAATAGCTAGCAGTGTAGACCAGGGTGATGCCTAACTGACCTACAGTTACCTGAATAGCTAGCAGTGTAGACCAGGGTGATGCCTAACTGACATACAGTTACCTGAATAGCTTAGCAGTATAAGAATACCTTAGCAGCATATACCAGAATGGTTATACAACACAGTTACACTACAACGCCAAGTTACCTAGTCACCTATACCAATACTGTTACTTAGATAGCAGTGTTAACTGATACATTGTCAGTGGTTACCACAGGGTACTGGGACGAGCTGTGGGCTTCTTCATGGGAAACACATGAAGAGTGGAATGGGTTATTTCGTGATCAAAGGTATAAAATTAGTGCTACAAAGTATGGTGTGTGGGATAAAAATGGTCACACATTAACTAGCTAATATCCAATCAAATAGCTGTGCTTGTAGTGGCATGGGATCTGAAACACATCTCAGACATCACTTTCAGAGTGCTGTCAGTCCAATGTGACAAGCTACATAGCTAAAGCCATAACCCATGAAGAATAATTAATTTTCCAGAAGGAATGACATGAAGGAATTCTTAATTATGTAGCTCAGTTATCATTTTAAAAGCAGTTTAGTTGAAACAGCTTGTAGTAACCACTAGTAAGCTTGATGCTTATAGAGAAAGATGATAGATTGAGATCAAATCAACTTCATTATGCTCATAACTGCTCCCCATAGCTAGGTATAACAACTCTTAACTGTAACTTTAGTAGAGAACTTAGAGGGGTAGATCTAGGGGTTGGGAGTTGGGTTGCAAACCCCCCTCCTCCAACTTCAACAATGTTTACCACTTCAGCTTTATAACACAGCAACGCCACACCATAAAGCACTATTTTAACTGTAATCACTATCCTTGCTAATGTTTTCATAATGTGCTGGAGAAGGTATGCACACCTCCAACCTAGGTGTCATGGTCTGATATAATCCCTTCCTGCCCCCCCATAGTCTACAGTTTCCAAGTTTAAACAAGATCCTAGCAAATAAGTTAGCTAGGACAACTTCAGCTTTACACACTCCTAAACCCAATCAAAAAATACCACTCCCACATCCAGCAGCATATACTGTAAGTCAGCTATTAACAGATCTAAGGAGGACTAGAACATGGCTAGATAGACTAAAGTAAAATGAGTCTCTCTAATTAAGCCATGGAGCAGCTTCCCTACAGTACCAGAATACAGGTATGTTTATTATTTTCCTCTCTAATTTGAATAAGTGGTAATCTTTGAAGAATTTGCTCATGCTAATGATAGAAATTAAGCAATTAAACGATCTTTATACCTAGAGAAGGATACAGAAAGTCTCCCACATATCACACACATATAGGATGGGGATAATTGTATAATGCTATAGGCTTCTGTTGACACAGAACACACAGATTCCCAGATTCTATTGACTCGCTGATACTAAAATAGAACACCTTTAAATGGTCTTAAGACTTTATTGTAATAAGACTTTCCCAAAACTTACCATATTTATTGGTACATAGCTAACAGTTAACTCATAAGGACACAGGAATTCTTTGTAGCTTTAATTATAATACTGATATAATTCAGATCATGCCACTAATGATACCAAAAAAATTGTCAGATGGCAAAAGGTCATTTTTCCAATTCCTTTCCTCCCAAAATGAGTAACTCCAGGCATACCCAGTTTTGTATATAAACACTAGACGTTAGGTAGCTAGATAGATACATTTTTGTATCTATCTTTTGTATCATTTTATACATTTTTGTATCATTTCAGTTTATTAGCTATGGTGATTGAAATTAACCCCCCCCTCAACCCCATCTCATCCCCTCCTTTAACCCCTTCCCCTTCCCAATAATGCTGACTTAAAAATAGAATCAGAAATTGTATTAGCAGTTATAGTTTTGAGGAAAGGACATTAATATTCATAGCTACAACCTAGAAAGAAGATTGGAGTGGAAATGAGTATGATGAGAAGAATCGTAATAATTATAATAAGTCTTGGACTCATGAACTCCCATGGCACATGCTATTTTCAACAAATTTTACAATTCACAATCATGTATCAAGTCTTTTTGAAGGCCACTATACACTAGACAAGACACTATCGAAATTTCTTTGACCTCTAGTTGCCAAAATGCTTTGTACAAGTAGGTTGTTGTCAGCAACTATGTCGCCTAGTGTAAGAGAGTCCTTGAGAGTGCTTACAGTTTTGAAACAGTGTTCCTCCAAGAACTCAAAGAAGAAATCATGTCACTCCCTGAATTGATGTGGAATGTTAACACATACCAACACCCCCAGTGATAATAATATGATTGAGCTAACATCCCATGGAAAAAATTCAGAGTGCAAAATAGAGTGTGAACTCTAGTTCTTCTAGGAGAGCTCAATCACACCTTAATGGATTCCTGACCCCTCCCCCCTCCCCTCCCAAGCTCCACCAACTGACCAGCTAACTCCTTGAGTTTGAGTTAGCACAGAAATGTTATAATTTCTAGAAAATCCCCCTCCAAAGGGCTTATCCAGACATAACTCCAGGAACAGAATAATTCTCACCACAATTCCACAATTTGAAAACATCCTGTTCTTTTAAACCATAACTGTCACTCTACAAACCTGGACACAGAGTAAGAAAATCTACCACATCAGAAAATTTACTTGAAAGAGTTATACCGGGAGAAAGCAATGCATGATGCATGTAAGACATGTGTGAAGGTCAGGACATGGAGTTTGTTATGTATAATGGATGGGGAGAAAAGGATTTCAAAATATTAACATCTGAACCTCCAAGAAAACTAGTGTGTCCAATACTTTGCAGTGATATGACTGTAGGGCAAATATTAATCTTTAGAGATCAGTCACAATACACTTTGGGATACTATGTAAAGTAGAACGTCAAAGTCTAGTCTATTACATAATAATATTATGTAATAGACTAGCTATATAACTGCAAGTATGCACAAAGCAAACTATTGCTACTGATCAAGAATATAAAGTTTCTGGATTTTATCTGGACCCTTGGAATATACACTATATATTATAGAGAGTGCTAATATCCACATGAAAGTAATAAGATATTGCACCATTATACACATACTTGAACAGACTAATTCTGTAAATGTGATACAAGCACATGCCATTGTATTTGGGAACAGTGCCAGACCAAATGTTTTGCCCAGATAGTCAAAACTGACGCTGGCCATGCTCCAAGATTGCAACATTTTACCACTTCATTAGCATATTTTAACCGGATGCAAGTAGCATCAGGCAGATAGCACAAATGTAGTCACCATAGCTTACCACAGTAGCTTAGCTCACTACAGCTCAACCAACACTACAAATTGCTATCCACATAACTTGTTCAGGCTACAGCTAGCTCAGTATTGTCATACTAGAATAAAACCCCTTTATTCTATCTTCCCTCCCCCCAACCTCCCACCACCACCAAATGAGACCTCTGCATTTAAGATACTTAGATGTGTCCCATTGTGCATTAACATCAATAGAACTTCAACACCATCCTCCCCCTCCCCTCCCTTCACCCCAATGGGGACACTAGGATTATTTCCGAGATGTCTGGAAGAGAGAGGTCCAACAATGTCTAGAAGAGAGAGGTCCAACTATACCATATATCCATATTCTTTAGTCGGGAATAAAAATCACCAGAAAATGTAGATTACCAGAGATATACATGGCCAATTAGAGAGGCCTACCAGAGGTGCAATCACAGTCTACTAGGGGCAGAGCTAGGCTTATATTATACACATCACGGGAGGGGAACATAGCCTTTCCCCTACTATATTAGAGGCACATCAAGACTAACCTGTCTTATCTTTAGGTCTTTCATCTAAATCCAAAGTAGTAACAAGAGAACCTACAAAGAAGGAAAAAAATACAAAATTGTGTTAATTAAGTTGAAAAGTCACACTAGCAGGGTGACTTAAAATAACTAAGGCCACTGAATCGAGGAAATTCTAATGAGGACAAAGCATTTAATACTGAATACTACAGCTGTATAAACAGTCTTCCTGAGAACTTGGGGATTGCCACATACAGTAGAACCTCCCTTATACGGGCAGTCTGGTTTTAGGGGGTGCCCGTAACTTGGATTTGCCCATATCTCAGAATAAAGGAAGATATAATGTTTTGAACCCTATGTATTACAAAAAAAGATGATAATTTGGTTTGTTTCTTAGTCTCCATTCTTTTCCTTTTGCTTGCTATAGTAGTATGCCATGCACATACTCAGTATGGACATTGAACCATGCCCACATGTTACATAATATGTATTATTGAAAGGTCAAAGTTCCAGATATAGCTGCCCGGTTGGGAGTCCGGATAAGGGAGGTTCTACTGTACCTTGTGCAGTGAACAAGTATTGATACATTAACAAAATTATTAGTTCAAACAGCTACAGACCAGACTAAGGCAGCAAAGTTGGCCACCATTGATAATGGACCAATACACTCTAACAGACAAGACAGGCCACACAAAATGTGAATGAATGCTATTTACTCCATGGTGAATAATTAATGTCTAGATACTTCAACTTGAGAAGAGTTTCAGCCTTTGAAAGTTACCATTGATAGCCAGGCAAAATATATGAAATTTGGCACAACATAACACTTTTGACATGAGAGCTATTTCAGAGCATGAGAATGTGTTATGTCAACTATGCTGAATACAGTGTTACAAGCTAGCATTACAGGATAGATATGTATTTCAGCTCAAATATTCTATCTTATAGTTTATTATGTAAGTGAAGATATCTAGAGGGGAGTCAACATGACAGAAGATATATTACAGCCACTAGCTACCTGGGAGGTTGGCAGCTTAGCTCCACAAATAAGTTAATTATAGCTACCTAAGATGGACTTAGCAAGGCACAGAAAAAAAAATGATTTGAGTGTTGCTGACTAAACAGAACATTACATAGGAAAACAAGAGATTTGATATTTAACACAGGAGAGTCATAACTGAGTGATAATCTACACAATTGTACTACTAAAATGGAAGTAGTGAGAACTGCAGATCTTATCTTTGAAGAGGGATTAGCAACATACCTGGAAACTACTAACTAACACCTTCCAACACATTTTAGAAAGAGGAACCTGTGCTTCTTTGTAAATTTCAAGGGACACCTCCATCCAATATTACCTTGCACACAGGTGTCCCCAAAATAATTAAGAGTCTAGTAAAAATAGAGCATTAAATTACTTTAGAGATGGTAAAATACCCCAATACAACATTATTTAGTACGTATGACTCCAAGGACTTGCACAACTCTACATAACAATCTCACATCAAAATATCTGTTCCACAGAAATCACTGTGACAATGGATCAATCCCTCAAGTATGTAATCTATGTATTCTGTTGAGATAACAAGGTAATGCTACACTTCAGCACTAATTCTGTGATCATCCTTATGTCGTAGTTGCTCCTATTAATAAAGTCTGAGGTCAAGTAACCCATTCATAATGCAACCATTTATTTGTTACCTTTATAATATTTTGAGTGCAAGCTAAAATTTAACATGCAGGTTATTAGAATGGTCATGTAGCATAATTATGTAAGGAGTATTGGATGGTTACTAGTCAGCCAACTTCTTTAGTAGATCTCATCAAAGAAATATCAATCATATATAGGTGTAATTAATTACCAGGGCTTAAACTGTATAGTATGAACTCCACACACAATACTCTCTATAGTACACTTGATGTATTTTTTCATCCTAATAGTTCACATACCTTGCATTGCATTGTATTTTTACAGTTATGAAAATTTGAAAATTCAATACAACCAGAAAATTCTATGAACTCTCTTTATACAGTCCTCTCAAATAGCTAGCTTCACACTATCTAAACTGACAGCATTGCTGTAAAACATCATTACATTGACTTACCTAAAGTTTTACTCTGACTTTTACCCATCTTCTTATCTCATCACTTTCTCACTGATCATGCAGTTTATAGAATCTGTGGTAGAGAATACAGTAGATAAATCAAATTCCCTCAACTCGCATAGGCAACTTTATAATGCTGCAAGCACACACTCTAAAATAGACACAAAATCAGTAAATCTCCTACTCGTAAAATTGATTGTATCTGCATTAACAGACAGTGCACATCACTTTATAGCAACTTGATTTACAGTCTAGCTAACACTAAGTCTCACACGCATAAAGCTAGCTATAATCAAAGGTGAAGTCTCAGAGATAAGAACGAAGATCGCTATTCACGTAAGGCAAGGATGTCCTCTACCAAATTTAATAGCAAGAAGACTAATAGTAGTCACCCCTCTACCCAAACGGAAGACAGTCGCAGCAACAGTCATAGATTACGTCCACCAGCTGTCCCAAAGTACAATCCTATCTTATATTACCACATTTGCTCCATCAAAACACCTGATCCGCTTTCACCGACAAAATTAAGCGCTCGTCCCAAAAGAATTTACTACTATAGATTTAGCAGTGTAGTCTACACCATATACCCTTTATACCTCGGATCTGAGGCACCATTTCTCTCTACATAGACATTGCAAAATGATGACAATAATAATGTCAGATGGGAGAAGCCACAGCTGTACAATACAATAGTAGTATAATAATAAAGTTTCAAAATACCTAGAGGATATTCCTCTCCTCCAGTGAAATGACTCACTGCTTCCTTGAGACTATAATTAAGACACACAATATAACTCACATTTATTTTTTTTTACTTAATATTGTCATTTGGACAAAACCTAGTGATCCATATATAGCTGTCCATTAACTAATATCCAGAGAGCTCCTCATAATAATTAATAAAATTGGCTACACTAGAGAGCACTCTTAGAACCTCAAAAGTCAGAATCTCACATGCTAGACATTTTCATTCTCACACACACAAAAAAAGATTAACTTTGACCTTCATATGTCATGTTGTCTGTCCTATTCAACTAAATCTTGCTATCATTAATTGTATCATACTCAGCTATACCAGCACTGTTTGCCTATCAACACTAATTTATATACTCCAGTCTGTTCACCTAGTTCCTGCATATACACTATTGCTGTAGAGTTCATAATAAATAATAAAACATATAATAATATGCTTTATTTTCTCCTTGAAGTGTTGTAATCATAAATAAATATATTAATAATAATTATATTTTATTTACTCCTTGAAGTGTTGTAACCGTTTATGCCTTAGCTCCTCTATTGAGAGAGGTTTTGCACTAAGCTGAGAATCTTCTTTCTTGCTTCCTTGAGAATCAGTTTTTGACTGGTCCTTGATGTTTACTTCAGGATCTTTACCTGAAAGATGAAAGGATATATTACTTTTCCTTCTTGGGTCAAATTCATCCTCCCCCCACCAAAACAAAATGCTTTAACACCATGTTAATCAAACATGAGCATTCAGAACAACAAATCTGCTCCATGTAGCCACCTTCACCTCCAATATATATAATATATATTATATTATTTGCTGTAAGAGAGGTTATAATAGTACTGCATTCTTAGAATCTTGACATTGTATAAAATTAATGGAATACAAGATTTCCTTTGTCATTAGAATATGTCATTAGAGTATGTCATTAGAATATTTGAGGGCAACTTGATAGGTAATTATCTATCATTTGACTACAACAATCTTAAAGTAAAATAATAGTCAGCAAAATACATACCACAATAGTGACATTCAAAGGGAGTTGTCATATGAGAGGTTAATTGTGATACTATTCTTACAATCCCTTGAAATTGTATTTAGCAGATCTGAACACAGAGTCAATAGGTTTAATAAACACTTAAACAGTGAAATGAACCACAAGAATGTAATTAGTAGCTAACTCGAATATGCATAATATGTAGGCCAGAGTGGAATCAGCTAAAAAAGTCAATATTAATAATACTCTGTGATTTGGCAGGTACAAGGAAGAGTTGTGGCCACAGAGCCATCATGGATCAGAATCGCACTACTGTGACAATTCTAGTGTTGTACTTATCAATAAACTTAAAATGTAAATTATAATCAAAACTGACCTTCATCACTTTTGAAGATATTGACTGTGCAAAAACAAAGTAATAAGATTCTTTATCTCATAAGAGTCTAATGTCTGTCCCATGAGACTAATTAATTAGCTAGCTTGACACTGATTCCTAGTCTGACATCTGGTAGAAGGTTACACCCGCAAAAAATAGGGAGCTACTGGTTCCAGATATACCTCTTAATTTCATTCTGAGGAAGGCAATGCAAACAATCCAACTTTTATGGACTGCAGCAATTACAGTTAAACTTGGGATAGCATAGTTGGCCGCTCATAATCGTATCTGGTTACCCTAGTAGAGTCACATAACTCTGGGGTGGGCACTCCATCAGCAGACTAATGTAAAGAACAGTCCGCCTGCCCCAGGAGTAGAAATTATCATCCTTCTTACCAACTCAGGAAGTGGTTACCACCCAGTGAATATTATATATAAGGGTTAGCTTCTTGCCCACTGCTCCTTTTTCACAATTATAGGTTCAACAAATAGGTACTGTGGACCAGGACAGACAAGATAGTTTCCAGCTGTCAGACTCTTTCCACAAGTCACCATAAATAGCTCCTAACTAGCACCAAGGACCAGCCAGATAGTCTTCCAGCAATAGGATTCTTTCGGAATACCTGAATAGCCCAGTAGCCAGACCCCTTCTGGATTATTCTCAGGAAACAGAGAAAGTTCAGTTCAGCTCAACAGAAGGTAAAGCAAGAGTGTTAATGAAGGGTTCAACACACACACAGAGTGTTAACAAGAGAATCACATTAAAGGATTTTTTACAACACCTACAGTTCTTAAGTGGTTACAGGAACCACTTTATGAAGTGTGCCACACTACCCAGGATGCCACACCCAGGATGCCACACCCAGGATTCTCTACCACTCAGGAGACTTGTAGCAGATGGGTATAATTATATATGCTGTAGAATTGTCCTACATCCATCTTTATAGTATTAAAGGTGTAGTACATACCCAGACACATTATAGACTTGATTACCACCACTTTTACAACAAAAAAAGCTCTCCCAAAAGATGAAAGCATAAACTTAATAACTAGCTACTTAGAGATGCTTCCACTGTAGAACCCAAGTAAAATTTTATTTTCGGAGTAGATGGGGGTGTTTCCATTGATGTAGGGTAAACTACATATATTTTCCCTTATCCCTTTGATAGGTCTCTGCCACTTAATGAATACATAAGGATGTAATTACATGTCCATTTTTAAAGTTTCCAATCTAGCAATACCCTGATGTAATTTAGAGGGTAATGTGATATCACAAACCTGTAAAGGATCAAACACTTAACAATTTTATGTCGAATATCAACAAACATTTGATGTTGAGATCACACTGCAACATCAATGGATATCAAGGTAAAGCTGTATGTAATCACTACTTTCAAAGAGCACTGATTGGCTGACTTCATCAAAGTTTTTGACCAAAGGTTGGTGGCTTGGTAAAAGGAAGTGATTACTCTAGTTGAGTTATCACATGCATTGAATGTCATGATTACCAATACCAACACTGTAAGGTAGACCATCTAGTCAGACACTGCACACCTGCAAGTAATAATGAACGTCTTTTGCAAGGCTTTTTTTTACAAGGTTTTTTTTTTATCAATGAAGGAACTCAGAGGGTATAGAAATAAGTTGCTGGAAGCTTGGTATAGACCGCTATTTCTTATAGTTTCAGTGACCCCAGGCAAGTGGGTGTGTCTTGGTATAGTAATGAACTGGAACTCGTATCTAGACCAATTTCACTGCCACTATCAACATGGTTAGAGCCTATTAGATATGTATTCTCCAATAATTATATCACGTATAGTTCTGCTGCTGATTTCAAACAGGTAGCTAGCTATACACAGCTAAAGGCAGGCATAATGCTTGTTAGGACAGCATGTCAGAGCAAGTCATATCCACTGTTGAATCACATTAGTTATTGTTGGATTGGAGTTTGAGGCAACAGGACCCAGCCAAACTGAGATTTGCTAGGACAAAAAACCAAAACCACTCTGATGCAAAAATTAGGTCCAAGTGATATAAAATTCCTCCAAATAACATCCAATGGAAGTTGATTCTACAACACACGGAAGAAGATAATAATGGAAATGATAAAACTTAGTAGTCTTCACTGTCTAGACCATACCACCTAATACATGCTAGCTATCTACACTTCATGCTTCCAAAGTCTAAAAAAAAATAACCATAACCAAAAACAAAGAAACAACTTTAGAAACCTGACCAGTCTTTGATGTTGGGGGGGAGGGGATGGAAAGGCATAGTGATAATGTGAATAATAGATTCACTGTACCAGAAAGCAGTGTTACCAGGTTGCTGTCTAAAAAAATCAACAAGGACTTGTTGAAGCAAAGTCCACTGCTAGGTGAGGATGTGGGAGGGGAATGTGCTCCCTCCTGCATGAAGCTATGGAAACCACCATAAACTTTGACACTGAAAAACATGAATGATTGTTTGTTATGTTGCATGAGATAGAATTGGCACTATTAGAAAGAAATTTCACAAAGGATAGTCTTAATTGGACAAAATCAGCAATAAGCACAGAACTCTACTTTTGGCCTTGATCCATCCACAGACCATTTTCTATCCCAAAAATCCACAGATCAGTGGATAAATCCATGAACCTGACAACATTGAGAAAGGAGATTGCTAGCTTATTTTGAGGCCTACTTTAATTTCATAATAGACACATTTTGACACCTGCACTACCCAAAGAAGATTGGCATATCCCACATGCCCTCCAGCAGGCTTTCTAAGGTGTCTGTTAATTACACAGATGTGGAATCTGGAACTGCCAACTCTTGTCACAAATTCAAACTGGGTTATCTGGCATACAAATGCAGTCCACAATATTATTATTAATGAAGTATATGCAGTGTTCCAGGCTACACAGTGCTGGCAATAGATAGCCTGAATAACATTACACAATTTAGCTGGACATCTCAAGTGAGTGAACTCTACAGTGAAAATTGCAAGCTGGAATCTCAAGTATTAGATATAGTTATAATGTATTCTATAGTGAAAATTGTGCCCCATCCAATAAACCCTAACTCAAAAGCATGATATATCTTCATTGACATGCAAGGGTTCAGTAAGTCTCCCTAGAGTCTAGCTACCAAGATTAAACCATAAAAAATCTATGTTCTAGTGAAATGGCCAATAAACCAATTTTTGCTAGGAGCAATATATTTTCACTTAACAGTAGACATGCAGTAGGGCTCATAAGTCTGTAGTCTGCTAAGACAAACCATATAAAAACAGTTACCCAAGGCATATAGGTATGTAAACAGACTTTGCTAACCAAAGCACAATTCCAAAGGTCCTCTTTTGTAGGGAGGTTTCCACTTTATAGGGAGGTTTCCAAACCCATTTAGTGCATCTAAGTGTGAATATAACCCCCACTGACTACAGAGCATTCAACCCATGCCTCTGAAGATAATTTGTCATTACCCAGGTCTCTCACAAGCTTTCATATATAGATCAGCACAAAGGAACAGAAGCCCTCCAAAATTTCAAAGATTTTTAAGCCCTGCATTACAAAGGTAGATCTGGATTGTCAGAGAAGCAACTGAGGTTAATTAGCATTAAACACCATCAACCTCACACAAAGATCAGTCATAGATTAATTCAATTTGTATGGAAGACTTAACCAAGTAGATATTTTCATTCTTTGCTAATACCACTTCAAAATGGAACTAGTCCAACAAGCAAGAAGAAAGATACTTTATACACAGCTGGTTCATTTTAAACTGCAAACTGACATAATCATGTTATGCCATCTCAATGAATAGTTGGAAGATAAGGGTCCAGTCAAAATAATGAGAACATTCTCTACCTGTAGAGTTATCAGTAAATTACAGTGCTGACCTAACCAAAAGTTAGAGTCCCTCTCCCTACAACAACCAACCAGGAAGAAACAAGAAGAAGGAAGAAACAAAGAAACAACAGCAACAACAAAGAATAAACAATAGAAGGGAACAAATAACAATAGGAAAGAAAACTATACAGCACCAGATTATAGCTGGGGTCTCAGTAGCCTACCCTACCATATTCTCTCTCTGAGAGAGAGTTATTGTTAGTCAAAAATTACACAACCAGTGAGTGAGGACTATATAAACTGCTAACATTTCTCCCCTAATAATTAAACTTAAAACCAAACATAAAACCAAATAAATTGTGTACTAATACATATCAATAATCCACAGGTGTGGGTATAGAATAAAATGACTGGTGCAGTGTTCACAGCCACAGGTGTGGGTATAGAATAAAATGACTGGTGCAGTGTTCAAAGCCACAGGTGTGGGTATAGAATAAAATGACTGTTGCAGTGTTCACAGAAGTGAAAGAGAAATCAGTTATATTCAGTAACTAGTGGTCCACAGACACAGATGGACTATATTGTTCACAGTTAGTCTAGGGGGACTATAATGTTCACAGTTAATAAAACAAGAACAATTGTAAGGCCAACAGGTACGTGACTAACAAGTTAGCAGGACTTAGGGATAAGGTAGCCATCATAGCACACAAAAAGCTAACTCCAGCTATTACACAGACTATACAGAAGTGCTCCATTAATGAATATGAGAGCAGAGACCACTCCTAGAGACTTGGGAGTACTTAGGAGGCAGTTAGCACACTTTGTTTAGACTAACACACCACCATATTTATAAAACACAAGTTGGTAGTGGTCATAACTAAGAAAACCTGGTGACCACATTAAAGGTGACTAACTACAGCCAGCTTTGAACAGAAAGATGTGCACTCAGATACAGTATAATATTTCATCACCCCCCCTCCCACCCCTCACCCAAATTCCCCTTAAAAGTTGTTCAGAACTATTTTATTTATGGTCATCTAGCATTGGAATCTTGAATTCCTTGACTTGTTCTGATGAGAAGAGGCTTTATTTTACTGAATTGACATCAACCATCTAATTTACTAGTGTTCTCATTTCAGTGAGTGGGAGAAATGAAGTCATAGTTCTTGCCTACAAAGAAAAATTTTACTCTAGGATTTCACTATTGGAGGGACAAGAATATATAGCTATATAAATTTTTTTTTAAGTTACCCCCAAAATCTGCAGATACAAGTCACATTGCATACCACATAGCACACCACCAGACCCCTATCTTCTCCTTACTCACAAAATATTCAAGTGTACCCTTTAAATATTAAGCTAGTGTAAAGAGACCTAATGTAAACCTAAAAGGACATGGTAATCCTAATAGGACATGGCAAACCTAATAGGACATGGCAAACCTAATAGGACATGGCAAACCTAATAGGACATGGCAAACCTAATAGGACATGGTAAGCCTAATAGGACATGGCAAGCCTAATAGGACATGGCAAACCTAATAGGACATGGCAAACCTAATAGGACATGGTAAACCTAATAGGACATGGTAAACCTAATAGGATATGCCAATACAACCATAGATCAACTAGTAAATCTACCAAAAACATCTTAGTATAACTTGATATCATTAACACTAACATCACTCCTTCCCATTGGCATTCTTCCTTCCCAATAGTATTTCCTCTCCCATTCCTCCACCCATTAGTATCCCCTTCCTTTTAGCATTTTCCTCCCCCTCCTTCCAATTAGTATTCCCAGAGGAATACTGGTTTTTAAACTACCATTGGAATTGGACTGGAAACTCCCCCCTCCCCAAATAATAATAATAATAATAATTGGAGCAACCCCACCCCCACAGTACTCAAGATTATAACCAGCTGTGTACAAAATGGTAGCAATGTCCCGCCACAATCACTTAACTACAAAGGACAATTATGTTAATACTCATTAATTAACTAATTCAAAAAGTAAAACAGTTTTGTCTGCAAACTACACACCACCCACTCCAATATGAACGTAATTAGCTCAATTACGTAGCAGTTATCTAATATTCCTAGGTACCTCTGAATGTTCCTAGTCCCACCCCTCCTCCTCCCCTTCCTCCTCCTCCTCCTCAAGTCCCACTTTCTTTTTCATCTTTCCAAAATCTAAGTAAGTCCATTATTCTTCTTCTATGTGTTAGGAAGGAATCAGAGAAAATGACTTGGACCAGAATTTATGAATGTATGATATTGTAAGGGAGTATCTTAACCTGACCAATTCCCAACCTCACTTTTCTAAATCCCTTTAAACCTCCTTTTCTAACCTTAAATAAACATTAAACCTTCCCTACCTAGACTTAGTAAACCTCCTTCTCCATTTAAGAGCAGCTACAACCCCTCTGGGGGGGGGGGTTGGAGAGTGGGGACTTTCAAAGTAAGATCCCAAGGTCTCACACCCCATTAAAACCTTAGGGGAGTCCCCTATTTCACAGTGAAACTTTGAAGGACACATGGCTCACTAGACAGCTCACTAGACAATACACAAAAAGATTATTACGAACAGAAATTAAATTAAAGTATCAACCAATACACGTCACTAAAAATAGCACCACAGCCCAAGTTACAATACATGAAAAGGTGGAGGGATGACAGCTCCCCTCCCTTATCTCTCTCTCCCAGCATCTCTCCCTACCAGTATCGCTCTCCATCCCAGCATTTCTCCCTCCCAGTATCTCTCCCTCCCAGCATCTCTCTCTACCAGTATCTCTCCATCCCAGTATCAGTTACAGTGTACCAGACAGAGATCATAACCTCCAACCACATTCCTTAGTGATGAGGCCAAAATTCTCACTGCTTACTAATTCTTAAAAAAATGTTTTTATGTTCTTTAAAGTCATAGAGAGATAATTATTTACCTAGCATTAAATTTGTGGGTCAAAATATTCGATTTTATAACTCAAATTGAAGCATAATAACATGGAGAGCAGCCAATTCCACTGGTAAACAAGAGGTAGACTCATAGTCTATACCAGGAAAAGAACACAAAGTCAAACATTTCCACAGCTTGCCAGTTCCTTGCTTTTTTTCTGGACCAAACACCTGGCTGATGGAAGACCGAGCTGTTTTCCACCACAATAACATTAACTGTTGTCAGCTCCAGTAAATAATATGATTTGCAAAACCTTCAGTCAATTATAAATTACATGCACAAAACTGAAATGACACATGTGGCTCAATCCAATTTCTAATTGTTAAATTAAAATGATTAATTACACAAAAACCAGGGTTCCAGGATTTTCAGCTGGGGAAGGGGGCAGGGTGTTTGCATGAACATAAATCATGCTGAGTAAGAAGTGTATAGATCTGTGTACAGAAAACCTCTGAAATAAGAATCCTTGTCTTGTCCCAAAACCAATACTTGGTGCAACAATTTCCAAGGTCCTAATGTGTTCTCTATGGCATGGGGGAGGGGGGTTGAAGGTGGGTGTGGGAGATTGACTCTGATCTCAGATGATAGGTACTTCAAAGTAGAATCCCTCTCCCCACAAGGTTACACAAGAATGAAACTTGTCAGAGAAAATGGCAGTATAACCTATAAATGCACCCACTACATAATAATAATAATTATCTATTTGGTCTAAATCTGGCAAGAATACTGTCTCCACTCACATGAAAGGAATACTGTTTATTCACATGAAAGATAGTAGTAATAATCTCATCTAAAGATATCTTAAATATCCTTAATAATTTTATGGACAGGTACTTAAATTACTGAGATGCTATAGAGTCTCCTAGCTACTCAACTTTACAGGAGAAATGACCAATTCAGTGTTTAAATTTAAGGAGAATTAATAAAGAGATTTTTTGCTTTTTAGTTTATTATTAACCTGCATTAGTCAGCTAGATATTTTACAGGTTAAGTAGGAGAAAGGGGCATAGAGTATTTTATAGGTTGAGTAAGAGATAGGGGCATAGAGTGAGTGTTGAGTAGGAGAAAGGGGCATAGAGTATTTTATAGGTTGAGTAAGAGAAAGGGGCATAGAGTGAGTGTTGAGTAGGAGAAAGGGGCATAAAGTATTTTATAGGTTGAGTAAGAGAAAGGGGCATAGAGTGAGTGTTGAGTAGGAGAAAGGGGCTTAGAGAGTGAGTATTTTACGAGTAAGGGGCATAAAGTGAGTGTTCTCAATAAAAAATGTTACAACCAAACATATCAGCCTACTCATTACATATTTCTGTATATATACCCATGGTGGATGTCTTCTGAGCAGTTACCATGCTAACAGACATGGCTGTAGCTAGTTCCACTTCATATTCCTCTTCTTCTAATAACGATCTCTTCTGCTTTCCTTTTCTTGTGGAAGAACTACCAGCAGCAACTGAAGGAAGCTGGACAGCTGGAATCAGAGAGAAGAGTTGGTCTGCTTCACACGTTGGTAAGTTACCCATCACCACAAATATAGAGTAACCTGAAGAAATGATTATACAATCATTACTAATATCAATAACAGAGTATAATAATCAATACTGGAGGAGTTGACTGATAATTGGTGGAGTGGTGGTGGGTTTGGCCTCTTGATATATACCTCACAAATCATTACATAACTGATATTAGGGTATTAGGGGAGTGGAGTAGGGAGACAATCAGTGATAATAGACACTAGCAGATAAGTAATCACATAGAGGAAATAAATCCAATCTCCATAGATCAGCACTTTCCCAATTACAGTGATAGTTACAGGAAGAGACAGTAACCAGAGAAAGCAAGTATGAAACTTGCATAAAATAGAACATCAAAGGCTCAGGTGAGACCAGCTCACAATGAACAGTGATACATCTATATGTATATAAGAATACATTCGTTCTATGCCAATAGAGAGGTATCCATTGCTATAGGTTGTCATTATTACTACTTTAGCCAGAAAATGCTGTTAACTACACCAGCCAGACAATCAGGAGCTAAAGTGTGTTACCACACCAGCCTAGACATCTGGAGCTAAAATGCTGTTACTCAAAAGCCATACATCTAGAGCTAAAATGCTGTTACTTGAGCTAAATTTATGCTGTTACCAAACTAGAATGACATTTTGAGCTAAAATGCTATCACCACACCAGTCTGATATTCTGAGCTAAAATGCTGTCACCACACCAGTCTGACATTCTGAGCTAAAATGCTGTCACCACACCAGTCTGACATTCTGAGCTAAAATGTTGTTACCACACCAGCCAGTCACCCACCAGACACCCACAGCAATAAGACCACATCTTTGTTAAGGTGTCCCATATAATAACAAGTTACCATGTTACACTGTGTAAGTAATATGAAGATAGACATTAGAATTCTCATATTTCTTTACCTCCTAGTAACAGTAGTTAGTTACAGAAAGGCCCTAGATACCTTCCCATAGTACTAAATGTCACAGCTCCTTAGCAGCCAGCCACTACAATGTCCCTACTACATCATCTATTACACTGCCCCATACATGAGGGGGGGGGGGGGGGGGGTGGGAGGAGAGAAAGGGGAGGAGGGGGAGGGGAGGAGGAAGAGAGGGAGGAAAAGGGAGAGGGGGAGGAAGAGAGGGAAAGGGGGAGGGAAAGGGGGGAGGAGGAGGGATTAGGTTCCAGTGCTTTCTCTCAGTGCCTCCTACACATATTCCTTTACTAAAACTAGCTATAAAAATAGCCGGTTCAAGATGAGAAGCTGACCCTTGACCCTTGATTAATAGTCCCTAGTTCACTTGCTCTTTGCCGTATTATCACTGTCTGGTTTCTTCAAGGTTATTGCCTGCTCCTTTTTAACCATGTGGAAAGACAGTTTTATTACTTTTCAGGGTTCAGCTTCCTTGCCAATCATCTTGCAGCTACTACTTACACAATAAGTCAAGTAATCACCTCACCTTCCATCTGTAACTGAGTCAGGAACATCTTGAGGTAAGTATCAGAGATGAGTTCAGGTCTTCTTTGAAGGGAATCCAAGTTGAACCACTAACAACAACACAGTATTCGTTATTTTACATATTAATGTCACCTTATCTGTTATCAGTTTAAGGGTGTGTTGAGTTTCTAGAGCCTAGTTTAAGGGTGTGCTGGGACTAGGGGGGGTTTCTAGAGTCTAGTTTAAGGGTGTGCTGGGACTAGGGAGTTTCTAGAGCCTGGTTTAAGGGTGTGCTGGGACTAGGGGGGGTTTCTAGAGCCTGGTTTAAGGGTGTGCTGGAACTAGGGGGGGTTTCTAGAGCCTAGTTTAAGGGTGTGCTGGGACTAGGGAGTTTCTAGAGCCTAGTTTAAGGGTGTGCTGGGACTCCAGAGTTTCTAGAGCCTAGTTTAAGGGTGTGCTGGGACTAGGGAGTTTCTAGAGCAATAGTTTAAGGGTGTGCTGGGACTCCAGAGTTTCTAGAGCCTGGAGAGTCAAGAATGCAGCGTACATGTAGGATTAAATATCTAGCTAAAATATCAGCTATTGGAATTGAGCTGTTATAACACTGTACTCGAAGTCACATGGACCTCAAAAAGCCCTACAGCAGCTGCATATGGGGAGGGGGTTGAAGGATCTAAACAGAATACAGGAACAACAACAACAAAAAAATAAATAAATAAATAAAGCTGGGATAGGGTGGAGAGGTGAGATGGGAGGGGAAAGTAGACCAGTATAGAAGTCAACGGTTTATATGCACTTTCCAGGAATAGTATGGGCTATGGCTAGGGCTAGAACCATAGAGAACTATGCTCTATACCTTAGCACCATTATTATTATTATTATTATTATTATTATTATTATTATTAAGGGCAAGGGGTCTATCTCATTTTATTTCACACCACACTACCATCTGTAATAGTATTCAACATTATAGCCAATGTACAACAAACATTCAACATTGAGCATTCATGTCATCATTACACCATGCAAAACATTTCAGACTACACCAGCTCCAACCAAGTCCTAATGTCTAGGGTTCTTTCCCTTAAAGGAAGTTAGTGTCTGTGAATCACAACTTAAAAAACAAAATGTAACAATACTGAAAGACAGGATGAAAGGACCCACAAAGGAGACTGAAAGAGAGTTTGCATTGTCCTAATCTCAGCTTAAAACAAAATGCCACATTACTGAGATGCAGGGATGAAAGGACTATTGTATTATAACAGAAAGGTGTTAACAGAACTTCAATAATTTCAAATAACTTTGAAATTGACCTCAAAGACTCCTTGGACACAGACAGGTAGCTTTGATGTGACAGGGATGGAGTTTATGAGTGACCTATATGTATTACAAGTGCCCTATGCTATAGCTATCATGCATGTACATAATTATTGTCTCCCTCCCCTCAACAAGAACTCTACAGTTGAGGTGGAGTTTCAGGACACTTTAGCTGCATATGTTCTATATATATTAATATGGTTCACATCTTCTACTCTTGATCCCTCCCACCACAAAGTGACCCTTACCCATACACCCTTATAGATGAACATACCCTTATAGATGAACATACCCTTATAAATGAACATACCCTTATAATGAACATACCCTTATAAATGAACATACCCTTATAAATGAACATACCCTTATAAACGAACATACCCTTATAAGTGAACATATCCTTAAAAATGAACATACCCTTATAAATGAACATACCCTTATAATGAACATATCCTTAAAAATGAACATACCCTTATAAATGAACATACCCTTATAATGAACATACCCTTATAAATGAACATACCCTTATAAATGAACATACCCTTATAAATGAACATACCCTTATAAATGAACATACCCTTATAAATGAACATACCCTTATAATGAACATACCCTTATAATGAACATACCCTTATAAATGAACATACCCTTATAATGAACATACCCTTATAAATGAACATACTGAACATACCCTTATAAATGAACATACCCTTATAAATGAACATACCCTTATAAGTGAACATACCCTTATAAGTGAACATATCCTTATAAATGAACATACCCTTATAAATGAACATACCCTTATAAATGAACATACCCTTATAATGAACATACCCTTATAAATGAACATACCCTTATAATGAACAGACCCTTATAAATGAACATACTGAACATACCCTTATAAATGAACATACCCTTATAAGTGAACATATCCTTATAAATGAAGAATATAATGATAATGAAGTGAAAATATTTATAAAAGACATAAACAAATACACAGTAATAGGTGGTTGCTAAGGTGTTGCCATGGGCACTATTTTCAGTGTAAGATTACTACCTTTCTTCAGCAATAAAATTTGCTGAAAGTCTTGTTTTGAGTGCTAGGGACTTCATAATCTGAAGGGTTGGTACCACATAGCCTGGCTCTCAAACAGACCAGCGTACAAGTTATTACATTCCCCGCTCTGGTGTCTACATGTACAGTCATGGCAACATAATTACCCTCAAAACATTTTAAAGTCTCTGTTTTGATAGATAATTAGTCCATTTGTTACTCTGGGCCCGACACAGGGACACAGGGATAGCTCAGTTCTTAATACTCGTTACATAGAAGTAGAAATTCTAGTATAATATTCATGTACTGGGAAAATAGTTGTCTGATAACTTAATTACTAAATTGTACAGGATTATGGGTTAAAGAGATCATGGGTAGGTTTGCTAGTGTTTCAAAGTGGGTGTGTTTTGACCAGGAGTGGGTGTGGTCACTGAAATTTCGTCCAAGCATGCCAACAACAAACAGACAGCCCTCACTTACATATAACTAAGGTTCCTCACTCCATCCTATATAACACTAGGCTACCCTCCTCACCCATATAAAACCTTAGGCTTTTCTGTTACCATGGTTATTATAGGTTACTGACCATGCTTCCTTGGCTCATAAAAGTTTGGAAAGTGTCCTGTTAATATATGTACCTGTACCCCTTAAGTCTACCAAGAGACTGGTGAAACTTTTAGTCAAAGGGAAGAAAACTGAACAAGGACATAGCTAGCTAACAATCTATCCTGCACCGTAAGTATTAAGTTCCACAATTCATTGAATAATGACTGCCCTTCTAATAGCAGCCACACTTCCAGCACATAGTAGTCATGAAATCTGATCCAGGAAGTAATATACCATAGCGATATATATTTTGGACAAGGTCCACTTTCTTGAATAAGTCATCCTGAAGCTTTTCACGAAACAACTTTCATGAGGCCATATGCCAGGTAAATGGAGAAGAAAATCAAAGATTAATTTCAAGAGCAAAAGTTTGTCGGATCTTTCCTAATTTGTGAAAAACATGAAAGTCGAGCTTATCCAAAATAAATCGCTATACGGTGGTATGTCATTCCCTCTACATCTGAAAGGAAATTAATACTCTCTTTTGAGCAATATACCTCCTACCTGTTTCCCTAGTTTCCGGACTGTAAACCAATGGTGTTGATGATTGCAAATAAATGCACTTTGAGATCTATAATTATTGAACAAAGAGCAGTCAAAGTATAAATAATACTTGGATGACCCACCCCTCTATAGTTGGTAAATGAAGGAGGGTTAGTCATCCCTCCAAGCCAGAACCCTTAAAATTTGGACTAACATAGTTGTGAAAACCTTTCCAAAGTTATTAAGGTCATGGTGGATCATATCTCATAAAGGTGATGGTGGATACCTCATTAAAGTGATGGTGGTTACCTCATTAAGGTCAAGATGGATACCTCATTAAGGTCATAGTGGATACCTCATTGATTCTGGTGTTCAGATTTAGAACACTTGCAAGTTATTTAATATTCCAAAGTTGGAAAAATGTAATTATGGATTTGGACACACTAAAAATTCCTGGCTAAGTTATTTGTGGCTTTTTTCATTGTTATTTATAAAACACAAAAATATTTCCATCTTTAGAAGAAATCTAATTAGCTATAAAATTTACGTGGGAATCTCCAGAGCATGTTTCATTTGGGGGGAAGAAAGAGGCACCATAGATAAGGACCACACTGAAAGGGCTTTACTGATAACCTGAGTGTAAAATAATAATTTTTGTGTAATTCAACCAACTCTATATGCTGGTCTATTGTCATCAACTATCTAGTGTAAGTTATAATACTCAAGTTTATATATTCTATAATGAACTACAACAATAATCCCTGCTAAATAGAAGAATTCTATAATAATAACTGCTAAATAGAAGAATTCTATAATAATAATCCCTACTAAATAGAAGAATTTCTATAATAATAATCCCTGCTAAATAGAAGAATTTCATAATAATAATCCCTGCTAAATAGAAGAATTTCATAATAATAATCCCTGCTAAATAGAAGAATTTCATAATAATAATCCCTGCTAAATAGAAGAATTTCATAATAATAATCCCTGCTAAATAGAAGAATTCTATAATGAACTACAACAATAATCCCTACTGAATAGAATTCTATTTATGATCAGTCCACCATTACATTATCACTGCTAGTTTTAACTTCTCTGCCTCAAATTACAGGAAACTAATTTATGTCCCAGGGAATCTTGTCCCTATGAGCATCATGTTCACTTCTATTAATCATTAAGATTTACTGTCAGAATCTTATTCTAACCCTCTCTCGAAGAATCTGGTTCTATTTCCACCATCCTTCACCCCCATACCCTCACAAACAAACTCACAGTGTAGGAAGTAAGTGGGAATGTGAATTAGTGCATGTTACAAGCAAGAAATTCTTCCCACAGTCAAAATGTCCACCCCCATTCTACTTCAAGTAACTTGAGGGCGGAAGCCAAAAAATTAGGCCACACCAGTTCACACACTTGTCATTACCAGTAGGCAGACTACAGCTGTCTGGTTCAAGGCCAGACAGGAAGGATGGACTCAGTAGCAACTACAGGAAGGATGGACTCAGTAGCAACTCCAGGGGAAGGTAAGTTCAAGTTCTAGCATAGCACTACTGAAACTTTATATATACTTACATTGACAGGAAATGTCAAAATTAAATTAAATTCAAAAAAAAAAAAAAAAAAAAAAGTGAAGAATGTGAACTAATTATAAATTGAATTGAATTTCAGTAATTGCATGTAGAATGTGGTCTGGACATCTCAAACTTTAAACCTGCTCTTACACAGAAGATTATTATGTCTTGGTGGTATAGCTGCAGTATGCCAGTGAAACATGCAGGAGTGCACATAAAACAGGTAGGAAGGTTAGTCATTTACGTGTCAGTTTTAACATATTCACAGGCACAATTTAGAGTAACAAGTGAAATGTGAGTACCTGGACAGAAAAATAACCACTATCATCCATGTTGGACGAAGGCTGTTCCATGAATCTCATAAACTCAGCCGAATCAAAACCTGCCTCAGCCATGGCCAACTTCTCCGCCTCATCTAGCTCAGAAGCTAGTTTGGCTAAATCCACAGCTGTGAAGTACGGTTCTGCGAAAAAAAAAAAAAAAGTTAGCAAATGTACTAGAACCTGAAACTAACAAGGTTCTCTCCAGGAAGATGTCTAAGCCAGGTCATTGGTGAGGGAGGGAGGGAGATGAATGACCTTTAACCTTGGTCTCCCACTCCCATCAGTTGCTGTGTTATAATTGGTTGTAGTTCTAGAAACCTCCATTTTTGAAAGTGCAAGAAATATGTGCAGTTATAAAGCCTCTTTTTGAATATATATGAAGGCTCTCCCCAGGAAGATGTCTGAATAATATATATTGAGTGTACACACAGGACAGTACATACACTGATAGAGAGTTATGCTGGAAGGGGGAAGAACTTGTGAAACTTTGAGTAATGTTGGTATACAAGTCTGCTGTGTAGGATTGGAGGTATTCCTCAGTTTGGCTAGATTTGAAGACTAGTGAACTTTGTACAGAACTATAGTACAAAACTATGGTAAAAATGTCCTAGAGATCATCAATGCCCGGAGCATATAATATTATATATCGTCCCCCCCCCCCAAGGAAGTATCATGGAAATTCCTACAGGACACATTAAAACCATTTTGCACTAAAATCTTTATAATTATGTAGAGGTATAAGGCAAAAAGCACAGGTATAGGTCTTAATAGTTTGGAGCCTCTGCTGACAGATTGAAGTACAGAAAATGATAATTGGCATGATAATGAATGAAGAGGTTACATCAACAACTCTCCAGGACTTCCAGAATTGTTTGGACCATTAAAGATCATTATCATACCAACCACCGCCATTACTAGCACCATTGCCATTATTATGGTCAAACAGAAGCTCATTAACTCAGACCATGTTGTCTAAGATATGGCTTCCAATGTAATTCTACAGGCTCAATGAAGATAGTTATTACAAATGATGATCACTACCTAACTCCTTACTGTGTGGGGAAGTAAGAGAGTTTACCAATCTACACCATATTAGCACAGGGCTATGGGCACACACACAAGCCATAGTATAATAGCTCTGACTATCTATACAACAAGTCTGTAAATTATATTACTGCCTATCCATCGCCACCACCACCACCACTCACCAACTCCCAAGCAGAGGTATAATCACACCTGGTTGCTTACTAGGACTCTCTTTTCCATAGCCAAATTAACACACTTTTAATTAGTTGATAAGACTACTGTACCACACTGTACCTACTATATCCACTACACCCACTGAATCCACTATATCCACTGTATCCACTATATCCACTATATCCACTGTATCCACTGTATCCACTATATCCACTGCATCCACTGCATCCACTGTATCCACTATATCCACTATATCCACTGTATCCACTGTATCCACTATATCCACTATATCCACTGCATCCACTGCATCCACTATATCCACTGCATCCACTGTACCCACTATATCTACTATATCTACTTATGAGTTATTTGAAGTCTGAAATCACACCCAGAAAAAAATAATGAGTTACAATACCTATAATTATATAAGATTACCTTTTCTCATTACAAATAGATTAAGATTTTGCCAATTGTTATTAGGAACAATTAACACATTGACTCACAGCTAGACACAGATAGGACTTCACATGGGCTGACAGAAGAACAGCCAATAACAGTTATAGTAGATTTCATTACAGTAATAACCAAGAAATAAATCTGGTGCTCAGTTGAAGAGAGAACCCTAATGTGCTCGATTACATCTCCTACATGAGAATGCTAGCCTAGGAGTGTGTGCTAACTTGATTACATCTCACACAGTAGGACGCTAGCCTAGAAGTGTGTCATGAACTTGATTACTAAGGATGTTAGCCTGGAAGTGTGTCCTGTACTTGATTACATCTCCTACAGTAGGATGCTAGCCTTGAAGTATGTCAAGTTAAACACTAAATGTACTGGAACTTAAGTCACCACCAAATAACCTCATCAAAATCATCCAAACAAAATTAAAGGTTGCCTTCACATCCAGCCACAGCAGAAATACCACCACCATCATAACACTATCCTTCACTAGACTACACAATACAGTTATCGACTTCTAAATTTATACTGACACACAGAAGACAAGACAAAATATACTTGCTTATGATATATCAGTACATTCATCAACCATAATCATAAAAAGTTTGCATTACAGACAATCATCAACAATATCTCTAATGAGATATTGTCAAAAGTAAGAACTCATTTTGTACCTATATATTTTTTCTTTAACCACTCAGCTATCCTAGAGTCATCTTTTCACAAAAACTGCATGTACCATGAATACCAAGTAATCTGAGTTTGTCTGTTTTGTTTATTCTTATGTGCATGTCCTGTCTTGACACAAGTGAAACAAATCCAAACTCTCATCATGTGGAGCCAGGTCATTTGGAAAACAAGCCGCTTTGAAAAGTTCTCTCATGTAGATTTTTTTTTTTTTTTTTTTTTGACCAAAATGGGAACTTAAAAATCTTGGGCAGATGGGGAACAGTACTACCAGACACAACTAGGACACTGACACTCATCAAGAAGGACAGAACTAGTAGGAAGATGAACTGTTACTAGTAAGAGGCTATGCTACCATTGGTAGGGTCAAGGGTCACAAGGCTGATACCTTTATGACCTGTGCACAGTAAGTTTTAATGCTCAATGTTTACGGTCACCACAACATACAGGAGGAGAGGGTGGATATGAAGATAAGGAGGTGGGATATGGAGACGAGGAAATATTGCTGGTATATTTCTGTAGAGGATAGCCCACAAGACTCAGGGTCCTCCAGAACAGTTTAAAGTGATTATAACACTTATGATAGCACCCACTAGTATAGAGACATAGAGTTGCTTAATACATGTACCTAACTATACAGATATACAGAAAGACTAACCTTGCAAAAGATTGTTGAGGCAGTGTTGAGCACAGAGTTGACCCTCTTGCTGTCAATAACAGATTAGTTATTACAACTACATAACTATCTACAGTTGATAATTAGAAGCAGTAGCTATGCCCATTTTATAGATAGCTACCAGTAATTTTAAGCCAACCTTCTCATGAAATATAGAATCCATAACGAAGTACCTTGGTAAGGGATTGATGAAGTGTGTGTGGTGGTATAGTTTACCCTTTACCAAATGCTAGACCCTTTACCAATTAATACAAGGCATCAATGCGCGCGCTAACACAATTGTGATGTCATAATCACAGTGAGGTTGCCAATGAGCTGAGTACGAAGTTTATAACAAAAAATAATAATGTACACATCTGAATGCTTGGCGGTTTATAAATACATGAGAAATGAATGTACAATACTGCATGCATTAAACATACACACTTTTTTACTTACGAATGTCCTTTATTGTAGAGTATATAGGAGGCAAGAATAGAAAACAACACATAGAGAAATTGACACAATTAAGTGAAATAGTGGCAATGATAAATCTGATAACAATACTGACCATAGTATATTGAATGAGCAAGACCATATATATAATTAACAACATCCAAGGTCCAACAATCATTCCATAACTTAGTCGAATTATACTTTTTGTCTGAAAATTCTTTTGTGGGATATTTCTGGTTAAAAACAATAAAATGAATAGAATAAGTGACGAGAATATGGAACTGAATACAAACATTATCAAATACCAAAAGAGGAACGAAAACTTCACTCGGCAATCAGTTGTCTTCAACAACAAAATTTGCAAGTCTACAATTTTTCCATCAGAACCATGTAGAATTTTGATTTCTCTTTCCATTCCACTAAGTTTAGGTTCAAAAGGATCAGCAATAAACCATATTGTTGCAATAAAAATATCAAACAAAACATAAACAAGGACTACAGAGATCAAGATCTGATCAGCTAATAACTTTCCTGGATTTCTGAAGTATACAAAAATTCGATATAATCTCCAGGTACGAACAGATAAAGTGGCTTTTATCATTGTGAGCCCAACACCCAGGGTTACATTGACAAGAAACCAAAGATGACAGCAAACATAATCCTGTATTTTGTCTGGAAATCCTACTATACAGGTATATGCTGACTGACAAATTACTAGGAAGTAACATCCTGCAAAGGCTAAATGCAAAATTCTAGGGCTGGATGCTTTAACTGCTTTTGAAGTTCGATAATACATAGTCAGAATGTGCATAGTTAACAAAAACAACAATCCTATGAATGTTATAACAATTGCAAGATAACTGAGCATGCTTGGAATAGGATGTCTTCGAATAACAACATTTACTTCTATGTCTGATTGCAAAAACTTTCCACTATTATTAAAATCAATCATCCTCTTATCTTGATGTTTGTAAATGTATAGTAAAACCATTCTTGATTCTAGGTTTTGATAGATGCACACATTTCGAGTAACATAACCTGTCAAACTGTCATAGTTAATCGGTCCTGAAAATCCATTAAAATCTAGTGAAAGTAACATCTTCTTGACTGTATCTGTACTAAAAGCAGATGTACTACCATTAGCTGTACTAAAAGAAGATGCACTACTATTAGCTGTACTAAAAGTAGATGTAGATAAATTTTGTTGCAGTCGATCATTCGATCTGTGAAGTGCTAAACTCAAGGACCAGAAAGCATCAAAGTAATACAATATATTAGAATTCACTGTAGGAGATTGTTGGAAAGCAGGTTGTAAGTTATGAAGCTTTTCTTTATATTTTTCAGCTACATATTCCAAGGAAAAGTCATAATCCAACAGAGAATTATCTTTGTGCTGGGACTGAAAGTAGTAGGTAACAAATACTGATCCTGAGAGAGCAATAGCTAACTCACTTGAAGAGCAATAGTAGTAAACATGATTATGATTGAAAGATATATTTGTTGATGCAACATCAAAATTTCCCACTATGATAAATTGATAAGCTGGAAAAACCATATCATTGTAGTAGGCCAAACACAACACCCTTTGAACTAAATCTTCACTCATGAACAGAAATATGATTCTAGACTCATTTTTTTTGATGTCTGCTAAGGGTATGTATGTGAGACGGAAAGATGAAGTGAAATACTCTCTTATGCTGGAGTTTTCATATAGTGTTTGGTCAATGTCGTACAGTGCAGAAGAATAGTATAGCAGAGATTCATCATAGAGTATACTCACATTACTCCAGTTCCTGAGCCTGATCAGTTGAACAACAGAATGCATTAGGATTGTTGGAGAACCAAACACTCCAAATGAGTTTGGATAGTTAATTCTGTCTTCAAGTGCAGTAGAGACAGCCATATTGATATTAGTCAGTGCTAGCTGTTCTCTACCAATGAGCAGTCCCAATGCCATGACTGAGGTTACAGTTGTAGGACCAATAATTCCCACTATAGAAGAATTTCTATCCCACAAGATATCAGTTCCTAGTGATGTAATTAGCCCCGAAGGATCCTCACATTTAAAGTTTCTCTTTATCAGTTGCAGGTCATATTCTGGCAGTACATCAGATCTATTATTGATCAATTCCACAGCTAATTCTCCCGTAATGAAAATATCCGAGTCGGCATGATTGTGGCACTTCTCAACGATAGTAACAATGTACAAAACTGGTTTGTGCTCAAGTTCACTTGAACGACAATCCACAATCATCAGACCAGATAATAGCAGTAGTAAATGTCTAGCTTCTCCACACATAGCTAAACAGCTCTGGGCTCATCTACCAAGACACCTGTAACTACTTATCTATAATTATAGCAGCCAAATAGTAGCAGTCTAACTTAGCTAGATTCAGTGGCACGATCTAATAAACTAAATAAAGCCTCCAGAACTCTGTAATAGACATTCCAGTCACCCGGATATTTACCTACTCAAACCGCCGGAAAAGCCGTACAAAACAAAAACATACAAGAGCTAGAGGACGCTAAAGGGAATCCACCCCCTAGCTGGCATATTATTTTTTTTTTTCGAGGAAGTATAGTAATAATAATAAAGTATTATTAAACTTAGCACGTAGCTGATATGTACCAGCAGGAGACATTACAATAGTTTTCCCCTCCTAAGTATCTGATCCTCAATACTGTATCTCATATGGGTATTTTTTTTTCCTAGAAAGGCATTATTTACACCCACCTAGACAGCTTGTTAAATTTGTTGGCAAAGATACTACCCTATTTCTGACTTTCCATTAGGAATGTCTATTCAGAAGGTATTTACATGAACTAAGAGAGCAAGTGTGTGTGTGTGTGTGTGTGTTTACTGGTTAGATAGATAGCTAGCTTACACAACAGCTGAGAACTCAACTGTAATATTTATCTTCATTGTAAGTAATATTATTATTATATAGATAAAGTCAGACTAAAACACTTTCATTTGCTGCAGAGGACCGCTGAGTACGGTTAATGATGTCATGTTTATTATAGTGCATAAAAATCTATTGCAGTGGAAGGTTGAAGTAAAAGATTCTTGCCTGCTCAACAAAATCATCAAACCATTATAACTAAGTCTCTTAGTACACACATAGCATCTGTGTTGTGTTTGTGTGCTTCAATAATAAGTTTTGCAATAATAACTATCATTCAGATATGATAATATACTCTCAACTCACAGGAAAAATATCTCCAGCTATATACACATTATACTATAAAACTCTATATCCACACACACTACACATATTTAAACAGCAGACTCCAATGCTTCTGTACACTTCCTCAGCTCACTTTCATGGTGGTCAATTACATAACCAGGTTCAGGTAATATGGTGGAAACCTCTTCTTGCTTCATTCCATGTAACTCAAAACTCTCCTGATCTTCACTTTCATGGATTTGTTGTTCAGTGATCTGATATCTTTCGTCAAGTTTACATCTCTATGAGCAAAACATATGTGAGGGTCTTACTCAAAATTAACCACTCATATAATTTCTTAATGGTATTGAATGTACAGACCAGGGCATAGTCTAATTGGGTAAAATTATGTGAGGGAGTCCAGACTATAATTTCAAGGTGCAACTTACCCTCCAGCATGCATAGATGGAGGCCATGACACTCATGATCACCATTTCAGAAAAGAATCCAGAAAATAGAGTTAACACAGCTAACAAAGCTCCAGTTAGACTACACAGGTGAAAAATATACCAATCAATGGTAATAGTGTGCATGTGCATGTGCATGTGCATGTGCATGTGTGTGTGTGTGCATGGTGCATGTGTGTGCTTGTGTGAAATGACGAAAATTGCAGGTACATGCTGTGTATTAATCCATGTCTATAATTAAACATTGATAAGGACTTCAGTTCCAGCCACTATGATTATACAGATAGGCACATATGCTGGCATAATTTTGGGAATAATAGGTAGGTTCTAGCATTAGGAATAATGCTGGAATAATAGGTAAAATTTTGGGAATAATAGGTAAAGGTAGCTACTTTTGACCACATGGGCAGGTGTACAGAATTTATTGCAAAGGGCAGTAGTCACTAGCAGTACCATCAGCCCTAGCCCTAGACCCATCCATGCTACTTGTATCAGAAAATTCAGCACTAAAATTAGCCTTGCTGGATGGGCACTCTTAGAATTGTTTAGAGGAATATTTTGTTGGTAGAACCCTGTAAGAGAGTATTTTCAATACTCAATTCTTTCAAGTCACAAGACAATACATTACAAGACTATATTGAGGCTTCAGTAATGTCACAAGTAAATAGAAGGGCTATTTAGTTAGTTATATTGTCATTATTTTATACTTTTAAATTTTGAGAATAATACTGAGAATAATAGGTAGCTTTGGGGGAATAATAGGTAAAAATTTTGAGCAGTGCTCAAAAGAATAGTAGGTAAAAATTTAAGCATAATATGCCAGTGCCTATATACAGACTCCAAATTGACCATATTCATTGCTAATTTGCTCCTCAAAATAGACTAGAACACTGCTTCTATTCAAAATGCATTGCCATTTCACTCTTAAGGGTTAGTGGTGGTCCCATAGAGTTGAAGTTCCACAGTGCCGTATCCTTGATACAAATAGTGTACAATATGAACTGACCCTAGTTTGTAGAGTATGAAGAAGGTAGCAAGAACTGTGATCAGTCTTAGAAATCCACTGGGAGCAACGAGGCTTGTTCGCTTATGTAAAGTCAGCCAGCCTGTTAGAGAAGCTCTAACTGAAACTAAACCGTACATCATAAATCAAAACATACACGCATTATAGAATAGGAATTGCTTATGAAGATGAAGTGTGACTATTTAAACAGTACAGCAGTTTGTAGGGACTAGCACTATCTATAGTTTGTAGTGATATCAATCTACCCAAATACAATAAAATAGATTTTTTAACCCATCAGATAGATATGGTCTGTTTATACAATTGGAGTTTAGATATGATCTGTTTATACAGTTGGAGTTTAGATATGGTCTGTTTATACAATAGAGTTACAGAGGTGGTTTGTTTAAACAATTAGAATTTAGAAGTGGCTTGTTTATACAGTTAGCTAGTTGCCAGTTTATATTCAAGAAATATTCACAGTTAGGTTTCACTGTAACCTTGGGTCCTTCTATGTGTAAATTTCCTTACAGTATTCTTATAGTATATTACAGTAATCTTATTTTATAGTCAGTAATCTATTATTGAATATTACAAGTATATTACAAATGACGTAATGTTGAGGATTTACACATAGAATCACCCGTAACCTTAGAAATACAACATGAGGTTAAATTCCAGGCATACTTTTTAGATACAACCTCTAATATGCTGTTTGTATGTTAAAATCTATTCAGGTAAAGTTGCCCATGAAAGTTTTCCCACCAAATTTGCAGAGTTCAAAATGCTAGATTGAAACATGGGTTCAGGTTTGTACTATAAAAGGCACACACTGAGCAATCAAATACACAGATACCACATACAGAAAATATAATATCAAATTATATAATAGAGATATGCAAGATTGCTTATATCACTCTGAAATGCAACAAGAACTGTGCAAGAAGGCAAAAGGCAAAAAAGTGTGTTACATGTTGTTATTGTTCTCAGTTACTTGAACATATCTAGTATCAACACATGAACTACTCCTTAACATAAATGTCATCATCACTACTCATCATAGCATCAGTCAGTGACGAAACAATTTCATTGTTTGACTTATTTCGAGCATTTGTTCCATGTCAATCAAGGTAAAAATCCAACATGGAAACTTTGGGCCCAATTCATTTTTAAGAGTAAGTATTGTCTCATTTGGGCCATACTCTTTGGGGGATTACCCTAGGTTATTTTACCCCTCTATAGTGATAATTGGAAATATTAAAACGATGGCTTCCATCTTTTCTGCTTTAATCATCAAACAAAAAGCAAACAGATTAGCACACTACACAGAGAAAGATACTTAAAGAACTTCCAAAAACAGCTTTTTGAAAACAGAAGTGTCTGGAAAAAATAAACAAACAAATAGACAAAACACAAAACAGAAACTTCAGAGTCCCAAGGACAAACCTCTCATCAAAACATTCCATAAGAAGTTTCCAAAAATGTAAACAAACAAAAATTGTTTGGGATTACTCTGACTTGAAAGAAAACACCAACCCACTCTGTAATATGTTCCTATACTAAAGCAGGAAAGAGCAAAGACCTTTTATAATTCAGGAAAATAGGTCAAGCAGAATTCAAATTTTGTGAGCATCACATTCTCAGGAAAGCCAGTGTCAATGTAAACAAAAGGGTAGGTACTTTTGCCGATAAAAAACTATCTAAAAGGTGGTTTATTAAACTGCAGAAAGATATCACAAACTAATTCAAAAATGCTTGTATAAAAAAGATTGTTGTGGTCCAAAACCACAAACACAACTATCAAAACAGTGTCTGAATACTCTTACTACTGTTGTTGTGATAATAATCATGAGGACAGAAGAGTGATTCTTTAACTCCTCTGGTATTTTTGAATGTGTTTTCCACAGGCTGGGTACCAGAATACTGCATTCTAGAAGGTATGTTCATATGGAATATAGCACCACTTGGTAATCATAACTTTTTTTTTGCTTACTTATGACGAAAGGAAGAAAATAAAACCACTATAATCATGTAAAGCATTCAGTTGGGACTTAACCGTAACTTGAGATTTATTGCTAGTGCCAGCCAGTACAGGTGTTTATAGAAGCACTGTAAGTAAGGAACAAGCAGGAAAAGTGCCATAATAGTAACCAGTCATTTTGAGATCTTCAAAAGACTGTTGCCAACTGGAGTGCAATGTAAGGATACATAGATCTAAAGATACAACCCATACAAGGAAAATAGAGTTTACACAAAATTGGCTTCCTTGTCCACTAAGTTTCAATTCTGTGTGAGTGAGACTGAGTATGCAAGCATATTGAAACCTTCCTGTCCACTGCTTTAAATAACCATTACATACTATACACACCAGTGAAACAAAAGAAGGCAAAAACTCTGAGTGGATCAACACAGAGAACAGCTAGATGATGAGGGATGCCTATCACATGCTGTAGGATAAATATGGATACCCCAGGAATCCAAAGAAGAGTGAACGATATCTAAAAATAAAGATTATGGTATGGTACTTAATAGACATCTTTAAAATAATTATATGTAATTCTGTTTTGGGAATAAAATTTCCATGTTATTATAGTAACTACATTCACAAATTAATAATGCTACTACTTAACAATATTATTATTGCAATATATACATAATATAAATTATGATAGAGGGTGAGTAGCTAGATATATGGAGAACAAGGTAGTAAGGTTCTATACACGCACAACATAACCAAAGAAGGCATATTAGAATAACCACACATAACTATTACAAGGGGGTAGGAAAGGGGGGTTCAAAGTGTGCTGTAGCACTCCTAGTTTTTTGTGGCTATGCCAATGGCATCCATTATTTTTTGGCTTCGCAGCCTTCACCCCTTTACTTAATTAAGTCTGTTCCTGTTGACTTGTGCACATATCCATTACTTCATCCTGTAGCTACCTGTGTAAATGTGTAGATTTTGATTTACATAAATGGGCTAGCCTACTAATCCAAGAAGAGTTTTCATAATTAAATTAGAGAATTTTTGTGGCTTTATGATAATTATATCCTTAGCCTCAAGTCATCTTCCTACACATCTACCTGTATTATGTACAGAAATGTTATAAGCATATATTATTATGCTAGAAATAGCGATATGGCCACATAACATTTCTGCGTAACTCAACCTTGACTATAAGCCCTCCATATCAAATAGAGCATGTAATTGCTAAAAATATACCACTGCTGAGAACATCAGAGCTCCAATAACAAAAAAGGCTATTTTCCTTCCAGGAATCAGAGGTCTATTTTCAGTGCGATTTTCCTAGAAAACACACAAGCACCATCAATACATAGTTTTACCACACATAGAAAATACTTCCCAAGGAGCAGGTTTATAATAATTATTATGGAGAGGCATATTGCAAACTCACTACTGTAATAATAGATTACACATAGCTAACATGCAATAGTCACATTCTCTGCCATTGATTTATTGGAGACTACAGTGGAACCCTCTATTCCAACCCCCAGAAATGAGTCCACCTGACACTTTGGATACATCCCTGGTGTATTCACATTATAGAACCTCATTCCCTGAAATGAGGCCGTCCCTCCAACCAGGATACTTTAATCTGCCTGATGGTTCTCCAGAATAGAGAGGTTCCACTGTACACTCTATAAGTACTTATTGCATTGTTTTTATAAAACCTTTTGAAAAGTTGGTGATACAGGCCTAAGCTGATTGAGCCATCCATAGACTATGTGTCCCAAAGGGTATGTGGCTGTGAGGACTGCAACAGCTATAGCAGCCTCCTGTTTGGTAGGAGAAAAGTGAGCTACTAGGAGATTGATCATGGGCCTTGTAGAACGCTGAATTGACAGGACGAACATGAGTGGAGAAATAAATGCAACAAGATTCCATGGTGTGACCACTTGCTGTGAAAGAGAAAGTATTGGGGCTCTATAAAAAAGTCTGAAGATTATGCAGTATTATGTAATTGTTTATTGTCTCTGTATAGCTAGGTCACTCTCTCTTAGTAGGTCAATAAAAAAGTTTCCATTTTCTGTGAGATTAAAAGGACAATCTCTGTGTGTAGGTGTACTTCATAGGAGTTTATGTCTTATCATGTGGTGGTCTGTTCCTATATATGCATTATGTTTTATGTGTACTTCTTAGGTACTTAAGAGTCGACATAGACTTACTTAAAGAGTGGCCTATGTGAGAGTGACCTATGTGAACGTAACCTATGTAAGGAGCATAAATATTGTCTAAGTCTCTAAACTGTACCCTGGTTGTTAGATCTTAACAGCTTTGAAAGTTGAAACTTGTTAACTGGTTACAAATAGGACAATATTCAGTCATATAAATCACTAAATCATGTGGCGTGCAGAGTAGATGTGGTGTATGGGACTGTGTGTAGAGTGGATGTGGTGTATGGGACTGTGTGTAGAGTTGATGTGACGTATGGGACTGGATCTGGTGTAGAGTAGGTGCTTACCATCACGTCCTTGGTAAGTTTGGGGTACACTTTCCAATAGAATACAGTAAGGGTGATGACACATCTAGTGAGCACTCCACAATAAGCAGCCAATATTGGCACTGCAATTGGGTCAGTACAAGTCAATTGAGTCCAGACTAGGATAGCCACTGCTACAATCTATCATAGTTAATGTGTGATAAAATATCAGAGTTACAGGGAACTTTCACACAATGTGTTCCTTGAGAATTTTTAAAGGAATAGAAGTGGTATCATAGATCATCAGTATATTACACTATATATACAGAATACAAAGCATTGTGGGTGGAGTGTTTCTGGTCAAATAGAAATACCAGAACTGTAGCTACATACAAAACATATACAGTACAATTTTTTTCCTACATCAACTCCCTAATGTGGGGCTTGCTCTACTCCACTCCAATAATTTCTTGCTCTGATTACCTTCCTTAAAGGGAAGGAGGCAATGGTATAGCGGAGGCAGATCCCGGAATTTTAAGGGGCAAGGGGGGGGACATGCATTCATGATTGCCTATTATAATTCTTCTTGGAAATCAATTTCTGAATATTTCAGTCATGACAATGAAAGTCATTCTTCTTGGAAATAAACTGGCATATAAATTTACATCATCATAAAAGGTGAATATTCTTGTGAATACAACAGAAGTAGAGCATTGAGCTGGCCCTGGCCCATCATGGACCAATTGGGAGCCTTTATATGCTTGAGGGCTGTGTTTGTTCTTTCAACTGTAGCAACAGTTACTAGATATGGATTTTAGAAGAAAAAAATTTAATGTCTCAGAAAGTGATGTATGAAGTATATAGAAACTTTAAACTTCTTGAATTTGTTGAACTGAATACAACACAGACAGTTATCATGGTGGGCAATTAATGTTTACAAGTGGCCACTAGAGAAACCTGAGTTGTGTTGGAGGACCTTACCAACTTGAACTTTAATTTTTTCCACAGTAAAAAGCATCAAATTGTAATTATAGTTACTATTATGCAAGTGCTTCACTAGGTATGTAAAGTAACAATATACCTACAAATTGTTTTAATCACTTCATGGCACATGGCACCACTAGCAGCCACACACAAAACTGTGTTTGTTGCAATATGAACTTATTATGCTATAACATATTGAAAGGGGAGGGGGGAGGGGGAGCAATTACCGACCTAGATCCACCTCTGCTTAAACAACTATAGAAAATCCAATTGGGCCCATTATCCGAAAAGAGACTTATGCAGTACACTGCTAAGGCTTGAAGGTTTTTGCTAAAATGACTATTTTCTTGTAGTTTCAGGTTATACATGAACATTGGAAGCAAAAAATAATGTCTCATACTTGTGCTAGGATGTCACTTAGAGAAGCAAGTGCCACCATGAAACTGTGTCTGAACTGGAGCAAGACTCCTCCATGGTACCAAGACTATAATGCATAAAAGAATAAGTAATTACAGTGACATAAATAGTCATGAAATGATGTTAGACTGCCAATATATCATTTTGGTTGGTAATAACCCAGTCATTGACTTCTGAGAATGTAATATCAAGACTTGGAAACAGGAAGAGCGCACACAACTCACTATGAATTAATAGATTCCTATCTAGGAGGAAGATTAGTGGCAATCTATTGACCAGCATTATTGCTGTCTGTACTAACCTATGGAGAGTTGCATGCCCTCTTGCTGCCTATCACAGTTTGATATGTCCTTCATAATATTCAATTGATAAAATGAGATATAATATTATCATGGATTGGATGGATAGCATGTCTAAAAGTCTTGAGATAAGTGGATAAAAATGACAGAATATAGCTAATGTGTGCTCATTGACTAGTTGTCATAACATGTCATGACCTACCAAGTCAACATTTGGTCAGCAAATGGCTAATGACTGACTTATCTATGCTCAATGATATTAACTTGCCATATAAATATTATTAAAACAACACAATATAACTAGTATTCTGTCAAAGGACATGTTAATAGCATGCTGAATAGTTGTAGGACTGTCTTACAATGGCATGTATGAGTGGGTAGGCAGAAAGGTAGAGCAGAGCTTGATATGTCAGTTCTGATACTGTAACAGACACTCCATGGAGATCCTTAATCAGCCAAACACCCAGTTGAGTTTTCGCTACAGATGAATGTATGCATGCAGGGATTCATTTAGAAATTGTCCAGGCAAGGCTAGGGGTGGAAGGAGGGGGGGGCTAATTTATATTAAAGAGAGATAATCATCTAACTTTCAAGGCGAGTGGAGAGGGGTGAAAGGTACAAATGTCCCTCAGCACACACATGCACATACCCAAATTAAACAGTGATAGCTACAGATTCCCTCAAGTAGAATATGGTTATACCCAATATCTGCTGAGATTCTGATAAGCCATAACTGAACTACTGTAGATAATAGAGAGATCTGGTTAATTGGGGTACCCAAAAAACTGGGTTTATTGATCCCGTCCCTACATCAAATTGCCTGTACTATATTTTATGTACATTTCAAGGAGTGGGGTTTATAGTGAGTCCTTCCTTATTTTGACTCTTAAAAGACAATGCACTTAAAAAACTCCATTCTGTGGAATCACTAGAAAATGACTTGATTACTGATACAGGTCATGAATACCACACTACAGATCGTACATGTATTTCAGTCCTAATGTTAAAACAGATGATGTATTTCAGTCCCAATGTTAAGACAGATCATGTATTTTAGTCCCAATGTTAACACAGATCATGTATTTCAGTCCCAATGTTAACACAGATCATGTACTCTATTTCAGTCCCAATGTTAAGACAGATCATGTATTTCAGTCCCAATGTTAACACATCTCCAATGCTAACACAGATTGTGTACAACATTCAGAGCCTCCAACCACACGGATTTATCCGTATTTTTACGGATTTACACCTATAAATACGGACTACGGAAATTGATTCAATTTATACGGAAGTATAGCTAGCTAAGAGAACAGCTGTGAAATAACATTGTCCAGAGGCTTAAAGAGTTGTCTAAACAGTTAAAACAGGTAAGTATATTTATTGTCAGTTAATTCATGATATTTGTTTACTGATGCATTGTTATTAAGTTTTATATAGCTATAGCTTGTTCCAGTGTCTCCTGTCACGCACTATGATAGCTAAGACTCTCAATTCTAGCTCACAGTCTAGTCTCATTATTAATCACAAGATACTACACGTAGGTGTGTGTCTTATAACAATAATAATAATTAAGAATGATGCAGGTCATTAAACTAGCTACTACGGAATTTGCTACAAAAATACGGAAAGTGAGCAATTTTTGTACTGAAGTTATTCACTTCAAGTTGGAGGCTCTGACATGTTGATCCTCACATAAGAACTGATACATAAATACAGAGACTAAAATAACCAGTTCTATAGGTACTTCAAAATGCTGCTTTACAGAAATTATGACATCTTCTAGTCATTATCAATGAATCTTACCAATGATTATTATTAGGATAAGAACAGAACAAGCCATCATTAATACGCAAATCAGGATCCTATGAAATCCTGGTCTATCGTGTACCAAGACCACACCCACTTGCTTTACTTCCTCCAACACACCCACAAAGAATTTAATGATGACATACGCTAAACCGAATGCTGCAAATGTGTCTACAACATTGGCTGATCGTGAAATACTTCGATTGAGAAACTGCATAATAACCATGTAATTATAATTGAGCTATTGATGAAATAAGAAGAGGAACTATATATAGGACTGGTTAATTTCACTGTCCTGTCACTTGTTTAATTAGTATGAGTTCATATAATTGTATAAACTAGAATTAGAGTCATAATACAACAGCTAATACTGAGATTAATGAATATTATGTCTGTACATGATGACCTTTAAACATATTATGTTTCTCTATCAATGACTCTAGTCAGTCCATTACTGGAGTATGTACTTCCTAAAGTCCCAGGAAAGTGTCCGTACATCCTAATACACTCCCTGGCATTTCTAGAACACACAAGTTTAATTAGATTATTTAGCTGTCTGTACCTGTTCTCCTATGTCAACTGCAACATCAGTAAATGCCAAAGGTATTACAAACTTTGCAAGGATCATGTAGTCCCACGTTAGAAATTTCATCTTGATCTAAATTGGACATCACATTACATAAGTGCATAGCTAACTATAGTAGCTATACAAATGACATAATTACATTATAGCATCTCTTCTATTTCAGTTTCTCTTAGTGGGAATCAGCTCATGGACTTCAGGTAAACAGGAATACAATTTTGGGGTATGTTTCAATGACATCACTTGGTTCATGAGAAGTCTCTCCTTACATAAATAACACTTCTGGAGAGAAAGATTTGGTACAAAACTATCCTGCTCAGAGATTAAAGTGTAAAGTATAATACTAAGATTATATTCATATAGTGCATGATATCTGTCTAATGTAAAAAGATTTATACATAAGCACAACAGCCAGACAATAATGAGATCAAGTAGTAAAAGATAGATAAGTAGTTTGTGATTTAGATACTATAGGTAGTAAATCAGCCTGGAGTATTAGATTGATAGAGAATGACAGACATCTGTTCTCAACATAAAATGTGTATCGAGAGGAAATATCAAGGAAAGTTGGTCCCCCACCCTCCTGTGTAAACAGCTTGACAATGGGACATGTGTTTGACCAGTGTGAGTAGACCTGAACACTGTTGACCAGTGTGGGTACTGTTGACCAGTGTGGGTAGACCTGGTTGACCCAGTAACACTGTTGACCGGTGTGGGTACACCTGGTTGACCCAGTACCATTGCTGACCATCATGTATAGACCTGACCCAGTAACATTGTTGACCAGTGAGTAGACCTGGTTGACCCAGTACCATTGTTGACCATCATGTATAGACCTGACCCAGTAACATTGTTGACCAGTGTGGATAGACCTTGGTGACCCAGTACCACTGTTGACCATTAGGATAGACCTGACCCAGTAACATTGTTGACCAGTGTGGATAGACCTTGGTGACCCAGTACCGCTGTTGACCATTAGGATAGACCTGACCCAGTAACATTGTTGACCAGTGTGGATAGACCTTGGTGACCCAGTACCACTGTTGACCATTAGGATAGACCTGACCCAGTAACATTGTTGACCAGTGTGGATAGACCTTGGTGACCCAGTACCACTGTTGACCATTAGGATAGACCTGACCCAGTAACACTGTTGACCATTAGGATAGACCTTGGTGACCCAGTACCGCTGTTGACCATTAGGATAGACCAGGGTGATCCAGTATACACTGAGAAATGGCTGCACCCCCCCACCCACTGGTTGGCAGTGGTACAGAATTAACCTTTAATCATAGACAATGATGCCTACAAAATACGCAAAATGCTTCAATCTAGCCACACCTCTAACAATTTTATTAATGGTAGTAAATTTTGGTGCAATACTGAACCTAGTTAAACTTACCAATCATAAGCAAACACATAATAATTATATCACATATCTTGGATCAATTCCACTTGCACGCATTTCATTATCAAAATGTTTGACGACCTCTACCTACCCACAGAAGAATCAGCTATCCCATAAATGATAGTGTAGAGGGCTGATCCAGAATCTTCCAAGTATATTAAGCAGCCATTAGATTGTGTCCTATCCGTGGAACAGGTCTAGTTGGACAAAGGCTATAATAATTATTGATTGTTGTGTTACAAGTGCTAGCTAGTTAACTTTTTTTATACATTGTGACAGATGAAGTACTAAAACCTTAGCTTTTCCATCCTATACCCTACTGTGGCCTTATACCCACACAAACCACCAGTTAGTTTCCTCCTTAAACCAGAAAACCTGGAGTTAAACTGCTTTGAGTTCGCAGCTTGAAGGACAGTTACTCTTCTTCAAAAGCATATTTACTTCCACTTACCTGGAGCTTATGCATGATATTTTCAAGAGGACTACATAGATTCAGGTGGTATACACTAATATTGTGTTAAATGTTAATATTAATCTCCACCACTACAAGCTAATAGAAAGACAATAAATCTACAAAAAATTGATCATGAGGTGTAACTACACACCACTTTGCTAAATATATAGACCTACATATATAGATCTTAATAAGAGTTTTGATATAAACAATCAAATCTGATACATGCATGGAACACAACTAATGATAAAACATGGTGCATAATAGTTATAGCTAGTCTAATAATAATATTTTACATGTCTGAAGCTTTTATAATAAATCCAGAACTTGTAACTATAAGACATATTATAGTCCAAACCAATACTGAAGCTAGAAATACATTATGATTAAAGGGTGATTCATACTTATTCTCATATTTCATGTGCATCTTCTTTGTAATGATGTACTTTCCTGCAAAAGCCAATGTAACAGGGATGACATACTGAATGAAAGCTCCAAAGTAAGTACCAGTGAAGTTTATCAAAGATTGAACGTTAGTAGTCACAAATGCTACCCAAAGTGGAGGCACTACTGAAATGAAAGGAAAAAAAAACAAACTTATGGTCCTGTGGAAGGGCTCATCTTGGGACTGTTTGAACAAGATGAATCTATTTATGACCCTGTAGAAAGGCATGTTTTCAATGCTGAATAGTTTGAAAGACACTAGAGTGAGTGCTTTGAGATTTTCACAAAGTGTGATCGAAACTACGGGGAAATTCAAAGTCAGTGTGAAAACTGGATACAGCGCCAAGTAATAGCCTAGAACAGACAACACTCCCTCTTTTTCTGTCGAGAACTGCCCAGTGAAAAAGTTTAAAGTGTATATATCATTTTGTTTCTCTGGGGAGTATCGAAAGGCACCAGTATAGGACAGCAGCAGGTAGAAGCAGAGAACAAAGAGAATATTAAAAAATACAAGAATAGACACTTGTTTTTTCTCTTTCATTGGTGTAATTATTCCAGGAATATATTGATGAAAGAGGAAGGCATGGATACATATACCAAATAGTGCACCAAGATTTTCAAAACATACTACTTCAACTTTGTTGGGGTCTATTCCATCACCTTCGGCAATTTCGATTATTGCTATGATAATCATGAAGAAAAAAGCTATAGAGAATAAGAAAATACATCATAAAGTAGAAGAGTGTACATTCAATGCAGATATACAGCAAGTGTGGTAATACAGTACTATCTATGTAGGTATGGTAGGGTCACCTCTCATGTTCAGTTTATTGCACCCTCCAGCCACTGCTCTTGATATTAAAATGGCCCACTCTATGTAAGTTAAGACCTATAGTGAGTAGATACTAAGTTCCACTAATACAAACTTTTCTGTCACTGTTTGGTATAGTGGACTCCTTTCTCTATGTAACTACTACAGAACAGTTCAAATCTTATGCATGTTATTCTTGAGGTAATGATGACTGACGATGCACACATACAGGAAACACACAAAAATATACTACATTCAAGAAAGGCTGAGTGACTATGCCCACAATTGACAGTCAGACAGTTGTTTAGTGAACTGAATTATACATGCATGATAATCTATCTAACTTTCTGGCAGCCTGGATAAATCCTATGGCCAAAGGTGACCAGATAATATTATCATCAACCAAGACTCACCTGTACTCCTTATAAACATAGTGACTATGTGAAGATACTTTAACAATGAAAGTTTAAAGAATGCCCATGGAGATGTAACAATGGAAAAAACAGCCTAGAAAGGGTTATTGAATATGTAAGAGAGAACTGGAAGTGGAAACACTCATAATATTACTACTTAGAAATTCATGGTACTAGTATTGCTAGACATGTCAAAACCACACCCATGCAATGTTCTGAAGCGAACCCTTACATGCATGTACTCATCATTGATAAGCTATGGGATTAGTCTATCTGTTAGCTATAATTTTACTACCTCTTTCTATTGCCACTAACTGCAGATGCTCTAGACCAGACCTACCACCACCAAACCATGTAGTAGGCCGATTAACATTGTTGTTCAAGTGGAGAGGAAGGTAGTTTAAAGAAATCAAACTACATTACAATGGCATACAAGCTATAGATACAAGAAAACTCACCAGAAGTATGTAATAGAATTGGAGTTGTGTTGTCTCTCCAAAGCATATCAAGTCTTTATCAAAATTGCCAATATTATCTTTAGTATCATTTAAATGTTTAGTACTACAAAAAGAGATAATTCCACCACAATTTAATCAGGCACATATGTATAATGATAATGGAGTTGGAAGAGATGAGAATTATGAACCCATCTAACATACCTCTATTAGGACCCTCAGTCACAGCTATAAATTATTAAAAGAGGTCCATTTCATTCAATCATTCAAGGTTTTAAAAGTAGCTAGCTAGCTTCATTTATTCACTCACCAAACTATAACTACTATTGACTTGGGAACGATCACTGCATTAACGGCCAACTTTCCATATAAATACAGGCATAAGACAAAGTAGCACAGAATAATTCCACCTATCATCAATGTTAGTAAATAGACACATCATCAATAGTACTACAATATTAAAAGGACTTGAAGTATGTACTGAGTGGAGAACATTGTATGAACTACATAAATATTAATGCAAGCTCTGAGCTATTTCTCACACAATTTCTTTTACATAACCATGCCAATTTACTTCGACTACAGTACAGTTGTTAGGAGGAAGATAGGGCAGAATTGACCAAAAATTAAGCTTGAAACATTAGAAAAGCAGTAAGGTGAGAAAGCAAGTTTTTTCTAGCTAAATGTGATAAAGCCTTGGCCATACTAACCACATCCACTTACTTCAGCCCTGTATATTTAAGCAATAGAATTGATTATTATAACCTAGTAGTAATAATTATGATATAGTAATATTGACTCACTTGGCTTGAAAAACATGTTAGCTAGAGTTCCCTATAATGAAAATAGCATTATTATTATTAGTTTGTCATGTGTATGTACAATGTCTAACCATCTCAAATTTCTTCTTTATCTCATAGTCATCCGAGGAAAGAATAGCAATTTTCATCGATTTATTATTGTCTATAATGCAATTATAGAGGGAAAAATTGCACTACAAACTTTTGTGATAGAAACTTATATTATTTAATTTATGAAGTTATACTATTTTCCACACAGAAATTTCAATGAATAATAAGCAAGTTCTATACCACGAAGTTAAATATCAACATACTGTATTCCATGATATTGATATTTCTTTGTAGAATAACTGATGCTCGGTTCCTTTTTCTGGACTTATATAACGTGTAAGCATTAGCAGCTGCCATGGCTTCCACCATGTAAGTGAATGAAACATAGCTAACAAAGGCCATGATCACCAACATGATGGTACTAAGGATAACACCTGCATTAGCAAATGACTGAGGAAGAACCAGTGCTCCAGTGCCAACAATTAAATTGAAGATGTAGATAAATGCAAACTACATAGTACAAAAATGAACAAAAATTATTATGACAACTTCCTCTGCGAGGCCAACAGATAGGGCTGTCCAAATAAACGGCAGCTGTCTTGCATGCTAAGTCAAGTTTAATACTTTTTCTGACTCTGACAATAACATCAAACATGGCCAATATTTAAGTGAACAAATCAATGACATAACTAGGAATAAGTGGTAAGTGTGCTCAAAATAGTATAATCTACCACCATTACCAGATATTTTATACCAACTGTTCATTCATATTCAGCTAGTTCCTTTTAGACTATTGTATCATTATGATAAAGTGAATGAATGTAAATGGACCATAGTTGCATAATGCAAACCTTAAATATTATCTTATCCTTGTGCTATACACTAAAACACTTAGACTAAGTTAAGTGCTCTAGCTATTTATAATTATATTAATGGACTCCATCAGTCAAAGTGTGGTTATTTTTATTTCTATTACATTAATAATAGTGCTTCTTGGCAAGTAGCTAAAATCTATACATTTATTTGATACATGTTTGTAGAAATGAACTTGATCCCTTGTACTTTTTAGCATTGAAATAACCATAGATATAGAATTGCATATCTTAGTAGCTATATAGCTGCTTTATTGTTATTATTAAAAATGGACACACACATGGAGAAAGAGCCCGTGTCCCGTGTCCTAATACAAGTAAAAGGTTCATGATCACAGTATAACCATCAGAATTAACGACAAACTACAGTAAGATCTTATATGTTACATCAGTGCCTAGCTTGCTGATAACCCTGAGGAGATGGGTGTGGCTGGTGTTGCTGCTGGTCTCATTATTTTCAGCAATTACATGTTACTGTGAGAATACAAGCATCAGTGTATTCTCACAATAGCTAACATGTATATTTTGTATTCAAATCACCAAATTTATACCATTAGTATCTGTTATAGTGACAATAAGGTAGTTATTAATTTCTGAGCCTCATTGCATTTTGTGCCTGTGCATAATTACCTGGATTATCAGTTCTAAAATTGCCCTCCTTCCTCCCTCCCACCTGCCCTAGATATTAGAGAAATTAATAGGGCTGTTATAAACTCATGTTACCCCCTCTTCCACTGCATTATTCTATCTAGTTGCTTCTCTCTTTTTGGTGTTTTAAAAGGACTCAGTTAAGGTCATTTTAAGTCTTGTCTCTTTGAGTAGTCTATAGGTTATGATACTCCAAAGCTTAAAACACAATTACCAAGGCACAAGGGACATGTCTCTCCCTATGCATAGGTTTTAGACACCAACATTGGTATTAATGATGGAAGAGAAAGTGGCTATAACATTACATAGCTACTTTAAATTTAATGTTTATTTAGTTCTCGCCGATTTTTTAGCTAATGCAGTTAAATTGATATCGTGGTTTTTATACTTAAATAAAGTTTAAAACTTTTACAGGAGGAAGCAGCACACACTCACCACCTCTAGTGTTTTATGCTAGTATCAAAACCACCTCTGAAAAGGTCGGCTACAGTTATCTACTGCCTGTTTGCCCAGAAATAGGCTATTTTTCACAAAGAAAACCAAATTTGCTAGCTATTACTTAGCTGCATAAAGTGCTTTACATTTACATCTAGCTTATAATGATATAGCTACTGCATTACAGAGCTAGCTACTTTTAACTTACCACAGATGAATATTATTATTACAGAGCTAGTTAGCTACTTTTTAGCTACTGCATCATATTATTACAGAGCTAGCTACTTACCACAGATGAATGTATAATAATAATGATATAGATACTGCATCTCATTATTACAGAGCTAGCTACTTAACTTACCCCAGATGAATAAGTATCTGGTGCCTTTTCTTTACCCATGACTTACTTCGAAATCTTGTGGGATTACGCGCATGCTCATGGGAGCTAGACTATTATAAGTTATTATGAGAGTAGTATGACTAATCATAACGTCATCAATAGTCATGTCCCGTCAAAATTAGGTACATAATAGCCAGAACAAAATAATGTCTAGAGGACCCCCGCAATACTGCCACCTCCAAACTGCAATTGTCCTTCTATATATCGAAAATAGCACTGATTTTATACTATACAGTAGCTAGACTGTTCAGTACTGTACTTACCAGAATTACTAGCTAGCTAATTGTTCCACAATAAGTAAGTGTATTTAATATTGTAGAAGTTGGATAGATCATAGATCCACAATAATTAACAACACATTGAATGTTGCAGTTTGAAGAATGGTATCTATAAAGGCAGGAGATGTAGAAAGTACCTTACAATAGTTGTAGCAAGCCCTACTAATCATCAGGCTTGAGTCAGAGGTATTATTATGTAACTATAGTTTTAAAAAAACCCATTACTTGCAGTTGGGTATATTGCTGGCTAAGGTATATTAATTCTAGCTACATTGTTTCAGTTAGCTAAAACATTTTCTAGTATTTTGTTTTATCTAAGGCTCTTATTCGTTAATTATTAGTTTCTCATCAGGAAAATTTTTTGTGTTCATGAGGGAGGGAGGGTAATGTAATTATTGTTTTTATTATTATGATGATTATTATCGAGGTTCCTATTACTTGACCTTATATAAATAAAATCATTCTTTTAGCCAGTAGCTACAAAACAAAAGCAAAGTCTATGTTCTTTTTTTTGACAGGAAGTTTGGATGAACAGTCTGGACACTGGGTAACATCCAGGTTTGGCAGTCAAGTTATCTGCACTGCAACAGTAAATACAGAGAAGTTCATGACCAAGAGCATAATAATGGACTTCTAAAGGCTCATAACAGCGAACAATACGTATGCACACAGTGCTCAATCTTCCACACAAATTCAGATCCTCCATAGATGATCCACACGTATAAGCATAGTTATCCAATATTATGCTTTAAATTATTTCCAATTCATTATCTGTCAACTTGTATTTCGAATATACAATCTGCCACATTCCACATTCTTCACACTGTACAACCATAATATTAGTGTTCCTTGCATGCTGAATACTTACAGGAAATGGCACACTCTTCTCACGGTAGAGTCATTTCTGCAATGATGGTCTGTGGTCTTCAGTAGTGACAGTTTCAAACACTTCTTTGAAGTCCTTATAATGCCCATCATTTTGTGGTACAGGATCAGGTAGGAAGCTAATCTTGTCAAAGACTTCACAAGGTAGTCTAATTGGCTTGCAACCATCCACTCCACACTTATTAATGCAGAAAGAGTAGTGCCTTGCTTGGCAGCAATGATCAAAGAACTTCTGAAGATTCTCATAGTTCTTCACAGACTTCTTAGTGACTTCATTCACACAAACTTCACTGTCAATCAATTTGACATTGTTTTGATCCCTCAAATAACTAGCATAGTCATGCACAGACTTAGCTAACATCTCTATATCTGTCTTGAAATTCCTCCATATATATGCTTCTCTCCCAGTAGCATGATTGCAGGCATCTGAAGAGCTTGTTGGAGTAGTCAGTAAGCAAGACAGATGACAAGTTTTCAGCAGAATGTTTATGCACCTGTGGCATATTACAATCAGTAAATCTGTCAAATATAGGAGGGATCTTGTGACTTCTTTCATTGAAGGTACTATGATGGTTATCAATGTACCATAAAAGATCCGCAAGTGATTGGACAAAAACTTCACCTACATCAGAAACTTCCTTCTCAGGCCACATAAGTTCTTTCTCTTCCATAAAACTTAGCAAGTCGTTCTTGAGCTGGTGTTTCTTATTTCTCACATCAGACACCTTTGCAGGCAAGGATGGCTTATTTGGATGCCATAAATCTCTAGCCCCTTGCATCAATACTGCAATTGCTGAAGTATCTATAGGAGTGACATAATAATAATAATATTCAGTAGCTGGGGGGGAAGAGTCTAGCAGCATACATTATATACTTGAAATAGCTAGCTAACTACGTTTATTATATTAAATGGCCTACCAGTAGTTAGAAATACTCGATCATCTCTTTCTCTTAGCACAAACTTTGTATAGGGCCCAAACATAGGGGCTACATCAGCTATTACTAAGCCTGAGTCTACCAGATCTAGCCTATCCTTGGCTTTCCCAACATAAGTTTGGTTCAGCCTCGGTTGATCTGTGCCACTAAGCTCAACACTCTCGAAAAACTGACTATACGTAGAGTAAGAGTTTGGAGGGTTTACAACTTTGATAGTCCAAGGCAACAACTGTCTTGTAGCTAAATAGTGAAGGGACACACACAGTGAAGTTCAATAAAAGAGCCATGTTGCGATAGCACGCGCTAATTAGCGACGGAATATTATTGGAACAATAATAATATTTTTGATTTACAGAAAACAGATGCGGGCGGTTGATGAGAAACTAATAATCAACGAATAAGAGCCTAACAGGTAGTGATGAGGTCGCTAACAGGCACAATACAATCAAGGCTTATACATACACAAGTTCTATTTGTTGTTGACCCTGTCATAGGTGGAGGAATAGGGGGGCAACACAAAAAAGATATTGGGGGAGGGGGGTCATTGCCCCACCCCCCCTCCTAAAAAATTGGCTGGATAACCACGATCCATGGTGAAACCACAATGAGAATGTGCCACATACATAGCTAAGGAAAAGAACACTACCTTACTGATCTGATCTACCATGACTGATGAATGATTGAATGTTGAATAATACATTTGTCATGTTCATAAAGAAGAAACAGATAAACTTGACCTAGCCTCTTTCTTTATATCATCTAACAAAAGAAGACAATCCTTTTTTGTAAACTGGCTAGCTACCCAATTGTATATACTCACATACTCCCCTCACCCCCCCCCCCCCCTAAAAAAAATGCTTCCACCTGTGAATAAGGCATACACACCCACCCACCACACATTTGGCTTCACTGAGTGTTAACAAAGATGTAAACTTGTAGCTTTAGTAGGGATTTTTTTTTACACTGGTGTTGTAGATGTACTCAAATAATATATTATACAGTTCCTTTACTTCCTATTGGGATTTACACCTAACAGGAAGCAAAAATTTAATATTATAATATACACCCTTGTTAGCTATAATTATAAGATCAGTGTTTGTAGCTACTCCAAGCAGTTCAGAAGCTACCTATAGTATAGTTAGAGGTGTAGCCTTCATCACAGCACACTACAGTCTCACTAGCTGAAGATGCCAATCACCATTAACACATGCCAAACTATTTTTTGTAATGAAAAAGGTTCAAATATTTTTCATAAATATTTGGACCAGTGGTCCATTTTATGGGTGAGAATAAATAAATGTCAATAATAGAGGTGATCAGGACAAGTTATATATAAACTTCCTCATTATAACTGTTCAACAGCCAATTACTCTTGTCCTTGCTGGTTCTTTTTAGCTCCACACAACCACAATAGCCTGAACATGCAATAGTGGATGTATTCCCATATGACATCGAAACAGCTTGGCTAACTCCGTAACCATGAGACACTATCAAAATATTATGAGGATAGTACTTGTCTGCAAGTTTCTTGAACTCTGTATCCAACCTGTATGGATGAGATTCAGGTGAGCAACCTTTTTAGCTTTTGTACTTGGCTAGCAAGAGAAATGATTATGTTGAGGCCCAATAATGTTACAACTCAACCTACTTCAAATTACTGTGGCTATTATTATCCTAATAGCTCTTATCGTCTTTAAAATTAATAATTGAGAATAATGTGTAAAATGGTGGGTATTAATGGTGTGTAAATACATATGGACCAGTGAAATATTATAGAAGTCAACAAACCAAAACAAACCACAAACACATCTACCTGCAAAATATTAACCAAGTTCAGGTTGTTTTTTTTTCCAAACATTTGTAATGGTCTGAACATTGAACCTTATCCCTAACAGTAATGTTGGTCCACGTTGTAATTTAGTGGGATTGTTGTGTATATTTTGAGTGAGTTCTGGAGTTTAAGTCTTTTGAGTACAAGAAGAATATTCTTTGGTTTGCCTTATTGGGTTCTTCATCATTACACTCTGGATTAATGCTTGAGATAAGTCCCCAACGTATCATTTTGATTGATATTTTTCAGTAGTAAAATCACAAAGTCAACTAGCTAGCCTATAGGATAGCAACTATTGCTACTTTCTCTGTTTATCTAAAAATACTAGCCATATAGATTGACATGCTAAAACCAATAAGTGCATCCACACAACAATGTATAACTGATTAGTAGCTTATTTCACTTAGACTGAACGTATAACAAAGAAACTATAAACAGGAAAAGCTCCATAATGCTCATGAACTAAGTCATAAATTGACCATATCCATGCTCAATTCAATCTAGAGTTTCTATATAACTATAAATTCAGATCTTGACGACAACCATAATAGGAAAATGGCTACCTAGAACTACGTACACTGATAATGATAACACCACACAAGTAGCTCAACCAATAAGCCGATACTATCACACGATACCTGACTTAGTATCATGATACATTTGCATGGGCACATATCATGCACACACACAGTTGCCACTCTCATCCAAGGATCTCTCCCCAAACCGAGGAGGAGCAGATCTGAAATATAAAGTCAAAAAGCTTAGCATTCCAGCTTAGCTGGCCAACAAGATAGCTTGATTGAAAGTAGCATTAGCTAATCAAGCATACAGCCTAAAAATAATACACATATACATTTATAGCTCTTAAAGCACATTTTATCTGATAGGCCAGTTAGCAGAAGAGCTGGAGTGTCAAGCTTTTTCATTCTATTTCCCCTTCTGTGTTCAGGGGAAGGGTCTGTAGATGAGATTACACAGTACAGACATCACCTCTTTAAACCATCATTTGTATCTTCAGGATATTTTGGCAGAGGACTCTCATCAAACGAAAGAACCTTAATATTGTAAGAATCCAAGTTATCAGGCGGTACCACAGGTTGCCAGTATATTGAACTAGAGCTATTCAAAACATCCATAACTCCATTACATATGTACATGCCAGGAAGCTTCAAGGCATCACATATCAGCTGTCCTGTCTGGAGGCACCTTAAAAATGGAGATGATATAACTTCCTTGATATTCTATAGAGACAAAAGAGGAAGGAAAGATATATCATACATTTTATTAAAAATTTGGCACCTCTCATTCAAAAAACCTGTGAGCTCTCACCCGTTTTTACTGCTGCTATTTTATGTTAGTAAATTAATTTGTTTGTTTATTTTCTTGCAATGGAGGCTGCTACCAGCAGTAGCTATAACCAAGAGACCTACAGAGCAACACCACTGCAGTTGACAAGTCAATTAGGATGGTTTCAACCCAGCGATAGTTATCCTAGAAGTCAACCAGTGGGTAGGCTAATAAGAAAGGCTGGAGGATACTGTAAATCAAGAGCAGTTCTGAAAAAAAAGCAATTGCTACAGTCTTTAGCAGAAGTTAGAAATGGTGAAGTTTGCATGGCAAGCCATAAGTATGGTGTTTCCAGAGCCATGAGCTAGAGGAACAGTGACAAGCAACTAGAGAACAGGAAGGTAGCAAAATCTGAACAGTAAGAAAGGGGCTGAAAGCCTAGAAATATCCATGTTCCATGTCCAACCAATGTGGGTGGAATGATTCTGTTCTCAGGAAGGCAGGGAAGGCTTCCTATAGAGTGGTACAGTGACAGTGCCACTGTAGTAACCTCTAAACCACATTGTGGACAGTATGCAGCTGTAAAGCCATAGTTTACTTTAATAAGCACAATAACAATGTTAAGTAGGTTGGTGCTATAATTCACTCTGCACAACATGCACACACTGGAGCAGCATAGCTAGCTATTGCAGTATTTAGATAAGATGTCTTACACCACTAGCTAGTTAACTTCTCAATTGTCACTATGAAAATGTTCTAGTTGATCTTGATACTGCTGTAGAAAACTGGTCAAGTTAAAGAAAAGGAGATAAACTCTACTCTATTGAACGTTCTTGTCATTGTTACATTATAGGAGACAATGATGTGGTTAGTTAAAAGTTGTGTGCAAAATTTTTGGGCTTGCTACGACCTTTGTTTATAGTAATGCCACTCTACTTCCGGGAAACTCTGTGTGTGGGACACATTTGAGGTCACATGACCTAAAAGGAAAATGTTAGTCATTACTGGTGGGTGTAGCTATAAATAAGCTAAATAGGTATAACCAACCAACAATGATGATGATGTATGTGTGCTAAAGCCATCTTTTTTACACCTAACTGCATAATGGCTGTGGAGGAAGCTTCTGCAAGCTATGTCACACGCCAAGTAACTTGACACCTAATTAGGCTATAAGATCACCAACAGCCTATTTTTTAAAATACTTCACCCACATTTGAAAGGTGAGAAAGTAATTCTACTTCAACTCAGCTCTTCAAGGAGGCCTATAAAAGCTTAAGAAGCTCACATCTCAGATTAGTTTTAAAAATAAAATATTCGGTAAACTAATATCGAAATTATTTTAAGTGCCAAATTTTTAGAATGTGCATGGTAAAGGAGGAGGGGGGGGGGGGGAGGAGGAAAAGGGAGGAGGAGGGAAGAGAAAGGTGAGAAAATGATGAGAAAGTGGGAAGGGAAGAGACAAAGGGAAAGAGAAAGAAACATTCTTGCTAAAAACACCCTATCCATTTTGCTAGACAAATTTCCATTGAAATCCACAAGAGTGTGCTGAACTCACAATGAGTGCCTACCTTTATAATAATACCTTATCTTTCAAAGACTTGGCACAATGTATAGCTTGCTGCTTTCCATTCTCTGTTAGAGGTGGGTCATAGGGTCTTTCAGCTCTCTCCACCCATCTAGAGTCAACAAAGTCTAGCCTCTCTCCTGCATGCATTAAACTAATTAATTCTATATCCTATGTACTATAGAGGTTCATGACATGTGCTGGGTGATCATTATACCATACTGAGACATGCTAGTTTGTGGTTCTCCTACTGTAGAGGTTCATGACATGTGCTGGGTGATTATTACACCATACTGAGACATGTGGTTGTGGAGTAGTCTTTGCTCATGTTTAACATCTGAGTTTAAGGCATTAATATTCCCCAGTGGTCTACATCAGTGCTTAGAAGGCATAAATTACTTTAAGATTATCAAGCAATAAGTTATCTATCTAATGTAGTCACGAAATTAACCATATATAGCTATCTAGCCTGCCAAATTCATTACATATACATAGCTATATGACCCGCCTTCCTGCTAGAATGGCTATCTAGATATCTTCATTTCCTTTTTTGTTTGGAAACGTGGTTTCCCACTTACTCACCATGTCTAATAATGAATAAGGATTGCTGCAGCTGTTGTTCATTTGGAGTGGCCATGCCAACCATTACCTCATCAAACACGTGTATAATAATTATTATAATACTTCGATTTTAATGCGCGTGCGCATTCTAATTAATAGTCTCGCAGTTTTACGTCTTCTAACGCATTCTGCATAAAAAGTCTGAAGGCACTGCCTAGTTATCGTTCGATTGAGAAACCAGACTCTGACCAAGTTCACTATCATGACGTTACATACGATGCAGGACCTTAATCTTGCAATTATAGTTGATGAGGTAAGCTTCCTTGTAGCTGTTAGCTCCTTGGCTAAAATTATATCACTAGCTATGCTAATCTATCTATAAATAATAGAAAGAATTGGAAGAAGATGTCATAAGTTACAAACGAACTGATGGAACTAAGCATGACATACGCTTAAAGGAATTGACTGGTGCATTAAATCTGTTGGAGAAGCTTTTGCTGGGTGGAACTCATGGAGGAAGTATTATTGATAAGTTGCCTCGAAAACCTCTTGTACCAAATACTGTTCCACCAAAAAGAATTGTGATAGTAAATACTATTAGTATTTTGATGGCTATCTAGCTACTTGTGAAACTCCGTACAATTCAGCCATGAAACCTCATAATGCTAGACCAGTGCATTAGCTAGAAGTGAACACATGCAAGCTTGCATATAAAATCAACAGGAAACCAAATTTTTTTGTTAGCAGCATTCAATTGTTTCCTTATTAAATATCTACTCATTCAAATTAATTTCAAGTACCCTGATGCATGTAAAAAAAGTATGGGGATGTCATTGCTCACATCAAAGCCACTTCTAGGATTCAGAGAAATATGATTTTGCAGTTCCAAAGCATCAGACATAATTAATTTTAGGGTAGAATATTCTATATAGAAGTATAATAGTAAGTCTAGTCAATACTAGAAGAGCTATTATATCATTTCTTGATATAACAGTACAATTTACTTTTATCAATTACCTGGTAAAAGGTATCCATATTTGGACAGTAGATGGCCACAGGAAACCTTTAAATTTTACACTGATGCTATAGCCTTGGATACGGGAAGTAGAGTGTGAAGTACTATGTTTTTTTTTTATTGGATTTGTGGGTAGTCATTAGTGCTTGACAAATTATTCCTTTTTTGGGGGCCTATTGTTCCTTTTGACTATTCTTCTAAGTGTTGCCCATTATTCCTGTAAGTGTTGCCTATTATTCTACCTATTATTCTTGGCTAAAACAGATATTAAACTCTGTTGTTATTGGAGCAGAATGGACATAATATAATAATAAACATAGTAAATGTGGTTGCAAAAATGCTTTAAATATTAATTACTATGCTGGCATAATTTGTCAAGCCCTAGTAGTCATACATGAAAGGGAGTAGTTTATTAGCTATATACTGTGTGAATATTGTCTGCCTCTGGAATGATTAAAATTGAGTTGATAAGATGTTACCTATGAAAGGTTCAAGGTTGCTTCCACATTAGCTATAGCATAGCTAGAGCAGTTCCCAATGTAGCTCAATAGATAGCCATAATCATAAATATAGCTATAATAATATTATTATTAGCTAGTATATTTGGCAGTCGTAGTATATTTTGCCTAGTGATAAAGTATATTATTATTATCTTTGACTATGACATTATGTGGGATTGCATTAGTGACTGACAATAGTCAATATTGATGTCCATGGAATTAGATTGATTGATGTATTAATAATTATAGTGTCCATGGAGTGGCATGTACATAGATTGTTGACGTAGTCTAGCTCCTTCCTCTTCTAGCTAATAACCTATAACAAAAATGCATAATGGTAATATTCTGCATTGTCCTGTGGGCTATTTGAAACCTGAAACCTTACTATAGAGCCATGAAATTCATGAGGCTGTCATAATGGTAACTTAGTCATCTTATAATTAGATGAAGCAGAGATGAGAGTATTTTAGTTTATAGCTATATATAACCTTTTAAAGTGACTAAATTATAATTGTCTCCATTGTATTGATTTCTATAGATCTATTTAATCCATATTCATACAGGAAGTAATAATCAAAAACCACTCCCCCTTCCCCCCTTTCACTGCACAAATCTCATATAGTAAGGAGTCCCATTTCCTGTTTTTGAACACAGCTATCACTAGTACATAAAATTTAAAGATTTTTTAGTTATCTACTGTCCAAATCTTTAAATGATGCCATATGTTAAAGTACTGTGACTAGTTTTAGTGTTGCTATTACAATATATAATATATTCCACTTGTTTAGGATGGAGAATCACCTATGTGTAGTTGGTCAGCATATCTCTTATATGATGATGAGTATGCATTTTTGGACACCTCTTTTATGACGATCCTCTATAGCCCGAGATATAACCACTGCTCTAATTATTCCAGTACTAATTAATAGCTATATAAAATTTAATACCATTATAATATAATTATTCAGGATAAGCGAGAGATGTCTGTATTAACTATAATAGTGCACAAGTGGAGGAAGGTCATTAGTCATTATTACACATAATGTGTGGTATATTGGATGATTAAAAAATAACTAGCTATATTATAACTAAACTAAATGAAAGGGTATAGCAATGAGGTGGTGGTTTAGAAGTTGAGGTGGGATGGTGAATGAATCAAGATACTTTAGCTACCTGACAAGTATTGTTTGTTTGTTTATTTAAAGTCCAATGAAATATTTTTCTGTCTCTGAGCTTTCTCTTTGGTAAATTATGCCTCAGCAGAAGCTGATTGGATTTGTTCAAAAAAAGAAAAAATTCATAACCACATATCTTGTATATACATGTCATCCATTAGAATGTGTATGGGCAAAATTTAGTGACCAGACTCTCTGCTCTTGTCCTGGCTCTTCATAAGAATAAATGAGGCTAGCTCTTAAGACTAGCTATCCTTTCAAACATTAATATCTATGAGTGTATTATACCTCTCTTGAGTTTCCCCTATTATGGTATTGTCACTAGCTATTATAGTAGGCTCTCACTTTCCAGCACCTATAATCTCAAAGATATAACTAGCTATTAGTAATCAAAATCAATGGAGCAATGCCCCTATATTCTAGTATTTTTCCTCCACCTATACTGCAATAACTGTGTATTCATTATTGCAGCTATATGGAGGTTTATTCCTGTTAAAGGATCATCAGGATACAAAATGGAAAACTTTATCACTACTTCAGCATACTTGCAAGTAGAAGATACAGAAGAACCAACAATAAAATTTATTTATTTTTCAGTAAGTGATATAGACTACTATATACCCAGCGACATACCTTTACAATGACCCTTTACCAGAAAAGGATGAAACTGTATTACATAGGTTTTCCACTTTCCAGAAATTACATATTAATTTATGGATTAAGGTTAAATGATTAATACTTAGAAAAGAAAGAGTATATAGCTAGTTGTTGAGTTATAAGATTTGTAAACCAAATCACTACTTTAGTAGTGTTAGAACCAAAGACACTACACTTGTGCATAAACCACACAATATTACATGAAAGAAGGAAGACATGATTGAAAAGTAGAACCCTATAATAATATTGTAGGAGTATGTAGCTATGAACTGAAATTATGAGTAACTAAAATTAGCTGATGCACCACATGTCCAACAAGTTACTACACTTAACATGAGTGATTATTATTCATTATTATAGGATAGCAATGACTACAAACCGGTGTATTTTGAAGGTTCTGATGAATATGAAAATATGTATGCCATATACTTATATATCCAATCTGGAAATGAAGAGAAAAAAAAATACTACATTGTTCCAGCATTATCTGCTGGTATTAAAGGAAATGACAGTTGTCCTTGTTCAGCATCTCCAAGGTCAAATAAATTTATAGCATATTCTAAGGTATCATCCACAGAAGCTTGTATTTGGAAAGTTAATAGACATACAGACAGCCCAATTTCATTATAATATCCATTTTCTATAATAGTTATTACAAAGTGTATAATGTTTGCTATATTGTTATTAGATTATCATGATATGTATGTCACACTAAGAACATTTTCAAGTTATGCTTTCTGTTATATTTTGATAAAGTTAATGTCAATTTCCAGCAATTCACTAGATGATATACTGACAGAGTAAACTATAAGGCAACTCCACAAGATACTTTGTATTATGTTAAAACACAGAGCAAAATAAGTTTCTAGGAAAGTCACTTCATTGTGAATCATTGTAGTCCCCTTCCATGCCCAGGGTTAAAAATAATTTTTTTTGGACTACTGGCCATATGACCAACCACTTTTTGATTCAGTTGACTCTTTGACAATATTAGGTTGCTCCTATTAGAACTTAGCTAGTACACATTATTGCCAAAATGTTTAATGTGTATCAATTATGAAAAAGTGGGCATAGCTATCAAGTCAACCAAGTCATAGTGCCACATGTGCTATCAAGATCATGCATCCACTTCATGTATGTGTAATGTGACACTTGCAAGACTATGATCCATCAGCATCTCCTCTAGAACTAAAGGCTCTCTTCATGTCTTCATGGTACTGGGGTGGCGGAACCGGTCCGGCTGGTCAGGCAAAAACCTGACCACTTTTTATCTAAGCTTCCACCGCCCTTATGGTATAGGCCTTGACTCCACTCACTACAGCTGCTATAGTGAGTACATGCACAAGGTGTATAGCTATATATAATAGTTACAATACATACTTGGCAACTGGATATTCAAAGAAACTTACAAAGCACAAAGCTACAGTCAGTGTGTAGATGATTAGCTCTTTTGCTGACATCACATGTTCATTGTTGAGGTTGAATGATCCTCAGGGCTGGCTGGAGGTGCAAAGGTTCAAGATTCCATGACTGGCCATTAGGACCAACTTTTAAAAGTGATTAGCCATTTGGCAATTTGGCATGGAAAAGGGTCAAGGGTCACCAGTAATTTTTAACTCTGAGTCTGCATGTCCAATCCCACGTGCCATTTTACAGCGCTTGATTATAATAATATCCATCTGGAGGACACCCTTCAGGACATGACAATCACACCCTTCTCTCTAAGTTATTTGCATAACCTTTATTCCTATCAAAACTAGAGCCATAAAAGTTGAAGTTATAAAACTAGCTACTTTAAATATTGTGGCTAAAAGTTGATGTTTTATCTGCTCTTAGCACTGTATTTATATATAATATATGAGCATGAACTGTAACTACATAAGCTGATCTATTTAACAGCTAGTTACCCAGTAGCCTGAGGTAAGCTAATTGGATATAGTGTACTATAGCTAGGTGGGTTACACACGTACAGCATAGTAGCTATTTACATTACAGTACAGGTTCGATAATGTTTGCACATGTCCGGAGTTTCATTCTAAGTTTAAAATCACCTTAAAGAAAAACCATAATAATGATAATTATGTTTGAAACTGATTGCTAAGTAACTGTTCTAGCAATGTAATTATGTGTATAGTTGTCTGGAGTAATTTTAATACTGATGCAGAGTATGTATATTACAAGTGCATGCATGATGGTAGTTAAAGAGGCATGGATTAATGTTGTTGGTTGTTTTTTTTTTTTTTTTGCACTGCTCTATTAATAAGCGAAAAGGAATAAGTATATCATCAGAGAAACCACTTCCCTACATGCATGTGTAAAGTTAAAGGAGAAAAGCATCCTTTATTCAAACAAGCATTAGTTATAGAGACTGTTATGTCAACACACATTAAAACGGTGAAAGTACATGCATAGGTGTAGGAAGATGATTTTCTATGGGGTGGCCAACCCAGCATTGAATGTGAGTAACATGTAATGCATGGCCATAACGTCATGATGAGAGAAAGGGTGCAATAAAGGGATGGATGTCCCCTCTCCTGCATATAAGAAAATTTCTCTGTCATATGCAAGAAGTCAGCACAGGTGCTAGCTGACATCATCCTTACTCCTGTTTAAAAAGGTCAAAGCTCATCACATGTAACACACAAAAACAGCTAATGCTTTCCAAAATAATTAGCTCAACGTGAATTAACAAATTTTTGCTATAGTTTTTAAATCAAGTTCATCAGTTTTAGATTGAATATTATAACAAAAATAAATTAAGTCTGCAGTCAGACATAAATAAGTCTTTATCTAGAAAAGGATCTTTCAGAAGTCACAGAAGTGGCAAGAAAAGTGAAATAAATCTTCAAAAGTTTGTCATTTCAATTAGCATGCCTCTAAATATAGTACATAAGCAATAGTCCTAACATTTGTCATACTTTGACAGGTGGCACAAAAGATTTTGTACCTAGATGTACAAACAGAAATCCAGGGATAGAGTTGTTGGTATCAGCTTCTTTGAATTGTTCTTGGGTGGCCTTTACAGTGCCTATATGTATCTTTCACCTTGGACTCATGGACATATTCAGGTTGATGAGCAATATTCACATCCAAACAACACGGACACTGGCATGCTGTATCTTCATCATAAACATTTTCTATGTCATCCACTTCAACATCATTCTGAGATTGAACCTCAGGACTGCTATCTGAATCATTATCTAATTTTAAATCATTAGTGACAGGCTCCGTTGCAGCAGATTCAACATCTATAGTATAGCTATAGGGTTGGTTGAAGCTAGTTAATAGGTAGGTACAGCACTAGTAACTAGCTATGTGTTCACTAACCTTAAGAAGACAATTTAGGGGGAAAAAATGCTCAGTCTTTTCTGTCTTATGTGACATGATTGCATCTGCAAGAAGCTACATGTGGCAGGTCTGATCAGCTGAGCTAGCCATGGTTTAACAAACCTGGCAGCATTCCAGTCAAAGGCTCTAAAACTCACAGCTTTATTCACTGCTTGTGTGCTTGTACATACTAGTGAACTTAGTTGCAAGCCAGAATTCTTTAGTGATGGCCAAAGCCAAAACTTAGGGTGGCCCTGCTTCCTACACCTTTGACATGTCAGGGGTACAAAGCTGTAGCATCTACTAAGTAATTTCAATATCAATGTTCTGGATACCTTAGTGTGGGGCTTAGTCCCAAATCATCACCTAATGAGTTCCTTTATAGAAACACTTGAGGTTTTCTATTTGTCAATGAGGAAGTGACAAGAATGCCTCACAAAAATCATGTAGTAGCTAATAAATTTGAAACTAAGGATTCTGTTAGCTATTCTAAATGCCTGCTTTTTCCTTGTGGACTCACCCTTATTGTTACAGGAAATTCCTTTTATGGAAACTGAAAGAATGCTTACTTTCTCTTGATGAGAATGAGGTGATAAGCACAACAACCATAAAAGTGTATGATTCTGCCACACTAAATTCCTTGAGAATCGCAAACTAGTTAGCTATAGCTATTTGTGACTGTTGGTGAAAACAGACAAACAAACAAACAACAGACCTACAAATTCAATAACACTGGCTGCCATTGAAAATTTCCGTGTTTAAACTAGAATAGCACTACATGTAAAGAAAGCCACGTGTACAAATTTGCAAAGATAGTTCATCTATCTAGCTACAACTATAAAACTAGTACTTAGAAAGTACTTCTATTTAGCTATAGAAAATACTTTTTGCATGTGTAGCTATAAATCCCCAAATGTGACAAGTTATAATAATATAGCTGTTAGCTAGTTAATTAGCCAGACAAACCGATTCTAGGTTAGAAGAATTGGTATGGCAACTTGTTTTCACTTCTGGCTAGCTACGGCAACTGCTCTCTGTCATTATTGTATTAGTGTCTTTACAATGGAGCATTATAAGTCAATAATAAAAATAGCAAAAATTGAGGGAAATGATATTTTTCCATTCAACTGAAGTTGCCTGTATATATAGTGAAATGAATTCCAAACTGATGTTGGTACTTCTCCAAAAGCTCTCTGATGATAAATGCTTAAGGATATTTTTTTATTGAAGTAGCTAGAATAATTGTTATAGGTAACTGCATGTACTATTGCATGTGTTTGCTACTGATGGCTGATGTGGTGAGTTCATAGAGCCACAAAAAGCTTGTTGGGAAGTAAGCTTATAGTGACTTGAATAGTTAAATGGATGCTGCTTACATCAGAAACTGGAAACAGGGCCTGGGTTTGTAGCAGCTAGTTAGCTACTTATAAATTGAGCATGTACAATCCTGTGAGTATATAGCTATTATGTATGAATAAGTGTCTCTTACCTAAATATCATTAATCTAGTATTAATAATGACCTTACACTTATTGAACAGCAAAAGTTGGCCAAAATAATAATATTATATATCAGGTGGCAAGATAGCCTTACTACTTAAAGGTGGGAAGATATATACTCTGTACTAGATAGCTAGCTATAATAATATCTCTTACTAGACTTCTTGCATCAGAAATTTAGGTATTGATTATAATATTTAGCTAGCTAACAGATTTTTAACTGCAATCTTAGAAACTATGAAGTGTAATAAAGACATCTCTACTCCCTATTTTGATCCCCACAATTTTCTAAGAATTAATATTATTTATCATAACATTATTATGGACTTGTAATGTAGCTTTGTAATATTATCTTGATACAGTTTTAATTGCTAATTACTATGCAAAAAAGCATTAACTTAAAGGAGTTAATATCATCTTGCACCATTCAACATTCCTTTCTTATTTTTTGCAGCACAGTGCTCACTTCTTCAATATTTGACACCATCTCCTGCAGTTGCTTACCAGCAGGTGACTGAGCTCCATTAGCGAGGTCTTTTGAAGTAGATACAATAGTCCAAATGTCAATTCCAACGAACGCCACACTTATAACAGGGCCAAGTACAGCACGACCAGCCAACCTACCTATCGCTTTACCACCAGCAGCACCTACAGCTTCTCCTGCCCTTCCTGCAACTCTACCGACACCTCCACCAATAGTTCGACCTAAATACCTTACAGTTCGGCGACCAACCTCACGACCAACACGATTTCCAATAACTCTACCTGCACGTTCACCCACTTTACCACCAATTTTCTCACCAGCAGCACCCGGGACAAAGTGACCAATGGGAACTGCACCAGCTTCTGCAGGAACTCTAATGCCTAGCTTCACAGCTGGACCTACAACTGAAACTTCAGGCTTCTCAGGCATATCTATCTCTGGACGTTCCAATACCCTTCTTAGACCATTCTGGTTTTGGGCTTCAAGTAGTAATTCAAAGAAGTCCATGAAATCTTTGTGGTATTTCTGTTTATTGTCATCTTGGTTTCGTAGTGTTGTCAACAACTCGATGATGTGATCGACTTCATCCATTTCATTCTCAAGGTCATCAATAATTGTTAAAAGATGATTCTTTTCTTTATCTAAGTCTTGCAGACCCTCTTCTGCTTTCTTGCACTTGTTGGGGGTAACAATAGCTTCTACAATGGCTGCTCCTCCTCCTACAATTCCTCCTACTACAGCTACACCACCTGCAACTGCTGCTGGGACCAGAGTTGCTCCTGCAGTGAATGGTGCAAGAGCAAGAAGAATGGCAGCTGTTGTACCACTTACAGCTCCTACAGATGCACCAGTAACCTGGGAAATATCAACGTCTCTGTGCATCTTATGTAAATCTTCAATTATCTCATTTATGCTTGTAATTGAAGAACTCTGCTTTGTTTTGAAGGACTGGAAACCAGATTTGAATTGCTGACATAATTGGTTACACTCTTTTAAGGCTGCTGCCAGACTATCAACCAACTCTGGTATCTCTTTTGCAGTCACAGGTTGCAAATCTTCATTGACTTTTTCAACTTCCATATTGTAGTGTCTTACTTTCGGTTATAGGAAGTAGTTCAGCTGTGATTGCAGAAAGTAAGCTTTGATTTCTAAAGAGTAGTTGATTTCCTTCCTTTGTTGCGTACTAGAGTTCAGAATAATGTAGATTTCTTTAAAAGCAGCTCTCTATTTATAGCTAGAGACACCTCATTCCAGATGCTCAACATACTAACTATTAGCTCTAACTTTCAAAATACCTTCTTTAGCAGGAAATGGTTAGTTACAAAGGAAATAGTTCCTTCTCTTACTAAAAAGACTACAAGCGCGTGCTAGAGTGTTTTACCACCGGCGCGGCATGCACGCAATTATCGGACGACCCCAACCGGACGCCAAAATTTCTCGGTCTTCATCAAGTTCCTACAGAGTTTAGGTACATATAAGCTGGAAACGGTTCCCACAGAGCTCGAGAAACTATGGAGCCAGCGTAGGTTGAAATGAAGCCATCGAACCACCCCTCTGAGTGATACCCCCAAAATTGTACCTGAATCTACTTTATTACTACTAGCAACATTATTGATTTTCAATAGTGAATAAATATAAAAAATGAATGGTTGGAGAGGAGTATCAGGAGATATAGTAGCATAAAAATAAACTACTGTTACTGCATTGAGATAAAAATACTCCAAATAAAAAAAAAATGAATCCCATTCTTTAACTGTTTAACATCAACACAAATGCAATGCTTCCTACACTTATACCTCTCACAACATACCCAATTCTGGACTCTTGGGTGATCTGCACAGCTCTTCTTTTCATACTCTGTAATAAAAATAAGACATGATAGCTATAACCATTACCAGATTCCTCAACACCTTTCTTTTTGTATCTCCATAGTCATAACTCATTCCCTTTCCTTTTGTTTCCTTCCCTCCCATACACAATTCACTTCTTTCCTAATGGCATGTTTCACTTCCTTCTTGATGGCTTTTACCTTTTGCTCTTGTTTTCCTTAGATCTGTTCCTCTTCATTAGCTCTCTTTCCTACTGTCTCTGTTCTTCCTTCTACTGGTGTATTCATTTCTTTTTCTCTAGCTCCTGCTTGTGTTGCTTAACCTTCTTTATTTCACATTCCAATTCTCATTTTGGTTCCGCCACTCACTTTCTTCCTCTCCTCCTCCAACAACCTGACACACATTCATATGGGTTGTAAGAATTACTGTTGAGTGTAGGCAAGTACATTATAGCCTAATATTTATTAGCTGTTAGTGTAGAATTTATCGCTATATAGCTAGCAACTATTAGTGCACACGAAACAGCCCCAAAACACCTCATACCAACTTATATACTTCTGTGAAGACTGGAATCTGACCTAGTGCTCTGGTCTATCTTAATACTATAGCTATGTAGTAATTTATTATTCTAAAGACGAGATATCATTTTATTTTGATTTACAAGTCAGCCCCCTTAATTAAAGTTAAGAACAAAGATTATTGCACTACAAGTAGACACCAATATAGTTAGCTATTATATGGAGTTATGATATAATTATCAAGTCATGTCACAATATTCTTCTTCTTCTTCCACTCCAGAGTTCTGTTTTCTGCTCAAGGCTATATATTTTGCTTTTAGTTGTAGCTTTAACTGGGTAAATGTTGGCCTTTGCTCTTTTTTAACCTTCCAGCAATTCTGCATTAGCTGATACCTATAATATAGTTTACAAACAAATGTGAGCAATATGTTATTCTAGCATAGTACATTCAAGATCAAATTATCTCCTTCTCTCATGCTCAATTCCATATGTCCATTTTATAGCTAATTATTATATGGAACTTACACATCAGGAGGACACCTTTCAGGACAAGGCAATCGAACTCCTTTCTGTAAGTGACTAGTTATTTGCACAGCCTTTATTCCCTAAATTTAAATAATAAATGTTTCACATTGCTTCTCACTCAATTATTAATTTGTTCAAGCCAAATGAGTGAAAATTTTCAATGATGGATCTCTCAAAACAATACTGTTAGTGAATATAATATTGAAATTCATGGTCATGAACATAGAATCAGGCTCTGAACTGGCCATCATTATTGAAGTTCTGATAAAAACATAGCTACTTATTATGCTTCAAATGTTGCTACAGCCCTCTCTATACACATTATCATAATGGAGAAATTATCTAGTTATTTTGACAGGCTATTTTCATAGTGGACACTTAATATACTCACATGCTGAGATCTAAGCACCTCTCCACAGGAAGGAAATAGGTGATTAAATCAGATACTCAGCAAAGAATATATTCTACAATGACTGCTTATTTATGTGATAACCTTTACCAATCAGCTATTTTGATGTTCTTAATACATCCTATATAGCCTGGGATATAAATACCACTTATGGGTGATTATAAGTAGTATACACCTAACAACACACTGAGTATGGTATTCTAGTAAATTTACGTACCTTAAATGGTGTCTCTCCAAATGAAAAGATTTCCCACAATAAGACCCCAAAACTCCACACTATAATAATAACAGATATGACCGTCACAAGACATTGTCAGAAACAATCATAATTTGATATACAGATCCACTTACTACAGTTTCATGATACATTATCAACTGTAGCTTTTGTATTTTGGCTATACAAGTATTTCCAGGCTTACCATCACTAAAGGTAGAAAATTTCTTGTAAAGTAGAGATTCCAGAGCCATCCATTTAGCAGGGAGTTTTGACGACTGACTCAACTTGTAGTATGAATCATCTTTGGCTAGTGCACGTGAAAGACCAAAGTCACTGATCTTCACATTATTGTTATCTCCAACCAGTACATTTCTAGAATCATTGGATGACACAATAGCTAACACTTGTACTGTTCATCTGATTATAATGTACATACCTTGCTGCCAGATCTCTGTGTATAAAAAATTTTCCAGCCAGAAACTCCATACCAGCTGCTATCTAATAATCAAGTCAAATACAGCGGAGATAAATATACATTTTGTTTTTCAATCTATTATTAACCAAACTTTTAAAAGAGGAAGCTGTAGTTTTATTACCAACCTGTTCACTCATGCTGAGTTGTTCTACTAGGCCAACTGAATTTGAATTTTTGTCCTTTTCGCACCTGCATTAATAATCATTATTATAAATCATGTGTGCCATAAACAGAAAGAATTATTCATGGAGGATGATATAAACTGACTTCTGTAGATATTTTCTGAGGTCCCCATGTGGCATGTAGTGAACAATGACCAGTTGAGGGCTGGAACGACACACCACTTTCAGCAATCCCATGACATTAGGATGGCTACCAAATTTTGCAAGCATATGAGCTTCGCCTAGAAAATTCTTTCTCATTTTATCATCAGCTCCATCTATACAATAAACAACAAGAAGTAATGAATAATACAATTAAGACTATCACATTTACTGACTACATCCTTTAGCATAATTAATTAACCATGTATGATTAATATTTCATTTTGGTAGGAATTATTGTTGAAGAGATTTGTTACACTTTTGTAAAACTAATACTTTGTCACACTAACTACTACACAATGAATTATTATAGCTAGCCATAGTGAAGATTTCAATGTGGTGAGCTGCACATTGTATTGTGGGCAAGTGATTAAATAATACATTAAGACCTAAAAACAGTTCTAGGTTCTAGACTTCCATGCCTTAATGTCTTAAATTGGAATTATACAACATAATCTGTTGTCACTTTTCATTCATTTTATTTTCTTATTAAAAATATTCCCGTTAATCACATCAATACAATAACTAGCTATTATTTAGTGAAAAATATTTGAGTAAAAAATTTTCATTCACTCAGCATCAAACAAATGTAGCTAGTCCCTTTTCTCTAACTACCTTTTAACATCTTGACAGCAACTGTGCTAGTTAATTCTCCAGGAATAATGTTTTTGGCTGTTGCCTTCATCACTCTATTTGAAAAACAATAATTATACTTGAAACAAGATCCTATTAACAGCTAAAATTGATGCCAAAACACAAAAGTTGGTAGAAATTAGTAATGTAGGTTTTATGAAAGAACTGAGACAGAAGGGAAGAGATGGAAATCTCTTCTTCTAAACCATCCTCTTTCATATCCTTTCTTCTCTGGAGTACATTCTTTTTGGAGTTTCTAATAGTCATGGCTTGCAGTCCTCTTCCCATGTACTTTGTGCCATGTAATTCTATAATGCAAATTGCCCATTTGAAAAGTTCCATTGTTACTAGAATACACAGGATGTGAGGATGAGCGTTATGATCACCATGGACTAAAATTGTTAAGAGAACCTCACTCTATTCACCCCCCAAAATAATTGCTCATTAACAAAACTGCTGATAAATATTTTACCTTCCATATTCACCACAGCCTATCTCTTCCTTCAACTCAAGTGCTGATCGGTCATATTCATAAGCTGTCAGAGAATTAGCCTGCTCAGCATCCTGCACATTGGTATTATATTCAAATATATGAGAGGCAGTATTAATAAGAGCACAACTTTATTATGATACAGAGACATGTACATATTCAACATTATAATGAATGACTGACTCACAGTAAAAGATGCTTATCACGGTGCATATGAGCTAAAAGTACTAGCTATAGCTAATTAGATGTATATTCATATTGAAATTATCCAATGAAGTACAGACGAAGATTGCCTACATACATAGATCTGCCCCTTTTTCATACCGCAAAGTAAATTTTTTCCATCTTCATATAAAGTTCTTCATTATTATAGTCAGCAGGAGTGGCCACTCTATCCACAACACTGCAAGATAGAATTTTCACACTGACTATAACACATAATATTATGATAGACTGTGGCTATAAAAAATATATTATAGATATTATTATTATAGCAGAGATTTTAAAACTGCTTGAAATGTCAATTCATCCCTGCAATGACCCCAACAATCTCTCCCAATTAGAAATTCTATTACTGTCCAAATTTTTAGTAGGCTCAAAGAAGCAATCTTTTGCTTACACTGGTAATGCTGCCTCTCTTGCATGTTCCCTCTGTACTGAAGATATTTCTGCATACTCCTCTTCTGTACCAACCTCATCGGCAGAAGGATTCGAAAAGGACAGGATATGAGGAGTAAATTCTAAAATAATATTTATGAAAGAAATATTGTAAATACAGTGAAACCTCGCTAACTTAAACTTCACTAAGTTAAACCCCTCTCTAAGTTGAACAGTGGCATGCAAGGAGTCAAGGTTCAAACTCTTCTATAAGATCAATATACATGTACAAATGATAAAGCAGCCACAACTGTGTAAAACCATTAGCACCTATGCATGCTTTAACCACATGTACCTGAACATGTGACTGTAGCTAAATACTGTAGCTATTCAGCTTAGAAAATGGCTTTTAAGTACATTGGTAAAAATAGTCATGTACATAGTTGATTCTTAAACATTTTCACTAACTTAAACAAAAATTGTAATCCTTGGTACGGGGTTATTCAAGTTAGTGAGGTTCTACTGTAGAATTCTTCCTGGCTCATGGTATGACACAAATCAGGAATGCATTGCTGAATGTCTCTATTATAGCTCTTCAAGTCTTGATTTTGAGAAGCTTTAACCAATGGGCAAAAGGACTAATGACATGTACATAACATGTTAGCTTACTATTAACATACCAAGATTACATGTACTTGTGCTTTTCAATGGAATGAGAGCTGGAGGACGTTTCCTAATATCAATGTATAAAATATCACTACTAACCAATTGCTACCTTCACTAAGTATAAGGTAATAAAATTTAATAATTACTAAATAAGTAATAAGAACTAGATATTGAAAACCCTTTACCAACTAGATACTGTCGTGCACAGTTAATACTCATGAATTTTCCCGTAACTAATGCTGTGAATGTGATCTAATCATATTATCCTAGATCTGGTCATTAATTCTAAGGCATTTAAACTCAGTAGTAGCTATGTGAGGTCGTCACTTACGTATACAACATATAACGAAAGAAACACATTGCCAATGGCCAACAGTGAGTAAATAACTGATAGTAAAATTAACCAGATCTATGGTATAAAAGATACTCCTAGGCTATTCAAAATAAGACTTGAGTACTAATGCTTTGATTGGACTTATTAGTATGTATACAGTGATGAGTTATGTGTAATAAATCCACAAGATCTTAACAGTAATAACATACCTAGTATTATGGTCTTTTTTCTTTCCACGTTTAAAATAGTAAGAAGATAACAAAATGGCTATAATCACAAGTATGAGAATAACAAGGGATACTCCACCAACTGCTACAGCAGGGATAATTACTCGGGATAGAGGACTAGCCGTAGTAAATTTTGATTCAACTTCTGTAGTAAGTGCTGCATGATAAATGGAGTTTTAGGGTGAATTCATGATTAGGCAAAGACGCTGAAGGCATAACTTATTAAAGTAGCTGCATTGAATGGTATTGATTTAGCTATGTAGCTATGTGGCCAATGTAGATAGGTATCAAGGCTGAAATAATGTGTGGGATTGAGTAGAGAGTGGGCTTTCTAACTACATGTCTCCTCACTTCCCTCAAAACTTTTGTTTTCAGTTAGCAGAGATAGATCTAGGATTTCAGAAAGGGGGGTCTTTTTGACAGGTTTTGGCCACATTAACAAAATCAATAATAATATAATAGCTACATACATAGCTATAGCACTCTTACCTACAATAGTACCACTGGCAGCATTTCCTATGCCCACACTGTTTACCACATGTACTTCAACAGTATAGAAAGAGTTTGGTTTAGTCACAAGGGTAAAGAATGTGCTATTATCAGATGTGATGCTTCTTGTCTCAGTTTGGCTTATAAGAGTAATCATGTACCCTACAAAATATATTCATAGTGATAGCCATGTACTTATCAATCACAACAAGAAAGGATATAGTAACTATTGTGCCATTGCATAATCCTCTAAACAGGAATTATTATGCTCAATCTCTTTAAAAATAGTAGCCACATACACTATATAAGGACGTTGTCAATGAAGTTAAGAGTACAAATGGAGAAACATTAATGATAATTTTTGTACCTAAAATGATCCCATTAGGCATAACTGGTCTTTCCCAAGAAATATTGAGCTGGTTTTCATTTATTTCAGTAACCCTGACATTTGTAGGTGGACTGGACACTGCAATGAAAAATAGTTATGATTGACTTATAAGTTGAAACAAACACTATCTTGTGTTATGTTCTGAATTGATATTATTATAGCGAAAAAAATTTTTTTGCCAATCTTACATGCTTCTGGGGTAGAAAGTAGGAGTTCTTGTGAGCGTTGTCCCTTTATACCACCTCGGTTTACAGCAGCCACTTGAATGACATAGTTGGAATAGGGTAAGAGGTCACTTATAAAATAGTATGTGACTGAGTCACCAATAACCTGGAATTGAAAATATGCATAGTATTATGATTCAAGGGATATTTACTAAAAGATTATAGCAGAAGCCGCAAATAATAGTACATTCTCCAGGGGCCTAGAGTTTTAGTCTTGTCATAGTAGGCTCCATCTCTTTTTTTAGACAATAGCATGAGGATCAAACTATTATTATGTACATGGTTGGTGATCATATTACAAACTGATTGGTCAATAGGAAGCCAAATATGAGCCTATATATTTCAGGGAGAGCCACTTAGCTAGACCTAGGGAGTTTCCTTGGAGAATTTTCTAAAAAACAAACCATAGCAACCACAATAACGGAGATCATTAACTCTTATTTCTGGTAAACTAGCTTTCCCTAACTTAGCTAGATTTATGTGATGCACATCTTGATAGCATACTCATTATCCATTAAACTAGCTAATTCAATTGAACTGTTATCATAGCTAACTATTTGAGCAGTAAGTCAACAAGCCTTCAAATATGAGAGTGGGGGGGGGGGCGGGCAGGCGGCATTATTGCAAAAAAAGTAGAAGTATCCCTACTGAAGAAATCTATAGGACATTCCTTCAAAGACACCAATATTCTGTCATCAAAACTAGCAAGCTATTTTGTGTTGTTCACAAAAAAATTTATAGAATTTGTTTTTGATTGCTGTTAACATCTTGAAACACTACTATCACTCTATGTCTACAGATATTTATGTGGTCAATAAGAATTGTTTTTGTCAAAAGAGCATGATGACATATTCAATGGATAAGATCTTAATTCTATGTTATTATATTTTTCTCCTGTATAATAATAATTATAATAGTATCTGTTATAATAATAGGCAGAAAAAACTAACTAGAAATATCTCTTATTTCAACTATATTTCTGCTATAGCTTTTGATGAATTAATTTATACTACATTAGAACCTCCCTTATCCGGACTCCCAAGATATGGGCACCTCCTTCAACCGGGCAGCTATATCTGGAACCTTTCAATAATACATATTATGTAATATGTGGGCATGGTTCAATGTCCATACTGAGTATGTGCATGGCATACTACTATGGCAAGCAAAAGGAAAAGAATGGAGACTAAGAAACAAACCAAATTATCATCTTTTTTTGTAATACATAGGGTTCATAACATTACATCTTCCTTTATTCTGAGATACGGGCAAATCCGAGTTACGGGCACCCCCTAAAACCAGACTTCCCGTATAAGGGAGGTTCTACTGTACTAACAAAAAAGCAGTAACAGTATTCCAGATTAAGTATAGCACTCACTTCTATGTTTCTTTGAAGTTGACCTCCTTCTCTTAAAATATAGATGATGTAACCATTGGAGTCCACCACAGACATCCAAACAACAATAATTGTTGTACTATTAATAATAGTGGACTGGTTTTCTGCTATCACAGGAGGAGGTAGTAAGTTGGAGGGAGTGGTCACAACATTAGAGCTGGAACTAAATGATGTCTGTGATTGTGTGGTGATTTCTTGTTTAGTAGTTGGAGTATTCCTACTTCCTGGATCAGTCCTTATGTCAGTTGTGGTTACCTGTTCATCAGGTGTTATGTCAGTTGTGGTTATCTCTTCTTCATCTGTTATGTCGGTTGTGGTTATCTCTTCCTCTGATGGAGTGGTTGTTACCAGTTGTGTAGATATCTGTTGAGTAGGTGGAGTATAGGTGGTTACTGGTATTGTTGATGAAGTTTGAGTAGGTGGAGTATAGGTGGTTACCGGTGTTGCTGATGAAATGTCAGTTGTGGTTATCTCTTCTTCATCTGTTATGTCAGTGGTGGTTATCTCTTCTTCATCTGTTATGTCAGTGGTTGTTATCTCTTCTTCATCTGTTTTGTCAGTTGTGGTTATCTCTTCCTCTGATGGAGTGGTTGTTACAGATATCTGTTGAGTAGGTGGAGTATAGGTGGTTACTGGTGCTGTTGATGAAGTTTGAGTAGGTGGAGTATAGGTGGTTACTGGTGCTGTTGGTTGCTGTGTGGATGTTTCAGTAGTGGTCTGTTGTGTTGGGGCCTAAAAATAATATTGAGTAAGGATGAATGTCATTATGAAGTCATAATGCTAAAAAGAACAAGACACAAGTAGAATAATTAGCTATTTCAGACAAATTTGGTATTAAATTATGTACCAACATTATTATACCATAACTCAGCTATAATTAGCTATTCAGATGCTAAAATTGAGTGCACATGGGAACTAGCTTTATGTAGCTAGCTAACTAACTAGCTAATAGAATAGCAAAAATTAGTCCAGTTTTTGGTAGGATCGAGGCTTAAAATATCATTTCCCCACCATCAAAGGTCTTTCTTGTATAGTTATACTTAGGTCATCAAACACACAGAGGGATTTACAGAGAGGTGCATTTGTAACATATAGTCCACATTTTCTATAGGCTACTTAATTTAAAGTCTTTGAAACACTTTGTGGCTTCTTTTCTCACCATACTTACAATATATGTCTTATTTGATGTAGTTATGATCTCAGGTAAAGAGATGTATGTATACTCCCCTATAGTACTATTCAATATTAGTCGAACCATCACCGAAGGGAGTAGTCTGTCGACAATTACAGATCCTTGAGCTAGAGGTGGTAGTGGAATAGGTACATAGGTGATCATTTGACTTTGTGGATCAATGGTGGGGTAAGTGTAAGCGAGAAAAAATGATGAGACCAGTGCTGTTATTTTAGAATTGATGGTGTATTCCACTTCAACCAATCCAGTAGTTTGACTAATGTTAACTCTTGTAATGACTGGCAGAGCATGGTTTGTATTAGCTGCAAAAGAATGCATAAAAGCCATTAATTTTCAAGTTTATATTGTTCAACATATTTAATTTTGAAAACTGTATCTAATTATACGTACGAATAATCTAATTTCAATGATTCTTGCTTACTTTAATAGAATTTCTATAATGTGTTGCAAATGATTGAAATAAGGACACTCATATCATAAGCAGGGGTGCAGACAAGGAGGGGGCTTGGGGGGCTTAAGTCCCCCCCCCCCCCCAGATTTTTCAGAAGATGAGGTTAACTATAATAGCTATAAGTTCAGGCTCCGGCTTAATAATTTTTTTTTGTAAACTAAACTGCATATGATGTGCATTGTAGTGGGGTTTGGTAAACAGTATTTAACCATGACAGTAGTGGTTAAAAGGTAAGCATGGTAACATTGTAACAGCTGCTTAGAGAACTTGTTTAAATATTAGCCTAATAGCTAGTACCATGTCTGTGAATCTCTAAGATAGTGTGGTTTAGCACTCCTTTAAAGCCAGGTGAATCATCCAATGAATTTAAGGCCAGCTATCAGCCTGAATTAGCCAGTAGTCAGCCTGAACTGGTAAGCTAATAATATTTGGGTTTTTCAATCAGTGTATTCTAAAATACAGTTTTACTAGCTTGAAAGTGATGTTGAAGATGTTTTAGTACAGAATCCACTACTATCTTTAAACCTAGCCTATCCTTGTGTACATATTAATTATTTGAATATTACTCTAATTTGCCCTCTTACACCTCTTGGATTTTGAAGAAAATTTTTGCTAATAAAGGAGGACACCTCTCTAATCACAGCTTCAGTTTAGTTATTTTTATCAAGAACAAAATAGCTGGCTAGATAATATTTTCCTTTCCATAGTATTTCAATGGACTTAAATTAATTTTCACTTATAAACTGGGTTTACATGGTATATCTCAACACATAGCTAGATCTTCACAGTGATAATAATAATATTATATTATAATACCATCAGCTATAAGTATTCAGACTTTGACAAGTATACTTCAGACACTAAGTAGGTATAATCTGCATGCTTGATATAATAATAATATAGCAGTTAGATGAGTAGTACTAGCTATAATAATAGCTATATTATAGCTAGGTGAGTTGTACAATGATTCCACAGGAGATAGTACTCAGATACAGTATTTGCAGAGGAAAATTACTATAGTTTACAAGATGTACTCCTGGCTAAATATCATCATCTATCTAATTTTCAACAACTGTTGTACTACTTCTAGTTTTCAAGTGCTATAGGAGACATAGAGGAGACTAATATTATACAGCCTCCTGGCTGCCTCTGTAGCTAGTGCAATCTCAGTGCAATCTCAATGCCACATAAGCCTGCTTACAGTCACCACTTCAGTAGCTTCTGTTGGCAATTTGCTACCTTAGATGGATTCTTTGACTCTACACCTACATTTCTTGAGCTGTTTGGAAGCATCAAATGTCATGAATTGCTGATTTAGCAACATTTTAAACAGGTATTTTAGCATTGTTGCTCTCAGCACTAGAACTTGGCACTGAGATAAAAGCAGATAATATATTACACAATAGCATACCAATTGATGAAGTGACGATTGTTGTTACAGGACCTGGAGGTCCAAAAAAATCATGAATCACAACAGTTGCTTCAATTTCCAGTGTGAAATTAAACTCTGCTAATCCAGGCAAAATACTAATAATATAGTTATAAGGGACATTATTTATCAATGAGCCACTGATAGAAAATGAAACAGGGAAGCTGTAGCCTTCTGGGACCAGACCTCTACCTGTGGACTGGTATGCAAAGACAGAGATTATGATACATGTAATAGGAAACCTCATATTCTATAGAGGACATGTCAGTCTCTGTATTTTTGATGTGGATCATAATTAATTTATGCACAAAGGTTTCACTATATAGAATTATAATTGAGTTGGACAATAAAATCCTTGACTCAAAAATTTAAGGATACTTCTGGGGGTTATTTGCAACATTAAGACTATGGTTATCATACATACATAGTATACTTTGACATTTTTGGAGTAATTAAAACCATGAAATTACTAGTGACTATATACTCGTGGCTACTTCCCTCAGTGTCTGCTTTTCACTATTTTAGCTAGGGCTGACCATAACATATGGCTACTTTGGTTAGTAACTTAGCTGTAGTTACATTAGGGACACAGACTATTTTAAACACTTATCCATTTTAAATGTCAAGCTACAAATTCAGTTTCATTATTAGCTATATGCATCACTGATTATTATAATACACACATGATTACATAGGTGTCTTAAAATGAGAAGGTTTATTATTGTAGTAAAGCTCACTGTGATATTAATTCTCAGTTGAGTGACATGATACTGAAATGTCCTGAAGGCTTGTGTATTTCTGTCATAAGTATAAAAGGAGAAAGGAATGGTCGGGTATGAAATCACAAAGCCATGGATCTGAGAATTTCGTACTATATCCATCGCAGTAACTGGATAACTCAAGTTAAAAACTGCGGGGAGGATAAAGATAATCATGATTATATAAGCTACTGACTATTATAGGTCATGCTTTTGCAACTTTATATGCTTTGAAAAGACTGTCCAAGGTACATTGACTCTTCATTATTGTGAGGGGGAAGGGAAGAGAAGAGAAGGAGGATTTATCATACGTAAGTTTTCTTTTAAGATTCAAAATCACAAAAATAAGGGGTTCAGTTCTTGTTCAGCTTGGACAGACTTTATATATCGGACAAATGACACAGATTATGATTATCGTGACTAGAAGTTAGAACTATCATTACAATGTAATACATAACAGCTTATTTATAGTTCTAATGGGCTTTACTGCATGTACAAACTATGCTCTGAGAAAATTAGCTAACTATTATAATTTCATGAATGATTTAATCAATTTATACTTTTTGTTCATTACAGATTTAAAATTTTCCTGCTATATAGCTAGCTACATGAAGAGCCTTTAACTGTGCAACTTCAAAATAGAATGGAATAGAAGGACATTCCTAGCCAAGCTTACTCACATTATGTGTCATTACTACAGTATGTTGAAAGTGAACTTACAATAACATGTGTCCTCTGGGTAAGAGCCCTCTGAAAATCTACATATATTGCAGTCAGACAAGTTCACAGAAGCAATTGATTGAGTAGTAACAGCTGTCTGTCCAGGACAAAAATCACAATCTGAGTTAGCCACTTCAGATTTGTAGTATCCCAGAGGACAAGCTATAGTAAAACACACTATTATTAAGCATGGAAAACCTCAGAATTTTTCAGATTGCAAGTTTTCATAACATGCCACAATAAAGACATAGCTAACTAGCTATAACCATGATAGCAATTGAATGGGTTTACTCTTTGGGTATATGTATGCAAGGTATATCCCCACTCCCCCTACCCTAGATCCTTCACTTGCCCAGCCACTTTAGCACTCTTCAGAAAAGTCAAATCTCTGAATTGACTTTCTAGAATCTAGCTAAATTGCTCTGTGGACCTCAATTTCCTGGAGAGTAGAGCCACACCCTGATATTGCAGTTAAATTTGTAAAGAGTTTACTGCTTGTACAAGCAATGGAGGAAAAAAGTGAATATGAATTTTGCCGCTGTTTCTTACTTTGTTATAATATTGTCACTGTTGCGTGTCCCTCACCAGGTGACACCATACAGTAAGTATAGCTAGCTAGGCATCTGCTGTAGTATAATTTTAGCTATAGCTATATAGCTTGCTGGCAACTTCTAGTGAGTCTACTGAAAGGTAAACTTGCTCGCAGCAGAAGCTACTGGTGTTGAAGCACCCCAGGGCAGTCTTTTGATCTGATTTTTATGTTGTAAAGGCTAAAAGTGCTGGTAATAATCATGACCGACCTTCTCTTGTGTTCAGTTTAATTGTGTCTTTGTATCTACATTTTTTCAAGTTTTATATTCTATAAGCACTAGCTAAGCAGAAGATAATGCATCCTATAATAAATCTCTTCAAAATACATGTTTGTAGTAGTAGCTAGTAAAATTAATATTATATATAGTCATGTATCTCATAGGTGAACTCTGTCATGTAGCTAGCTATATAGTTGTAGTAACATCAAGATTAGAGTCATTCCTTTAAAATTACTCTCATATTTTTTCTCTCAAATTAACATGAATATTATATCTCAGTGGAGCAGTGTATAGCAGCACTTAGCTACACCCATCCAACACTTAGCTACATCCATCCAATACATAATGTGTAGCTATGTATAGCAATGAAATAATATAATAGAGAGTGGTGGGTAGCCCAAATCATATCACTGAAGAATTTGCTATAACAATAACAATGAGATATTTCAACTCACCACTGCAATTTCCATCTTGTAACTGGTACCCAGCTGAACAGAGGCACTGGGCTACAGTCTGGGAGGCAGCAGGTGACTCAGAATTAGAAGGGCATGCTGTACATCCTCTATCAGTATTTAGTCCATAAAAGTTAGGCGGACACACTGCGTAATAGAAATAATAGTAACATGCCATGTATAGAATAACTAATTTTGCAGTTATATATTTTGGGGCCCCTACTCTTATATCTGGGGTGGATAGGATCTAGGACCTTGAAAGAGGGGTGGGTTGGGGCAAAGTAAACTCAGGAGAAGGGAATACACATGGCTAGGCCCCATTAATAGCACAATAAAGCAAAAAAGGCACATGGTCTACTTGGGTTAGGAGAGAAGGGGGGAGGGGCAATGATCCTTCCTCAGGGATATTTGACTCTGGTAATAATTGACTGCACCTCCACTGTGATTGTCCCTACAAGGATGAATCTTTGGCTCATACTTCCAAACATTATTAGTTTGCAAACAAGCTGTGTGACTACAATAAGAATCAAGTTAACCACTTCCTAGTTTATAGTGGAACTTCTGATTGAGGACAGCCTTTACACAAAGGATCTAAAGGAGGACACTTGTCTTGTCCCCAACTATAATACTTTACAGGTCTGTAACCAGGAAAATGATTGGGGAAGTTCGAATAGCCTTTTGAAGTGGCTTCTCTGATTGGGGTGGGTGCCATCTAATAACAATCCTGTTTTATAGGATGATCATGTGTCCTCTTGATGTACCCAAAAAGTGGACCTTACAGTGAGTAGGGGGTTCCAGAGCTTAGCCTGCTTTAGTGTGCAGTTATGGTTACACACACACACACACACACACACGCATGCACACACACACTTCTTTTTCTGCACTAACTTCCTAGTGTGGAGCTTTCACTCCACTTGACCCAAAATTTTGCCTCTAAATTTATAAGGACAATTTCCAATAGAATACTAGCTACTCCCTTGAGGATGGCTGCAACATCACATCAGTACAAAAACAATATCAAACATATAGCCAAGGAGGTGCTTTTGGCTACATATCACAGAAAGAAAGTGGGTATGGACAATCAGCACCCCCTTTAGTAATGTCCTGGATACAACCACTGAATAGTATTTCCTGTAGTGATGTCACTTCGAGTTGCTATTCTAGTAAATGAATATACTAAATGTAAACTAGCTTATTGGCTCATATAATTAATTATTAGAACCCTGTCATATTTATGCCTTCTGCGCATGCTCAGTCAGTACTGTATGTTGTTAATCGATATTAATATATTGCCTTACTGAGAGATCTTAGTTTGTCCGCTTACTAAGTTAGCAGAACTAATGCTACACTCTCAAGGTATCACAATAATGTTATCACTAACCTCATAATTATTACAATAGCCAATAATAAGCTATATTGCTCTAAAGAAAGGACCTGCTAACTTTACCTGCTTGTGTTGTAGAGACTGATATCCTGGTTGAGTCTCCAACACCAATGCTATTTACTGCAGCTATACTGAAATTATATCTCGTTGATGGATGTAGGTATGAATAGGTAATATTTTCTCCAGTAGGTCCAAGGACACGTTCAGAGAAATTGAAGGTAGAAATATAAGATGTTATTAGGCCATAGGCATCAAAAGGTGGATCCCATGTCAGAGTGATAACTGTGCTGTTCGTGAATGAAGCAGCCAAGTTTCTTACTTGTCCTATAAAATGAACATTTAATGTATAAAGTCATTATTTATACTAATGCTGAATCATGCCTCATTATTACAACATGACCCATGCAAATTAACTTTACTACATGCATTTGTGAAACTCATGACCTTTTATCAGGAATATAGGTAAGCCTTAATCCTATATATGTCCCTTCCACATTAGGTGTAGAAATTTACCAAGGAATCAAATGAAAATTACAATACCAACTACTTCTCTCATTTAATAAACTCATGCCCTCTATGCTCCAGTGTTTCCTCCACCTATGTAGAGCTATGTGTTAAATGCAACCTACACCATTCTACACAGTAATAATTTCATAGACCATAATATTATAGCTCTAATAAACATTGCGTACTCCTTACAATATTTATAACTTACCTGGTGGATGTGTTGCTACTATAATTGATGCAGATGCTGTATCACCTGGTACATCAGTCACAGTTGTTATTTCTACTATGAAATGGAAGTCTCTATAGAACGTGGCAAAACTGGTTTCTCTCAGAGTGTGACTGCAATAGTAAGTTAGTAATAATGACACAGCTAATATGGGAAACAAAGGCTATATAGTATAATATTTTTGGATGTGGATTTCTTATGGTAGTAGTTGCATGCACATAGCTTTTTTGACCAAAATACACAAAAGGTGGTTGCTATTGTGAAATCATTCAATGCTAACTTGTAGATCCTTAGAACTGTTCTTTATAAAGTAATCTACATCTTAAAGGGACCTCCATTGTATAGTAAAGTAGCAGTGTACATGCATGTATACAGTACTAACTGCCTTTTTGCTGCACCCTCTCTTGGTACAACTCAGCTTCATTATCTATAATTACCTTATTCTGGTATCGGTGTTTGGTGCAATATTTCCTCGAAATAAAGGTGAAGTTGAATCTAATGCACACACAGATATTGTGAAGTTAGTAATTCTTCTTCCATCTAAACTCATTCCAAGAGGTTGATCCCATGACACCTGCATAAATTGAACCATTATTATAAGGAACTTATCACTCCAGGTCGACAAAGTGCCATGAAATAAGTAGTATACTGTTAAAATAAAACTATCACTGTATAGCAGCTAAAAATAAAACAACTAATGACTTGTTATACAACCCAGAACTAAAATATCGCATTTATGTGGGCTATTCTTAAAGTTTCTGCTTCCTCATGTTTATTGTAAGTAACAACTATTATTATACCAAACTAGTGAGATAATATAATATTACCATTAAGCATAAATTAGTCTACTCTATTTTAAGAGCAGTGTTTAAAGAAGAGTACTAGGGTTAGGTACAGGCTAGGAATTGCGATGAATTCCTTGATACTCCAGTAAGTTAACTGATATTTATAACTATAAGAGGAAGCTTATGATTTACAGTGGAAAGTTACTACCTACTAGTCTATATTTTTGGTGAATTGGGTTTGCCGATAATTATTATGGCATGTTTGAATTTTGGTATAATAGAGTGTACACTACTATTATTATTAGTATGCCTAACTAAAGTGGAATCACCTATTTATAACCCCCTGAAATGAAGACACTAGACAAAGTACTTGAATTAGTCTCAAATAGCAACAAACATCTGACAACCTTTAGAAATGAGGTCAGCACACTTGAATACTATTGATATTAATTACATAGTCTATTCAATATGATTAACATATTATAGCTACTTACTTCTAGTTCAGGAAGAAAATCTGGTATCAGTGTGAACACAGATGCTAATTCTCTAGGGAAGAAGTTAGGGATGCTGCAATTTGGACCAGAATATGATGGATTGCATACACATTGGCTTCCACCACAAGTAGACGCTGTGTAATATCTATAGTCACATTCTCCAGGACAGGCTGCAAGGTTCAGCAAAAAAGATTAATAATTATATTATATAGTGGAAACAAAAAATTGTCCTGTCCTGTATATATCAAAGTCAATTTGAGAAGCTACATTTTTGAGAGTACATAATAAGTAATGTACTAACAGGTATATAGCTAGTTGAGGGGCACTAGGGAAAGTATTACATTTACAATGTTCTGGTATTAATCCTATAATTATTCCTTAACCCCCCCTCCCATAATGTTATGCACTGGCCATCTCTAGACTCATTACACTTAGCTAGACAATAGATTTTAGCATACTAAAGAGTTATTATTATAGTTATAGTTGCTGCAGTTGTAGTTATTTTAGTTGCTGTAGTAGTTGTTTTTGTTGTTGTTGTTTTTGTTTTTGTTTTTGTTTTTTTGGCTTTGTTGTTGTTGTAGCAGTAGTAGTATACATAGAAACAGATCAGAACTTCATAGTAATTTTATTTTATTATGCTATTCATTAAACTTACGTGGCAATGTGACTGACATCGGAGCTGATGCCTTACTTAAAGTACCAGGAAATATAGCACCACTATAGGAAGACACTGTGACTTGAAACACAACTCCATTCCGTGAAAAGTATCGATATGGTATCAAACCCTCAGCAAGGAAGCTCCTTGCTGTGACATTAGCTATAACGAATTCATTTGCTGCATTTTCAAGTTCTGATGTACTTATTACATTGATGATAAATCCATTATGCAGATTACTACTAAATCCTCCTCCACTATGGGACCAGGACACTTCTATACTCCTAGCACCAATACCAGTAACTCTTACATTAGTTGGAGTGTCAGGAATTGCTTTAGTAGTACCTGGGTTAGTATGGAAATTTCAATAATACAGTAGAACCTACCCTCCAAAATGAGAACCTCTATATAAAAAAAAACTATATAAAAAATGCAACATCAGGTTTACTTTTTGTAAATTGTTAAAGACAGCCCAAATACAAGAAACTGTAGACCAGATTCTTATGTGTCCTTTATTCAGAGGTTCCACTATAATGTAGGTCTCTTATTACTATTCTCAGAGGGGAGGATTTACATTAATGGTAGACATCGTAACAGCTAATAGAAGTGATATTATCTAATTGATAATGAACAGAATTTGTCTTAAAAACATTAGAGGGGAGTTATGAGTCAAAAGGTCCTAATCCCCCTAATGTTATTAAGACAAATTCTGTTCATTCAAATGAAAGAACAGGAAAAGAGCTTTCAGAAAATTATTTTTTTTTTTCCATTTTGGGCAATGTGGTGTTGAGTAATAGTTGAAAGTAGTCAAAAGTAGTGCATGAAGTCAGGCAAGCTAACTTCGGCTAGGTTGTTGGAAATTAAGAACTTAATATACCATCAGAGAGCTCTTTAAATGAGCAACATTTTGAGTAGAAGATCAACTTTTTTGAACAAAGTATAAGAGAATTATGATCAGATATAAAAAAAGAAAAAATGGGAACAAATGGAGGTACCACACCCTTAAGTCAAATCTGTTCATTCAAATGAAAGAGCAGGTCAGAAAATTATTTTTTCCTTCCATTTTGAACAATGTGGTATTGAGTAATAGTCAAAAAGAGTCAAAAGTAGTGCATGAACTAACTTTGGCTAGGTTGTTGGAAAGTAAGAACTTAATATAGCTACCGTCAGAAAGCTCTTTAAATGAGCAACATTTTGATCAACTTTTTTGGACAAAGTATAAGAGAATTATATAAAAAAGGAAAAAAACAGGAACAAATGGCTGTATATACACCCCTCCCCCTTAAAGATCTTTCATTTTTACTACATTTCTAGGATTAGCTACTATATAGCTATTATTTTTGTTTTGTTTCTTCTTTTTTGACTAGCAATAATTATTATTATAGCTAGATAGGTATATACTGACAGGGCACAGGTTATAAGAAGCATAATTTATCAGGCCACTGGGCCACAAAATGGCCAAAGACAGCTGTATATCAATCCACAATAACTAGCTAATATTGAGTGCAAGCTGGCTGCTACTATTCTTACCTAAGCAGAGGAAATACAGAAGGATCTGCACAATAACAACAGTATAATAATAAGTTTGTAGAGATAACTATAGACTTACCAGCTTCACAGCTAAAAAAGTCTCCATTTAACTGCTACAGTATATAGTAGCTTCAGCTTGAGGATATAGCTAGACCGAATATCTACGCTTAGTAGCAATTGCTAGTCTCGTGCCAAGTTATACGACGTGTTAGTAGTAGGCTTAACTGATTCAGATTCACCAGTTTCTCATCTTTGTAGAATAGTATCTATAGCCTGTTTGACGTCGAACGGGGGAGTATCTTGCTGGCTGGGACACACAATGTAGGGGCGTGGCTGACCAATTATTGGGCTTCAAATGAGGAATTCCCGCATAATATTCCTCTTGGGAGTTGGGCAGAACCAGCATGATGTGATTTTCCATTAACTTGTTTATCAATTGCCTTCACATAATATAGATAGTACATCCTATCACAGTAGCTAGCTAGCTATGTATAATGATTCTGAAAGTGTATAAACATGTCTAATAGATAGTGTAGTTATATAGCGAGTAGCCCATTTTTTAATGATACTGCTTAAGGCACATGGGTACAAAGTTCATTGGTGTGGCTAGAAGAACGGATCTCTGATGCATTGTAGCAACCAGTGATGGGTGCTTATTATTATGACTCACTTAAGGGCAGCAAGCAATATGTTAGGAAATAATTGAGTAACAGAAAGTAATGTGTCTAATGTGTCCTGCTGAGTAGCTAAGTAGACATGCATAATTGTTGTGATATCTTTTTCATGAATCACAAGTAGATAAATTATAGTTCTGAAATATTATTATGGAACTCTAAAACTACTGTAAGAATATATAACAAACAACCTAGCTAGCTAAGTGTAAGATAAAATACAAGTTACTAAATTCTGTTATAGAGTTCATGACACTATTCTCTGAATGAAATTGATTTTCTTCTTTTATCAGACCAATAGCCTAAAATTATAGTGGCACAACAACAACAACAACAACAACAACAACAACAACAACATATTGTAACATTAGTAGGTGTGACCCAAATTTAGCTAGCTAGTATTGTATAATTTGCTTGTACTCTTCCTAGGTGCTGGAAGATCAGTAAGTATAGTCAGTGTAACAATATTTTGAGCTAGCTAGCTAGTCGCATGGTTTGATTATGGCTAGCAGTAGTGGCCCTCTGACATTTATGATCTTTATAATAATCATGCAGCAGATTTTTTATTACTGGGGTAGCTGAAGTTTTAAGTTAAGTTTCTAACTCCCTGTATAGATATACCTATCTTAGCTAGTATTCATAGCTCAGACCAGACATGTACCTGACCATTATTATTATAGTATCATGTTACCTGTATGTACTATAGCTACATATTCATTACTATGAATATTGTAGAGAATTCAACTTGAATGTACATTAATGCCAGCAGTGCCAGCTAACTAGTCACATGATCTCAGTGGCTCTAATGCAGCATACATGTAGCCCAAAAATATATTTATTTCCTTTTCCTCCCTGTAGCTACATACAGTAAAGTATCACTAACTCATAGGCTGTGGAATAGGGAGAACAGGGGGGAGGGGCATTGCACCCCCTCCTAAAAGTTGTCATGATCCATGCCTAGTAGCTATTTCAACTGTGAAACCATAATGAAAAGTGCCACATTAATTTTGCTGATCAAATAGCTAGCTATGATGGCCTTCCTGAGTTACATGTCTAAAGAAGTCATAATGAGAAGAAAGACCTCCCTAAGAGTTCCATAAAAAAGAAATTGCCTCTGTTTTTATAAAAGAAGAGATAAATTTTGAATAAATTTAACTGGCTAGCTACCTAATAAAATATAATACTCATTACTCACACACTCCCGCCCCCCCAAAACAAAAATGCTTCCTCCACCTATGTAACTTTATTGGATAGCTTCACCCAATCTATTTTTAGGAGAGTAATCAGGCACCGCAAACAAAACAACACAATACTGTGAAGATAATAATACATTTTAGAGGAAGTCATGGAAAATATATTATTGTTGCTGGCTATAAATGTTAAAGGAAGAGGTACAGAAAAGTTTATAGTTTACTGTGCTATGTTCTGTTATACTTTTTGTTAGTTTCTAATAAGAAATAGTGGCTTTAGTACAGTTTCCATTCTGTCCCCTGACCTGCACCTGTGTTGTTACATATGTCCCGAGAAACATCCCAAGAAACATTGTAATCCACATTCATGAAATACCAATTGAAGCCTTAGAGATGTACCACCCTAATCCATCACTGCTGCAAAAACAACGAATCATTTTTGCAAACCATGGACCGCCTCGGAAGATAATAATTACTAGCACTGAGTTTATGAAGATTGTGCACATTACGACCAACCTTATTACCCTTCAAAAATGGTTTAGCCTAAAGGTCAGTGCAAACATTTAAAAATGTATACTTGGCAGCACAGTGACCTATAGTGTATGCTGAAAATTTCACTGGAACCCAACCCAGATGGCTACCTGGAATTGTTGTGGAGGTGGACCTCTTTCTTATCAAGTGGAGCTGGAGTCAGGGAACTCTGTTTGTAGACATGAATGTGGACTCTGTTCATAAGAGATACACTTCAGAAGATGAAGAAACCCCTACTGATGTTCAGGATACTGATCCTTTACTCTTGCCTGAATCACAAGATAGACTCCTCTACAATGGAAGCTCCACCCCCCACTGTCACCAACCGTCTGAACCACCACCATTACCACTACTGTTGTAGTCGAAACCTCATAACCACTTCCACCTCGTGCTTCCAATACATGACATAATTATTTTTTCTGACTCTTGCTTTCACCATTATTTGAAAATGATACATGCTATTCTAGAGAATAATGACTATATTGTTCTAGCAACCAGCATCATCTTGTAGGGGATGGATGATCCACACCTTTGTCCCTGTCCAGTAGCTTTATCTCAGCTAGTAACACAATATCATGCTATTTTGAAATTTTGATTTACAAGTCAGCCCCCTTAAGTAAAGTTAGCCAGAATTAATTAGCTAGCTACAATGATTACTGCACTACATGTATTAGCTAGTTAATATAAAGATGGAGTTATGATATAATTATCAAGTCATGTCACAATATTCTTCTTCTTCCATTCCAGAGGTCTGTTTTCTGCTCAAGGCTATATATTTTGCTTTTAGTTGCATCTTTAACTGGGTAAATGTTGGCCTTTGCTCTTTTTTAACCTTCCAGCAATTCTGCATTAGCTGATACCTATAGAATAAGTTTTACAAATAACTAAAATCAAATGTGAGCAATATGTTATTCTAGCATATATAGTACATTCCAATTATCTCCTTCTCTCATACCCAATTCCATATGTTCATTTCAGGTATATATAACTATTATAATATGGAACTTACATATCAGTAGGACACCCTTCAGGACAAGGCAATCGAACTCCTCTCTGTAAGTGACTAGTTATTTGCATAGCCTTTATTCCCTAAATTAAAGAGTATAAGTTTAGAGGATATTTTGTGTTTCATATTGCTTCTCACTCAATTATTAATTTGCTCAATGATGGATCTCTCAAACCAATACTGCTAGTTATATAATGCTTAGAAATAGTTAATCCATGGTTGTGAATAGTATAGCTAGAATCAGGATCTGAACCAGTTCATAATAACAAAAATATTTTGTATTATTATTATTATTATTATTATTATTATTATTATTATTATTATTATTATTATTATTATTATTATGCTTCAAATGTTGCTATTAATTTCTCTATAAAAAAGTATGCATATATATAATCATATGGAGAAATTATTTAGTTATTTTTGACAGGCTATTTTCATAGTGGATATTAAAAGTACTCAATAGAGTTGCCAAACACCTCTCCAGAGGAAGAAATATGTGATTAAATCAGAGACTCAGCAAGTTTATTTATGTGATAACCTTTACCATCTTGATGTTCTTAATACAGTAGAACCTCACTCATCCGGAACTCACTCATCCGGATAACTCAATTAACCGCACAGCTACAATATTAGTTTTTACAGCTATTCAATATTAGTTTTTACAGCTGCTGTCTAGGTTGAGTGTGGCTGGAGAGCTAGTTAGCCCTTAGAAATCACTGAAGTTAGCCATTCCGCTGCAGTGGATGCATTTGACACTTGCATCAAGTACTTGGAGTGTCAACAGATACAAAGTGCACAGTTGATGCTAGTGTACAAACTTAGAGCATCTGCAGCAGCCAAACGCCTAACATCTATGAAGCAATGTTCCATTACAAGTTTTTTTTGACAAACAGTAGCTAATGTAAATGTATTACAGTGTATATTATGGTTGTGAAATATGGCATAGAAGTGTTTATTTAAAAAAACCTCGATAATCCAAACTTTATACTAATCCAAACACCTTCTGGTCCCTTAGTGTTCGGATTAGTGAGGTTCTACTGTACATCCTAGCCTAACAAAGGAGTGGAATATAAATACCACTTATGGGTGATTATAGGTAGTATGCACCTAACAACACACTGAGTATGGTATTCTAGTAATTTACGTACCTTAAATGGTGTCTCTCCAAATGAAAAGATTTCCCACAACAAGACCCCGAAACTCCACACTATAATAATAACAGATATGACCGTCACAAGACATTGTCAAAAACAACCAACGAGCCTCATAATTTAACAGATCCACTTACTACAGTGTCACAACACAATATAAACTGTAGCTTCTGTATTTTGGTTCTACAAGTATTTCCAGGCTTACCATCACTAAAGGTAGAAAATTTCTTGTAAAGTAGAGATTCCAGAGCCATCCATTTAGCAGGGAGTTTTGACGACTGACTCAACTTGTAGTATGAATCATCTTTGGCTAGTGCACGTGAAAGACCAAAGTCACTGATCTTCACATTATTGTTATCTCCAACAAGTACATTTCTAGAATCATTGGATGACACAATAGCTAACACCTGTACTGATATGATTATCATACCTTGCTGCCAGATCTCTGTGTATAAAAAATTTTCCAGCTAAAAACTCCATACCAGCTGCTATCTAATAACCAAGTCAAATATACCAGAGATAAATACACATTTTGTTTGTTTCCAAACTTTTAAAAGAGGAAGCTGTAGAATTATTACCAACCTGTTCACTCATGCTGAGTTGTTCTACTAGGCCAACTGAATTTGAATTTTTGTCCTTTTCGCACCTGCATTACGTATGTATAATTTTAATCATTATTATAAATCATGTGTGCCAATTATATTCACTTCTGTAGATATTTTCTGAGGTCCCCATGTGGCATGTAGTGAACAATGACCAGTTGAGGGCTGGAACGACACACCACTTTCAGTAATCCCATGACATTAGGATGGCTACCAAATTTTGCGAGCATATGAGCTTCGCCTAGAAAATTCTTTCTCATTTTATCATCAGCTCCATCTATACAATAAACAACAAGAAGTAATGAATAATACAATTAAGACTATTACATTTACTGACTACATCCTTTAGCATAATTAATTAACCATGTATAATTAATATTTCATTTTGGTAGGAATTATTGTTGAAGAGATTTGTTACACTTTTGTAAAACTAATACTTTGTCACACTAACTACTACACAATGAATTTACAGTGAATATTTTAATGTGGTTAGCTGTACATTGTATTATGTGCAAGTGATTAGCTATAGTTCTTTAGGACCTAGAACAGTTCTAGGTTCTAGACTTGCTGAGTGAATGAAAATTTTTTACTCAATATTTTTCACTATTTAAAAAAATAATTGGTTAAATTAGCTATTATAATATTGATGTGAATATTTTTGTTAAGAAAATAAAATGAATGAAAAGTGACAACAAATTATGTTATATCCCATTTTAGTAAGACATTAAGGCATGGATCAAATGAAATACAGTGTAGCTAGTCTCTTTTCTCTAACTACCTTTTAACATCTTGACAGCAACTGTGCTAGTTAATTCTCCAGGAATAATGTTTTTGGCTGTTGCCTTCATCACTCTATTTGAAAAACAATAATTATACTGGAAACAAGATTTATAGCCTATTAACAGCCATTCTGGCGAAATTGATGATAGAACACAAAAGTTGGTAGAGAGAACTGAGAGGGAAGGGAAGAGATGTAAATCTCTTCTCCTAAACCATCATCCTTCCCACCCTTTCTCCTTAGAGTACATTCTCAAATAGTCATGGCTTGCAGTGTCAGTGCACCCCTCTTCCCATGTACTTTGTGCATATAATTCTACAGTGCATTGCTAAATTGCCCATTTGAAGAGTTCCATTGTTACTAGAACGCACAGGATGTGAGGATGAACATTAGTGTTTGAAAATGGCCACCACGAACTAAAGTTGTTAAGAGAACCTTGCTCCATTCACCCCCAATAATAGTTGCTCATTAACAAACTGCTGATAAAAATTTACCTTCCAAATTGACCACAGCCTATCTCTTCTTTCAACTCAAGTGCTGATCGGTCATATTCATAAGCTGTCAGAGAATTAGCCTGCTCAGCATCCTGCACATTGGTATTATATTCAAATATATGAGAGGCAGTATTAATAAGAGCACAACTTTATTATGATACAGAGACATGTACATATTCAACCTTATAATGAATGACTGACTCACAGTAAAAGATGCTTATCACAGTACATATGAGCTAAAAGTACTAGCTAGAGCTAATTAGATGTATGTATATACAACTACCCAATGAAAGACTGCCTACATACATACATAGATCTGCCCCTTATTCATACCGCAAAGTAAATTTTTTCCATCTTCATATAAAGTTCTTCATTATTATAGTCAGCAGGAGTGGCCACTCTATCCACAACACTGCAAGATAGAATTTTCACACTGACTATAACACATAATATTATGATAGACTGTGGCTATAAAATATATTATAGCTATTATTATTATAGCAGACAATTATATATTCTGAAATCAATTCATCCCTACAATGACCCCGACAATTAGAAATTCTATTATGAACTTTTCAAATTTTTAGAAGACTCAAAGAAGCAATCTTTTGCTTACACTGGTAATGCTGCCTCTCTTGCATGTTCCCTCTGTACTGAAGATATTTCTGCATACTCCTCTTCTGTACCGACCTCATCAGCAGAAGGATTCGAAAAGGACAGAATATGAGGAGTAAATTCTGAAATTTATGAGAAATATTGTAAGATCAATGTTATAGAAGCCTGGCTCATACAAATACAAAGGAAATCAGAAATACATATCTGAATGTCTCTATTGTATTGATTTTGTGAACCTCCAATTAATGGGGAAAAGGACAACAAATTAATGACCTGCACTTAAGAAGCTAATTCACTATTATATGAACGTACCAAGATTACATGTACTTGTGCTTTTCAATGGAATGAGAGCTGGAGGACGTTTCCTAAAATAATATCAAATGTATTACTACTAGCTAATTGCTGCCTTCACTAAGTATAAGGTACTTTGGGAATAAGAACTAGACATTGAAAACCCTTTACCAACTAGATACCATCATGCACTCATGAATAAAAATAACTAATGCTATGAACATGATCTAATCATATTATCCTAGATCAGGTCATTTTAAGGTATTTAAACTCAGTAGCTAGTATATAGCTAGTTCTAATTATGTGAGGTTATCACTTTATAACGAAAGAAACACTTTGTCAATGACCAACAGTAATAATTAATAAAATTAACCAGACCTATGGTAAAAAAGATACCCCTAGGCTATTCAAAAAAAAAAGACTACTAATGCTTCAATTGGACTTAGCACTATATACAGTGAACATGTTCAATAAGTTAGCTAACATGTGTAACATACCTAATATTTAGCTCTTTTTTCTTTCCACGTTTAAAATAGTAGAAAAATAACACAAAAATGGCTATAATCACAAGTATGAGAAGAACAAGAAATACTCCACCAACTGCTACAGCAGGGATAATTACTCGGGATAGAGGAATAGCCGTAGTAAATTTTGATTCAACTTCTGTAGTAAGTGCTACACGAGAAATGTAATTTTAGAATGAATTCATGACACTGAAGGCATAACTTATTGAAGTAACTGCACTGAATGGTATTGATATAGCTATGTGGCCAATGTAGGTAGCACATAGTTATATCACTCTTACCTACAATAGTACCACTGGCAGCATTTCCTATGCCCACACTGTTTACCACATGTACTTCAACAGTATAGAAAGAGTTTGGTTTAGTCACAAGGGTAAAGAATGTGCTATTATCAGATGTGATGCTTCTTGTCTCAGTTTGGCTTGTAAGAGTAATCATGTACCCTGCAAAATATATTCATAGTGATAGCCACGTACTTATCAATCACAACAAGAAAGGTAGATATACGTAGTAGCTATAATTACTCTAACCAGTTATTATTAATAATTGTAACCTAATAATTATGCTAAGAACACTGTCAATGAAGTAAGTGATTGAAGAGATATGTACTTAAGAGTACAAATGGAGATGATAATTTTTGTACCTAAAATGATCCCATTAGGCATAACTGGTCTTTCCCAAGAAATATTGAGCTGGTTTTCATTTATTTCAGTAACCCTGACATTTGTAGGTGGACTGGACACTGCAATGAAAAGTATTATGATTTACTTATAAGTTGAAACAAACACTATAGACAAGTGACAAGATATTAGCTATATGCACACTATTATAAAAGATAGCTATATAGGACAGCTATTTTGAGGCTGCAGATGAACAGTTGCTGTGAAACTTGTCTATAGAAAAAAAGCATGACCATGCAGTTATTGAACCTCGCTATTATTATTAGTTAATTATCAGAGAATCAGACTCACAACATGATGGCAATCAAACTTAAGGTAATAGAGACAGATATTGCTTCTATTCTTGTGTTATGTTCTGAATTGATGTATTATATAGTTGAAAAAATTTTTTTTCCAATCTTACATGCTTCTGGAGTGGAAAGTAGGAGTTCTTGTGAGCGTTGTCCCTTTATACCACCTCGGTTTACAGCAGCCACTTGAATGACATAGTTGGAATAGGGTAAGAGGTCACTTATAAAATAGTGTGTCACTGAATCACCAATAACCTAGAATTAGTATAGCATGGTTAGTGATCATATTACAAACTGATTGGACAATAGGAAGCCAAATATGACCCTATATGTTTCAGGGAGTGCCATTTAGCTAGGCCTAGGGAGTTTCCCTGGAGAATTCCCTAAAATACAATCCATCAGGAACATAGCAACCACAACATAGTAAATAATTAAGGCCAATAGTTCTTATTTCTGGCAAACTATAGCTTTCCCTAACTTGATATACTTTCCCATTCCAAGTAAGTGTACAGCTTGATAGCATACTCATTATTAGCTGATTCAAGTGAACTATACCATTTGAGCAGCGAGTCAACAAACCTTCAGATATGAGAGTTAGGGGGACATTATTGCAAACAAATAATATGAACGTAGAAGCAGAATTCCTTCAAAGGCACCAATATTTCCTCATTATCAAAACCCACTACATAATTATTTTGTGTTGTTCACAATAAGTCATTAATTATATATTTTTCATATTTCTACTGCACATTGTTAGTTTAGTTTTTGATTGCTGTTAACTTCTGGAAACACTACTATCACTTAGCTATGTCTACAGATATTTATGTGGTTTATAAGACTTGACATATTCAATGGACAAGATCCAAATTCTACGGGATAGGTAGGTAGAAAAAACTAATTAAATGAAAGAATACTAGCTAGCTAGATCTCTTATTTCAACTAATACATAAATTCTTATCAAACCTTAACAATTCTTGATGATATTATTGACAAAAAAGCAGTAATTGTATTCCAGATTAAGTATAGCACTCACTTCTATGTTTCTTTGAAGTTGACCTTCTCTTAAAATATAGATGGTGTAACCACTGGATTCGATCACAGGCATCCAAACAACAATAACTGTTGTACTGTTAATAATAGTGGACTGGTTTTCTGCTATCACAGGGGGAGGGAGTAAGTTGGAAGGAGTGGTCACAACATTAATAGGACTAGAGCTGGAACTGAATGGTGTCTGTGATTGTGTGGTGGCTTCCTGTTCATTAGTTGGAGTGTTTCCACTTCCTGGATCAGTCCTTATGTCAGTTGAGGTTACCTGTTCATCAGGTGTTATGTCAGTTGTGGTTATATCTTCATCTGTTATGTCGGTTGTGGTTATCTCTTCTTTATCTGTTATGTCGGTTGTGGTTATCTCTTCCTCTGATGGAGTGGTTGTTACCAGTTGTGTAGATATCTGTTGAGTAGGTGGAGTATAGGTGGTTACTGGTATTGTTGATGAAGTTTGAGTAGGTGGAGTATAGGTGGTTACTGGTGTTGCTGATGAAATGTCAGTTGTGGTTATCTCTTCTTTATCTGTTATGTCGGTTGTGGTTATCTCTTCCTCTGATGGAGTGGTTGTTACCAGTTGTGTAGATATCTGTTGAGTAGGTGGAGTATAGGTGGTTACTGGTATTGTTGATGAAGTTTGAGTAGGTGGAGTATAGGTGGTTACTGGTGTTGCTGATGTAATGTCAGTTGTGGTTATCTCTTCTTCATCTGTTATGTCAGTTGTGGTTATCTCTTCTTCATCTGTTATGTCAGTGGTGGTTATCTCTTCTTCATCTGTTATGTCAGTGGTGGTTATCTCTTCTTTATCTGTTATGTCAGTTGTGGTTATCTCTTCCTCTGATGGAGTGGTTGTTACCAGTTGTGTAGATATCTGTTGAGTAGGTGGAGTATAGGTGGTTACTGGTATTGTTGATGAAGTTTGAGTAGGTGGAGTATAGGTGGTTACTGGCGTTACTGATGAAGATTGAGGTGGAGTAGATTGAGTAGGTGGAGTATAGGTGGTTACTGGTGCTGTTGATAAACTGTGTTGCTGTGTGGATGTTTCAGTGGTGGTCTGTTGTGTTGGGGTCTCAGTAGTAGCCTAAAAATAATATTGAGTAATCTTAAGGATGAATATCTTTATAAAGACACAATGCTAACAAGAACCAATCAGAATAATTACTTTAGACTTATAAATTATGTACTAACATTATTATAAATATACTAAAAATTGAGTACATATGTGAGCTGGCTTTGTATAGCTAGTTAACTAGCTAATAATAATTAATAGCAAAAAATATAGTCTAGCTTTTGGTAGGAGGTATTTCCCCACCAACAAAGGTCTTTCTTGCTTAGGATATCAAACACACAGAGGGTTTTACAGAGATGTGTATTTGTAGCAAATAATCCATATTTCAGCTACTTAATTTAAAGTCTTTGAAACATAACAGTTACTTCATGACTTCTTTTCTCACCA